>JAMAKT010000034.1:0-144523 GCA_023628415.1 Hypoxylon sp. PDH2405
GTTATTATAAAATATTTTTTTAATATTAAAGGTTTTTTATTTTATAATTATTTGTTTAATTTTATAAATTTATTTATTATTTGTTTAATTTTATAAATTTATTTATTATTTTAATATTTTATTAAATATTTTAATTATTATTAAAGTTAAATTATAATATTATATATAATTAAATAAAGAAAAAATTAAATTAAATATTAAATAAAATTTAACCTTTATAATTAATTAATTACTGAAAATATATCTTAAAATTTGTTTGGAGTAACCTTAACCCTAACCCTGAAAGTGGAAAAATCTTAACCCTAACCCTGAAAACTTCAAAAATTCATAACTTTATGAAATAGCCACCGATTTTTCTTATATTTTAAATACTTAAATATAATTAATATGCCTATTTAAATAAAAAGTTGTATCGTTATAGCTTTAATATTGGTTAAGTTATTAACCCCGGGAAATGCCTTTTTTCAACCTTAAATATCTCCGTCAATTTGATAGCTATGACGTTATATGATATATGATTAAATCGAGAAAAATCAGCTCTATAACGTGCCCAAATTGCATCGCTACAGCATTTAAATTGGCCGAGATATCTTAGTTATCGAGGTGTTAATCATTTAAGTATGCCGAAAAAAGGATCACGGGCCACCCGCACGGGCCACCTCCATAGAAATTTTGGTTATCGAGGTACCTCGATAACCAAATAATATAGGTTAAGATTAAAAATAAGATTAAATTATAATCCCTATAATATATAAGAAAAATAATATTTAATTTAAATATTTCTAATTTTTATAATATATTATAAAAATAATATTTATTTAATCTTACTTTTTATAATTTATTAAGAAAATAATATTTATTTAATTTTAATCCTTATAATTTACTAAGGAAATTATATTTAATAAAAGTTTTTTTAATACATTTTAATAAGGTTTTATAAATTAACATTTTACCTTTTTAAGTTTAAAATTTTACCCCTTTACAAAAAATAATAAAGCAAAAAACTTATAAATTTTTTTGAAATTTTACCTTAAATGTTAAAACCTTATAAGTTAATATATATTAATAATGTTATTATTTATAATAACATAGTAAAAAAATATATTAAATATTTTAATAAAGTATTTAAATTATTTAATAAAATTAAATTAGTTTTAAATTTAAAAAAGTTATTTATTAATTTTAATATAATTTAATTATTTAAATTTAACGTTAATAATTAAGATATATTTATTATACTTAAATATATTAAGGCTTTATAAAAAATTAAAATATTAATAATATTAATTAATTTTAAAATATATATTAATATAATTACCTTTTTATATAAATATATTTTATAATTTTAATAAAAAGTATTATTATTATAAAAATATAAGATTATAATATTTATAATTGAAAAAAAGAAAGTGGAAATTCCATTAAAAGTTATAATTAAATATAAATATATTAGAAAAAATAGTTTTAAGTTATTAAAACTTAAGAAAAAATTATTTAAAATATTTTAAAAAAAATTAACAAATCTTTTAAAACTTATTTATTAAAATTATAACAATATTATATTCTTAAAAATTAATATTTTAAAGTAATAAAATTATAAAGTTATAATATTTTATTTAAATAAAAAGTGGGATAGGAAAAATATTCTTATAAATAAAATTTATTCTATTTTATTTTTATTAAAAGTTTTTATTAAAAGTAAATTAAATTATATAGCTATTAAATTAAAGGTAATATGTTTAATTTAAATTTATTATTAATATAAGATTTAATTATAATTATGTATTAAATTAATTATTATATTAATTAATTATAATATTATTAAAGGCATAATAAAGTAAATAATTTTAAAGATAATTATGTTACGGCTTAAGAAAAGACTTAAGGTAGGGATTTATTAAAAAAACATTTTAAAAGAATAAATATTCCATAATGTTCTTAAAGTATTATAAAGCACCGTTAAAATCTATAACTTTATTAACGCAATAAAATAAAAAAAGCTTTTTTATACTCTTAAAACATTATAAAGCAATAAAATAAAGGGTATAAGAAGAATTAGTATAATAGGAATAGAGATTTCCTTATATTTAATTATTTATTCTCTAAGTTATTAATTTAAATATTTATTCTTTTTTAAATAAGGAATATTTTAAAATTTCTTTTATAATTAAAAATTATCTTTAATTAATCTTTAAATATTATTACCTTATAAAACTAAGGATTTTAAAATATATATTAATTTATAAAAGTTATTAATTAAAAATAATAAATAAAATTATAATATTTTAATAATTTTTTTAATTAATGTTAAATATTAGTTAAGAGGAAAACTTATTTATAAATAATTTTTAAAAGGATATTCCTTAAGCTAAAAGAATAATAATAAGCTTTAATTATACCATAATCATTATTAATAGTATTATTATAAGGAATAAAATCTTAAATATTTCCTTATATAAGAAAATTAATATAAGAAATTATTATAATAATATTTAAGGTTATTAAACCTTTAAATATATCCCCATTAACTATTATCTTTAAAAGAAAATAAATAATTATTTTAAAGAAAATAAAAGAAAAAGTTAATAAAAAAGAGGAAGGTAACAATAATGAAAAAAGTAAAGAAAAATTAATATTTTAATCCTTAAAAGCTTTAATATCTTAGTTTTAATTTTTAAAGCCTTTAATATAATATCTTTTAAAGTTGTTTAAAGCATTAAAACCCTTAAGAAACCCTAATTCAAATAGTAATAATAATATAAATATATTAAAGGTTAAAGAGTTTAAGTTAACCTTCCTTAAGAAATATAACAGAAAAGAAAACCTAAATAATTTTTTAATCTAAGTTAAAACATATTTCCAATTTTATTAAAATTTAATAATAATAGAATATTAAAAAATATTAATTATATTTTAATTATTAAATGGGTTAATATTTAATTAGTTTTTTTTAATTCTTAAGGATTAAATTAAGAATAATAATAATGTTAAGGAAAAAATTAAATATATTTTTAAGGAGTTTTTAAACTTTAAAAAAAAACTTAAACTTATATTTAAAAATCCTATTTAATGATAAAAAGTTAAAACCAAACTATATTATCTATAATAAAATAAGTCTATATTAGATTATATTATTAAGTTTAAAAAATTAATTACTTAATTTAAGCTATTAGTTAAAAGTTTCTTTTACTTTTTTTATTAAGGATTAAAAGAATATATTAAAAATAAACTTTATAATAATGATTTGTATAAATAAAGGAACTTTAAGTAATTTAATGCTTTTATTAAAAAAGCTATTATTATTAATAATAAGAACTTTAAATAATATCTTAAAAAATAAAAGATTTTATTATAAAAAATTAAAAGGTATTAATTTAATAAAAATGAGCGAATTAATTTTAAAAAACTATAGAAAAATATTGGAATTAAATCTAATTTAATTAAACTTAATAAGTCTTAAGCCTAAGGAAAGAAATCTTAAAATAAGTTTAAAATTAAATGTTATAATTATAAAAGGATGGAATATTATAAAAATAAGTATTGAAGTAAAAAGCTTAAAATATATAAAGGGGGAATACCTTAAAATAAAAAGGTATTAAAAGTTATTATAAACAAAAAGAAGATTAATAATA
The DNA here is from genome assembly GCA_023628415.1 of Hypoxylon sp. PDH2405. Lineage (NCBI taxonomy): Eukaryota > Fungi > Ascomycota > Sordariomycetes > Xylariales > Hypoxylaceae > Hypoxylon > Hypoxylon sp. PDH2405. The sequence continues at coordinate 3,633 of JAMAKT010000034.1, forward strand.
TATTTATTATTATAATTAATTAAATGATTTAAGAAAAAAACCTAAAAATTAATAAATATAAAGTTTATTAAGGAATTAAATTTTATGCTTATTAATTTTATTTAAGATATTTCAAATTGTTACTTATTATTATAAATAGTTATAAATATTATAAGATTAATTTAATAATATATTTAAGTTATTAAGTTAAATACCTTAAGGAATTAACCTTAAGTAAAGTTAAAGCTTTAATTAAAATAATATATAAAGTAAAATATTAAAAGTATTATAAGAATTTTAATTATAAAAAACATTGTTAAGAAAAGTATAATAATTTATATTAAACTTTTTATTAAAACGATTTATATCTTATATATTAAGATTTAAAAAATAATTAATATTATTATTCTTATAAAAACTTTAATAATAAGCTTTTAAAACTTAAAGAATGTTTATATGATTATAACTTATAAAAGGGATATTTATGAATATATTTTTAGTATTTATAATTTAATATTAATTAAAAAGCTATTATATAAAGGTATATATGTTATATTAATATATCTTATAATCTTTATAATATGTTAATTATAAGAATAGGTAGAAAAAAGGTTAAATAATAATTATAAATAATATATTATATGTTTAATTAATTATAAAAAAGATAATTATATGGCTTAGAATTATTTAATATTAAAATTAATTTAAAATTAAAATATATAAAAATGGTTATCAAAGTATTTTAATAATTTTAAAATTAATATTAATAAAGTTAAAAATATTTTAAATTTCCTTAATATTATATTATTTATTTCTTAATATTGGAATTACTTAACGTTTTAGATTTAAGAAAATGGGAGTAATATCTTATAATATGTTAAAAACTTTTATATTTAATTTATATTAATCTTAAGTTATAATTAACTATTAGCGAATTTTAAAACGAAATTAATAATTAATTAAATAAATATATTATAAGAAAATATCCCCTAAATATTAGCTATTATATAAAGGATTAATAAGATTATTATAATAATAAATATTGGGAATATATTATTAAGAAAGCTAAAGTATAAAGATTTAATTTTTTAAAATTAAAATGATAAATATTCTTTAAGGAATATTTTAATGATAGGAATTATTAGTAAAAATTAAAAAATGGTTAAAGCCTTTATTATTAAAGTATTAAAAAATTAAGAAAGAAAAGTTTTTATTTAAAGTAAAGTTTAACTTTAAAGAAAAGAAATAAATTATAATTTAAGTTAAATATAAAAGTATAAAATATTAAGCCTTAATAAATTTAAGAATAAAATTAAGTTATATATTGGCAAAAATGGCTAAAAGGGATAAGATTCTTTAGAAATATAAATAATAATCTTATAGGTTAATTACCTTTAATGAAAGTATTATAACCTATAAAAATAATAAAATATTATAAGAAATAATATCGCTTAATTTGAAAATTTAAGGATATTAAGATATTATTATTTTTAATATAGCTAATATTAATTATTATAATCTTATCTTAAGAATAAATTAGCTTAAATAAAGTAATTTAAGGATATATTAGAAAATAGGTCTTTTTTAATAAGATTATTTAAAAAAGCTAACCTTTGGAACTTATTAAAAGAGTAATATATATAACTCTTAGAATAAAGGAGTAGGAATAAATGATATTATTTATATGATTTAAGCTTCCTAATTTAAAGATTTAATGTGTAGAATATTACGTGAGTATTTATAATTTCATAAGTTATTTAAGGATAGGATAAAAGAAAAGTTATTAGAATATAATTAATGGGATTATAAGATATATCTTAAAAAAGGATAATATTTTAAACTATTTTTAATATATTTAATGAATTAAAAAAAGTTAAAAATATTTTAAAAAAATATTTAATAAAACCTTAAAAAAGGATATATTTAAAAATTAAAATTATTATTAAAATATTTAATTATAATAATACTTAAGATAAATAAAAATAGTAATTAAAAAATTAATAAGGATAAAGAATTTATATAAAAATAAGTTATTAATTATTAATATTTTAATAATATTATTAAAAAGAATAAATATATATTACCTCTAATTAAGCTTATAAAAGAATAAATTAATAAGGTTAAGATTTTTATAGCCTTAAACTTTAAAAATAATTATTATATAATCTAAATAATTAAAGGATATAAATAATATATAACTTTTAAAATAATATATAAGTATTATAAGTATAAGGTTATATCTTTTAGATTTATTAATATATTAATTACCTTTTAATATATAATTATAATAATACTTAGGAAATATTTAAATAAATTTATATTCATTTATTTAAATAATATACTCATATATTTTAAAAATGAGGAAAAATATTAATAATATATATTATTAATATTAGGAATTTTAAAAAAGGTTAACCTATTAGTTTACCTTATTAAGAGTAAATAGTATATTAAAAAACTTAATTACTTAAGATTTATAATAACCTTAAGAAAAATTTAAATCTAAAAGGAAAAAGTAATAGTAATTAAAGATTAACCTAAACTAAAAAGCGTTATAAATATATGAATATTTTATAGATTTATTAACTATATCTAAGGATTAATTGTAAATTTTAGAGTAATTGTTAAATCATTAATAAAATTAATTATTTTAAAAAATTAAAAGAGATTTTTTAAGTTTATTAAGAAAGTAAGGAAAGTCTTTAATAAGATTAAAAAAGTTATTACGAATAAAATAGTATATAAACTTTTAAATAATAATAAAAAAAAAGATTTAAAATAAATATATCTAATATAACGGTTAAAATAATTTTAGAATAATTTAAAGATAATGGAAAATAATATCTAATTATATATTATTTAAAAGTATTATATAATATAAAGTTTAAATATAAGATTTATAATAAGGAGTTATTAATAATCGTTTAAATATTAAAAGAATGGTAACTATAACTTAATAAAATTAAAGAATTTATTAATATTTACTTAAATCATAAGAATTTAATATAATTTATAATAATTTAAAAACTTAACTAAAGATATAAAAGATGGATAATTTTTTTATCTTAATTTAACTTTAAGATTTATCATATTAAAGGAAAAGAAAATATCTAAATAAACCTCTTTAATTAAAAAAGAAATTATAATATTAAGGTTAAGAAAAGAAATATTTAAATATTAAAATAATAAAATAATGAAATAATTATCTTAATATATATCTAAGTTAATAAAAATAATTAAATATAAAGGTTTAAAAATGCTTATAATTAATAAGAGTTTAAAGAATTATATTAATAAGGAAGATTTAATAAGATATTATTATTTTAAAATAAAATATATATTCTTAATAAGATTAAGGAAACATTTATAAAGGAATTTTATAAATATTCCTTATATAAATATTAAGGAATATTTAAAATAATTAAAAGGATTTAAGAAATTTATGATTTTTTAAATATTAAGAAAATAATTATTAAGATCATTAAAGAATATAACGTTTATAATAAAATTAAAGGAGCTAAATATAAGCCATATAGCTTATTTTAATTAATTAAAATATTAAATAAATTATGAGATATTATTATATAAAACTTTATTATAGGCTTGTTTATTTTAAAGAATCTTATAATAAAATCTTAATATAATGCTATATAGGTTATTATTAATAAATTTATTAAATATAAATACTTTATTTCATATAAAATAAATAATATAATAAAATAGCTTATATTTATATTTATATAAGAAGTTTTTAATAAATATGGCTTATTTAAATAAATAATTTTAAATAAAGATAAACTTTTTATATTCAAATTTTAGATAAATCTAATAAAAAAATTAAGAATTAAATAAAAGCTATTTATAACAATATATCCTTAAACAAATAAATAAATTAAGAAATTAAATCAAATATTTGAATAATATTTATAAAGTTATATTAACAATTAGTAAAATAATTAGGTTAAATTATTATTAATTATTTAAATAGCTTATAATATTAATATTAATAAGGATATAAATGTTTTACCATATATAACCCTTTATAAATATTAATTAAAAATAACTAAGTAAGAGCTATTTAATAATATAGTTTTAAAAATTATTATAATAACCTTAAAAGTAAAAGTATTTACTACTAAAATATAAACTTTATAATTATAATTATAATAATAATTATAATTTATTTAAAATAAAATAGCAATATATTATAATCGTAAGAAAATTAAGGGATTAATCCTATAAAGAAGAGATAAAGTTTATTTATTTTATAATAAGTAATACTTAATATTAAAAATATTATAAATTTATATAAAAAAGTTAAATAAAAAATTGGATTTTAAAAAGTTAAGACCTTTTAAAATTAAGAAAGTTTTATTAAATATTAATTATAAACTTATAATATTATTAAAAATAAGATTTTAAATTTAAATATTTTATATCGCTATATTAAAATCTATATTAAAGAATGTTAAAATTAAATAAACCATTAAACTTAAAAAAGATTCGGAAAAGTATAAGGTTAAATATATATTAGATTTATAAGTAATTAAAAATTAATTATAATATTTTATAAAGTAGAAGAATTACCTATTAAAAAATAATATATAAGAATTTATTAAACATTTATAAGGCTATTTTAAAGAATTTAATAAATTTTATTACCAAAACCTAAATCGGTTAAAACTAAGGAAAGATTTATATTTAAATTTAGATTAACCTAAGAAAAAAAAAGAAAAGATATTAATACAATAATAATAAGTTATTAAGTAATTTCCCTATTCTTAATCTCCTCTTCTTTACGCTTTAACTTCTTAATACTTTAAAATTTATAATGAATTATATTAAGACCTTTCTTATTAAAAAGGTTATAAAGCTTATGTAAATGAAAAATCCTCATAATGGATTTTCATTACTCCTTTATAATTTTTAAGAGGCGTTATTTTTTCAATTTTACCTCTTATTTTAACCAACATTTTTTATACCTAATATAAGAAATATTATTAATAGGAATTTCTTTCCTATTATAAAAAATATTTGCTTTTTAACACTTTCCATATTTATAACTACCCTTTAATATTTCATACTTAAGGTTTTTATTAAAATAATAAAAATAAGGTATAATTTTAAACCTTATTTTAAATATATGCTTAAGAAAACGTTTATAACAAATAATAGAAAAAGTTTTCGGTTTAAATTTAATAATATATCTTAATATAATAATAATTAGTTAAAGGAAAAGGATTAGTTAAAATGTAAAGGATATTACTAAAATGTTAAGATCTTTAAGATAAAGATCTTAAAAAAAAGAAGGTAGTATTATAGCTTAAGAAAAAACTTAAGGTAGGGATCTACTAAAAAAACGTCTTAGAAAAATAAATGTTTCGTAATGTTTTTAAAATATTATAAAATATCGTTAGGATTTATAGTTTTATTAACGTAATAAAGTAAAAAGGGCTTTCTTATACTCTTAAAACATTATAAAGTAATAAAATAAAGGGCATAAGAAAAATTAATATAATAGGAATAAAGATTTCCTTATATTTAATTATTTATTCTTTAAGTTATTAATTTAAACATTCATTTTCTTTTAAATAAAAAGTATTTTAAAATTTCCTTTATAATTAAAAGTTACCCTTAATTAACCCCTAAGCATTATTACCTTATAAAACTAAGGACCTTAAAGTACGTACCGATCTATAAGAGTTACTAACCAAAAGTAATAAACGGGATCGTAATAAGTTAATGTAAATAAAATAAATAATAAATTAATAACGGCTTTATTATATTTATTATAATTTAATTTAAATATAATTTATATCTTAAAAAAAAATTTAATATTAAATGTATTATTTTAGTTATTAATAATAAATTTAGCGGATAATATTATAAAATGAAATAACTTATATAAATTAATATTAAATAATATAATTAAAAAGTTTAGTTATATTATAATTAAGATTATAATTAATAAAAACTTTAAAAAGAAAGTAATTAAAGGTTATAATAATAATTAAAAATTACATTAATTAAAGTAAATATTATAATTAATTAAGTAAAACTTTTTAAAAAATATAATAAAGTAGTATTATTATAAGTTAAAAGAAAGTTTTATATATTATATTATAAAGTTAAAATAATAAAGATTAATAATTTTATTTTTATATATAAAAAAGCTTTTTAAATTTATTTATAATATAAAATATTATTTTAAATTAAAACGTATAGCTTAAAAACTTAAAAATGTTTTAATTTAAAACCTTTTAAGGAAAGTTTAAAAGTATATTAATTGGTATTTTTATTATTAAAAGAATAAGATTAATTAATTTAAGTTATTAAAAGAATTATTAGTAATTAACTTAGTTTTAATGTTTTATTATATAATTATATAAGACTTTATTATTAGTATATTAATTATTATTTTAAAAAACATATTATAAATAATAAAAGAATATATAACCTTTAATATATTAATAATAATTATATATAAATTTAATAAAAAAGTTATTTTAATCTTAAAGAATATTAAATATAAGGTAATAAATTAACCTTTATTAATATTTAAAGCTTTAATAATATTAAATTAAAAACTTTTATTAAAAGCAATATTTAATTACAACTTAAAATTTATATCGAAATTATAATAAATAATATTTATTAAATTAGAAATAAACTTTATAATATTAATAAATTATTATCTTTAAATAAATAATTAATTAAAAGAAAAAATTAAAATATTAAAACCGTTGTTAAGTTTTATTATTTAATATTAAATTAAATATGGGTTAATATAATTTTAATTTTCCAATATAATTTAAATAATATAAAATTATTAATATTAAATAAATTATTAAATAAAATAATATATAAGTTTAAATTATAAATAATTTTATTAATATTAAATACATTAATTAATATAATTAATTTTAAAACCATATATAAATTATATTAAGTTAAGGTAAAAGTTATAATTAATTATATAATAATTAATATAAAAGTAAAATATAATTTAAAGTATAAATTTATAAATTTTAAAATTAAAGAGATAATATATTTTAAGTTATATAAGGAATATATATTATTAAGTAAGCCATTAAAAAAATGGTTAATTTAATAAATTAAATTATTATTAATTATATATTAAGTTAATGATTTAATATATAAAGTTAATATATTATTATATTAAAAAATATATAAGGTAATTTTTATTATTTATTTATATAAAATTTTATAAGGTATAAATTTATATGAATAATAAAAATCTTAAATTAAAAGAATTATTATATAAGGAAATGTTATAAATAAAATATAAGATCCGAACCACATACTTTTACACATAATCCTATGGGTAGTTTTATATGTATATTTAAAGCATATTACTTATTAAAAGTAAAACTCCCTTTTATAAAATAAAATAAACCGTTTAATTATATAAGAGCTTTAATATTATAATAATTATGTAATAATTATGAGTTTGAAAGCGCTTAACGTTAGTGTTTTAAGTAATCTTTTATATATAAATTCATTTTAAAATCTTATTTCTTTTCTTTATTAAAGAATTAATTATTTAATTAATTTTTAAAAATAAATTATATCTTAATTTTATTAATTATAAAAATCCTTAATAAACCTCTTAAATATATTAAGTGTTTAAACATTTATAATTTTATAAATTAATATTATTATTTAATATAATTTATAAAGGAATATAATATATGATAATATATTAATTTTAAATAATTTAATAAATTAATAAAAAGTTTAAAACTTATTTAAGCTTTTATTATAAAGAAGGAAATTTAAAAATATATTAAGAAATATATTAATAACTTTATTAAGTGTAATTATTAAATAGTTAAAGTTATAGAAAATGTAAAGAAAAATTAAGATATATATTAAGTAGTTATTATAATAACTTATTTATACTTTTTAATATATATATAAGCATTTAAAATTGAAATAAATAAGCTATTAAATGTTTTAATATTTTTAATATCTTAACTAATCTTAAAAAACTTATTAATGAATATATTAGATATTATTATAATCTTAAAAGTTTTAAAATTAAAAATATTAAATAAAGTTAAGTTATAAATTCTCTTTAAAATAACTTTATTTAATTAGAAAAGTAATAAAAAAGAGTATAATTTAATTAAGGAATATTATATAAGTATTTTAACTTAAGTTAAAAAGATAATTAATTTAAGAATTATAAATATTATATTATTTAAATTATAATATTAAAGATAATATAATTTATAAAATATAATTAAAATCTTTAAAGATAACTTAATATTATTATATATTAAAATGTTTATTTAAATATAAAAGAAATATTATGAAATATTTATAAAGGTTAAAATATTAAATTCTTTATTATTAATATAAATATTTAAATATATTTAGGCGTATAAAAAGGTAAAAGCTTATTATTTACTTAATATAAAAGGATTGTTTAATATTAAGGCTTTTTTTAAGGTAATAGGAATATGTTTTATTTTATTATAAGCTTATATTTAGTTTTAAATAACGATTTAAATAGATTAATTAGGGTATTTAATATTTTCTTTTAATTAGTAAATTACTTTATAAAATGCTTAATTATATTTTTAAAATATTAATATAAATAAAAAGGGATTTAAAATATAATTTATTATAATTTAAAGAAATAAAATAAGCTTTAAATCTAATAGAATTATTAATAAATCTGTTAAGAATAATAAATAATAAATTAAATATTAATATTTTTATTAAGGAAAAAGTAATGGATTATATAAATGAATCTTTAAAAAGTATAAGATGTTTTAATTTGCCGTAATTAATAAGATTAATTGTAAAATTAAATAGTTAAGTAATAAGTAATATAAGGAAATCTAAATATTTTATTAAATGTTTATTTAAAAATAATTAAGAATAAAAATTAATATTTATGAATAAAAAGTTAAAGAAGTTTATTATGAAAAGGAAGTTTTTTATTAAAAAAAGAAAGAAGTTAAGGGTAATAATTAATTAGGAAATATTATAATAATATTAATTAACTTATATTTCTTATAAGGGAATTTAAAGCTTATAAAGTAATTCATTAAGGATTATATAACTTTTAAAGTATTTATTATATTTAAAATTAAAAGATATTTATTTTTAAAGAATATTATAATAAATAATTATAAATTAATTAACTTAATTAATAATTAAAAGCTTTTAATATTAAGCTTATTTAAATTTATTAATAAATAAGATATAATTTAAATAAATATTATAAGTTTCTTAATTTTTAAGATGGGAAAATAGTTAATCCTTAAATATTTTATAAGTAAATTAAGGCTTAACTTATATGATTTAATATTAATAAATATAATAATAATAAAGGGATTTTATATGAATATTATTTCTAAGGTTAAACTTTAATTTATAAATATATAATATAATGGATAAGATTATATTTTACATTTTAATATATTAAAAAGGAATAATGTAATGAAATAACTTATATATAAATATAACCTAATTTTCTTTAAATATAAGCTTATTTTTATTTATTTATTTATTTTTTTAATATATTTAATAATTATTTTATTAGATATACTTATAAGTATAATTAAAATAATAAATATATTAGAGATTAATTAAAAATATAATATATAATAATTTAATAAAGATTTATTAAAGTTATAAAAAGATTTAAAAAATCTTTAATATAAATGATTAGGGTATTTAAGATTAAAAGCTTTTTAAGCGTTAATATATAAAGTTTAAAACATAAAGATTAATAAAATTATTAAAATTAAATATAAGTATTATATAATTATATATACTTATTAAATCATTAATTATAAATTATTAAAGAAATATTCCATTAAACCTTTTTAAAGAATTATTTAAGATTTATTTTTTTATAAAAAAGGATATAAAGGATTATAAATATTGTTTATAATTAAGGATAAATATAATAAAATATTCTTTATATTTCCTTTTATAAATAAAAACTAAATAATAATAATTATATAGCTTTAATTATTTAAAAGAGCTATATAGAAATAGTTTAAATTTAATATATATAAAATATGGAATAATAATAAATATATTATATTCTTATATTAAAAGGTAATTAAATTTAAGTAATAAGTTAAATAAAAAGAAATTAATTTAAAAGTTTTATTTAATTATACATATAAATTTATTAAAGGTATAAAATGAATAAGTTAAAAGGTAATAAATTATATACTTAAAATATTATTTAAAGTAAGATTCTTAAAAAACTTATAGCTTAAAAGTATTTTAATAATAATTTAATTAATTAATAAAAGCTTAAACTTTATATACTATATATATTTATTAATTAAAATATTTAATAATTAATTTAAATAATATTTTAGATTTTATATCCTAAAAATCTTTAAGGTATTTATTAATGATTTATATCTTAATTAAAATAATTTATACGCTTATAATTATAAAGTATATTTATTAAAGGAAAAAAGGAAATATAATATAAATAAGAAAGTATTTAAAATAATAGAAAAAACTTATATAAGGTATTTAATAAAATATTAAGCTTTTAATTTATATTAAATATAAATCTTTAAAGAAAAAAGAATAATTATTATATAAGATATATAATTTAATAAAGAAATCTTTTATATATTAGAGTTTAAACGTTTTATAATTAACTTAATAATATTTTAAGTTAATAAAGTAAATGAATTTAAAGAATAGTTAATATATAAAAAAATATTTAAAATGTTAAATTTATAAGATATAGAATTATAAAGTTGTTAAGAACTTAAGTAAATTATTAAATTAAGGAATATTATAATAAAAAAGTAATTAAGTAATTAATTATAAGCTTAAAACTTTATAAAGATATTTATAAACTTAGATTTAAATTTAAATAATATATTAAATAAAAAGAAGCTTAATAAAGGAAGAAATAATTTATAAATAAATCTTTTAACCTTTAAAAAAATCTTAAAATTAAAAATAAGAAAGGGTAATATTTTATTAAGTATTAAATAAATATTCTAAAAGATTATAAGCTTTATAAAAGAGAACCCTTTTAAAAAGAAAACATTTAATTAATAGTTATATTTAGTAAATATTAGAAAAAACGTTAATAATATAAATAGAAATAATATATTAATATTATTATTATAATATAATAAAAAATACTTTAAAGGCTTTTAAATAATATTATATATTATAATAAAGCTTATTAAACCTTTATGTAAAAATAAGTAATTTAAAGATTAAAAATTTAAAAAAGAAAATTTAAGTAATTTTACCTTTATTACTTTAATTTATAAAGATAAAGATATAATTATTCCATTTATTAAATTAAAATAGTTTAATTTTTTAAAAATATTTTTGCTTAATTAATAAAAAGTTTTATATTAAGAAAATTATAAATATTAAATATTATATATAATAATCTTTATAATAATATATTAAAAAAGTATTAAAAAAATTAATATAATCTTAAATAAATTAAAGATATATTAGGATAAATTTTTAAAATTATTATTAAAGGAATATAAGGAATTAATTAATTATTTATTAAGTAAGTAATTTTATGAAAATATTAAGGAAGAAATTTAAATATTTAATAAAAATAATATATAATATATAATAAAGCGAAATAAAGTAAAAAATATTTTATTTCTTTTAAAATAAATATTTATATATAAATTTAATAAAGATGGCTATTTAAAAAAATGTAAATTATAATTAATAATATAAGGTAATTTTTAATATCTAATATTTTAAGATATATACGTTATAATATTTATAATAAAATTTTTTTGCGTTATAATAATATTGGTTATAAAGCTTAATATAAATATATAATAATTTAATATAAAGAATATATTTATAAATATTTTTTAAATAAAGAAAGAGTTAATTATTATATAGTTTTTAAAAGAATATAAAAATAAAGAAAGGAAATATATAAAGTTATTAAAAACATTATATAAATTATATAACTTTCTTTTATTATAATATAAGAAAATGATAAATATTTTAATATTTAAAAAGCTTATTATATTATTAAAAAAGCTATATTTATTTTATATATTTAATTAGAAAGTTTATATATTAATATATATAAATAATATATTAATAATTAATATTTTTAAGTATATAATTAAGGTATAAAAAGTGATTAATTATTTTAAAAGCTTATATAAGATAAAAGATTAAGGATTAATTAATTAATATTTTAATATTAAGGTTATTAAAAATAAGGAGTAATATATTATTATATTATTTTATAATGAATATATTAAGAAAATTGTTTAAAAGTTTAATTTAGCTAATAAAAGTTAGATATTATTAATTCCTCTGCCCTTTAAAACATTTTCTAAAAATATAAGGGAAATTTTTAAAGCAAATATTAAAGCTTTTTAAAAACGTATAAAATTTATCCTTTATATAGTTATAATAATTAGGTTAAATATTATATATATAATTATATAGTTTTTTTATTATCTAATAAATCTTATACTTAAATATATAATAATAATTAATTAGGTAATAAGATATTTATATATAATATATATTTTATATATTATATATAAGGATAAAAATATTAAAGCTTAAGCTTTAATAATTATAAATAATATATTATTTATAAATGATATAAAAATTAAATAATTATCCTATAAATAAATCATAAGCTTATATAATGGATTAATAGCTTAAAAAGTAATATATTTATTAATAATATTAACTTTAATAATAAAGGTTAAATTATTTAATATATTAAATATAATAAAAGAAATAATGGCTTTATAATAATTATTTAAGAATATATAAATTAACTTAAGGAATAAATGGAAGATTTATAATGATAATTAATAAATGATTAAATTAATTATTAAAGAAAAGGAAAGGATTAATATAAAGCTTTATTATATTAATATATAAAACATATAATTATAATAAGAGCATATTTTAAGGATCTTTAAGATATTTTATTTATTTATAGATTAAATACTTATTAATAAATTAATAAAAAATCTTATAAAATAAGGATTTAAATATTTTAAATTATTATTAAATTTATAAAATATTTAAGAATTATTAATAGGAAATTAAAAAGTTTATATACATATTTTATAATATTATTAATTATTTTATATTAATAAGCTAATATATAAAGTATAAGATATAATAATATAATAATAAGTAAAGTATATCCTTAATAAAATATTTTAAAAAATTAAATAATATTTTAAATAGCTTTATTATGGGTTATATTATTTATATTATTTATTTTTTAATTATTATTATCCTTTCCTTAATAAATAGGTTAAGAATTAAATATAAAGGGGTTAATTTAAATTATATTCATAAATTAAGCTTTATTTTTATTATTTAAATATTTATATTTTAAAAGAATAAGTAATATATATTATAAGATTTAAATAATAAAAATATTATAAGTTATATTATAAATTAAAGATGTTTTTTAGAGTTAATAAATAATAAATTATATAATTAAATCATTTAATTTATATATATATTAATTAGTAATTAAATTTATTAATATAATAAAAGAAATTATTTATAAGTTAATATAAGAATATTTATTAAAATAAAGTTAACACTTAATATTATAGCTATGGAATATATTATTATAAGGTATATAAAAATAATTTAATAATATATTTTTAATATATCTTAAATAAGATATATATTTAAATACTTTAATAAGAGATTAAGTATTTTCTTAAATGAAGGGAATATTGGAAGGTTATAATGAATTTCTAAGAATAGGAAATAAAGCTTAAGCTTTAAAATTACCTAATAAAAAATTAATTATAATGATAGGATATATTTTATTAAATAGTAAAAAGTTTATTTTAATAAGTAGCATTATAATATTAATATTTTTATAAATATTAAAGTTAATAATAAGGCTTATTTTATTAAATAATATAAAGCTTATTTTAATAAATAATATTATATATTTTTCAATTTTATTAAGTTTTAAATTATTAATATTAATAAAAGAATTATTATTTATTAATGGTTATTATAAAATTCTTTTATTATTAAAATAAATAGCCTATACTGTTTTTAAGTTATGGTAACATATAGCGTATAAAGTAGCTTTAAAATGCTTAAAAGTTTTAGTTTTCTTTTTAATAAGGGTTATAATAATTAAAATATTTATTAATTATTTAAGTATAATTTAAAAATATAAAAGAATAATTAGTAAAATAAATTAAAAGTTTAATTTAAATATGTTTTAAACTTAAGAAATACTTAAATATAAAATGAAGTAATTTATTATTTAATTATAAAGGTTTTATATAAAGAAGAAAAATTATAATAATTTAATATAAAGGATTTCTTTTTAAATAAATATAAGAAATAATTAAGATAATAATTAATTATTTAGTAATAAATATGAATAGCTTAAGGAATTAATATATAATTTTAATCTACTTAAGAAATAAAATATATATTATAATATTACTTAAGAGCTATATATAATAAAGCATATTATCTTATAATTTAATAAGTCCTATTAAAATTAAAAAAAAATCTTAAGTAAGAAAATAATTGAAAAAATAATTAAAAATTCTTAAACATATATATATAAATTATAAAGCTTTATTTATTAATATTTTTAAAGTAATATTTAATTTAAATAATTTATTAATAACTTTTAAATTAACTTTTATATTATTATCCTTATTATTATTATTAAAATTATCTTTTTAATATTTAATAAAGCTTAATATATTATTATTAAAAGATTCTTTAAGCTTTACCTTACTCTTTAACTTAATACTTAATGATTTAAAATTATAAAAAATGTTAAAAATAAATACTTAAGCGGTTATATATAATGCTTATATTTGATTATTTATTAATTAACTTTAACACTTAAAAAAGAAATTAAGAAAATGTAAATATTTATATAAGGCTTTAAAAAAATAATTCCTTTTAAAATATTACGCTATAAATATTAGTAAATATATTTAACATATTTATTATTATAATTAAAATATTAAAATTAAATTATTAATAAGTTTAAAATAACTTATATAAGTTTATATTTATAAGCTTTTTTATATTTAACGTATTAATTATTTTATAAATTAAATAAATCTTTATACTTATATTTAATTTTATTATTTAATATATTTTTAATATATATATAATATAAATTATTTTAATAAATCCTTAAAGGCTTTTTATTTTCTATGATTATGCGTTTATAAGGAATTATTAAAAGATAATTACCTTAAGTAATTATTAAAAGTATAACTTTATAAGGTTATAAAAGTAAAATATAATAAGCTTTATTTAAGGTAATAGCCTTTTCCTTATACTTATAAACATTTAAGGAAAATGTTAAAGGAATAATAGTTAAGGTATAAAAAAAATGAAAGAAAAAATAATTTACTTATTAATAATGGAAATAAATATAAGAATTAATAACTTATTATTTATAAGGATATTATAATTATTTATAAACGTTAAAGTTATTAAAGGATAATTTAATAACTCTTTTATTTTAATTAATAACTTATAAATAAAGGGATTATTAATAAAAAACTTAATAAAGGATTTAAAATTATTATTATTATTATTATTAAAGAGTTTAATAATTATATATTTAAAGGAATTAATAAATAATAGTTTAAGAATATTCATAGGAATAATTAAAGAAATAGTTAAAAAAGTAATAGGAAAAATAATAAAAGAAATAATTAACGAAATAATTATTTTAATAGCTATTAAAGTTACAATAAAAATAAATATTTTAAACTTAATAAATGTTAAAATAATTAACAAAGCTTAAACAAATAACTTAACCTTTATAACAATAATAATAATAATAATAGTAATAATAATAAGCTTAACTTAGTAAGTCGTTTAAGCTTTAATAAGGTTATTAATGCATTTATTAAACATATTAAATTAAAAAAGAAGGTAATTAAAAAATAAAGTTATTTGCAAATAATTTAAAAGATAAAATTAAAGAAAAGGTTTAAAAAAGCTTATAATAAAGCTAAGTTATATATAAATAATTAAAGAAGCTTTATATAAGTTATTTTAACGTTTTAAAAAATTATAAAACTATTTACACATATTTAAAGAATTATTACTAATTTAATTATAATATTTTAAACTTTTATATAAAGCTATTAAAATTATTTCATTAATTATTTTATTAAAAAAATAATTACATTATATAAGCATTATTTTTTAAGTAAAGAAATAAAATGCTTTCTTATTTATTTATTTCTTTTATTATATACTTAATTAACATATTATATAACGTATTAAAAAGATTAAACGAAGTTAACTAAACTACTATTAAATTAATTAATAGCTTAATTTTAAGCTATATATAATTAAGGAATATATTATAAATAAAATATAAAATTTAAACTATATATTTTTATATATAATCTTATAAGTAGTTTTATATATATATTTAAAGCATATTATTTATTAAAAGCAAAGCTTTTTTTTACAAAATAAAATAAACCGTTTAATTATATAAAAGCTTTAATATTATAATAATTATATAATAAAAAATAATAATAATTAAATTTTATATAAAATAAAAAAGTTTATTAAATAAAAAATTAATGAAATAAAAGGTAAGAAAATATTGAAATATTTGGTTTAATAAAAGAATTATTTTTAAGCATAATAGAAATTTTGGTTATTAAGATATCTTAATAACCAAATAATATAGGTTAGGGTCTCGCCACGAGAATCTTATGTGAATGTGATTAGTCTGCGCATCAAAACTCCTCCAATAATCGCACTTATGCCAAGCACTACAACGTTCGCAAAGGAAAGCTTCTCTAGAACGCCACCCTCTTCAACAACGCGACCCACCTTATGCGAAGGTAGCTTTTGTACGATGTATTTGGAAGACCCTTCGGATTCGTAATCGCCATAGTTCACTTGCTCCATCAGTTTCTGGAATTCTAGCACCGTGCCTGGCCAAAGATTGGTGATCAGGCCTGACTCGGTCTTGTACCAATTGTTGCATTGAGAGTTGTTCACGGCGAAGTCCTTGAGTCGATGTTGCAGCCTCGCGTTGTATTCTTCGGTTTTTTCCGGCCGTGGTGTCAGGATTAGTGCTCCTCCTTGCTTCCGGGCTTCTAGCACCGGCTTGATCAAGCCGTTGATATACCTGCTTTGAGCCTCGATCATCAGGATGAAGCTGTTATGGAGCAAGCCAGTGTTGGGTCCCAGTACGATTCCAAAGTTAGGCATGTCGTCGGCGCAGGTGCCCTGGTAGGCCCAAGCGCCATCGTTCCACATTTCATGCAAGGCTCGACCGCTGCGGCCGAAGACTTTCATTGGATGCAGGAAGTCGGTGGCTCGAAAGCCGGTTGCGAACACGATGAGATCGTAGTGAGAGTCCGCATCTTCTGCTTGTCCTGCAGTGCTGACAACTCGCACGGTGTGGTCGTTGATGCTGTGGATAGGTCTCACCTCAAGCTCAACATTGGGAAGGTTCAAAGCTGGGAAGAAGAAATCCGAGACGACCACCCGCTTACCGCCCACCGGATATTTTGGTGTGAGCTTCTCCCACAACTCAGGCTGATTGGGTAGCTGCTCGTGCATCATGTCTAGAGCTGCTTGCTGTAGCTTTTTGTTTTCCTCGTGCCCCGCGAAGTTATTAGAGATGTATTCAGTTTCATTGAGGTCCACATAACGTCTTCGCCAGTATCGCTGCCAGAAAGGGAAATAGCGGTAAAGGGCTTTTCTCAAATTTGAGATCTCGTGATCCCCACGAGGTAAGATCCAATGAGGTGTTCTTTGGAAAACTGTCACCTTCTTCGCCACCTTTGCGAGCTCAGGTACGATCTGGACTGCACTACAACCTAAGCCCAACAGAAGGTTAGTTGGATAAGCAAGGTTTGCTATGATGGTCAACGTACCACTTCCCACGACCGCGATTCTCTTATCTTTCAAGACATACGTCCAGTCCCATGCAGCACTGTGCATAGTCTTCCCCGCGAAACTATCCAAACCCTCGATTTCCGGCCATTTTGGCTGACTTAGCTGACCCACAGCGCTGACGAAGAAATCACTAGAGATGGTGTAGTCGGAGGTGACCTCGGCGTCTTTGCAGCCTTTGGCAACCGTCACCCTCGTGTTCCACTTCTTCAGCTTGTCATCCCAAGTCGCGGATTCAGCAGTGGAGCAGAACCGGATGTGTTCATACAGTCCGTACTCCTGCGCCACCCGGGTCAGGTAAGACAGAATTTCTTTCTGCCCTGGGAAATCTCGACTCCAATTGCTGTTGGGGGCAAAGCTGTAGCTGTAGACGATGGACTGCAAGTCAACAGCGCAGCCGGGATACGTGTTCGCGTGCCTATCGAGCACTGATTAGACATTCACCTATATTACATGAAGGTGGCTGGTTTTCCTCACCATGTCCCACCGACCCCGGCCGACTGCTCCAAAATGACAAAGTCTCGGCAATTATTGCGTTTGATCAAATCAATGGCAACGCACATGCCTCCAATGCCGGCTCCGACGATGACCACGGAAGTATTTGTGAACTGCTGTCCACTGCTCAACGAGAATTCCGGCCATGATTTTTCGAACTCCATGTTTGCTCCCAAGAAGGCTAATAGAAAAACTTGTCGATTTTTCTTCTTTCTCTTGGTGCTGCGTCGTCTGCTTGCTCGTGCAAACTGGAGGCAGCGACGCTAGCCACGCCCGCATAGGCAGCATATGTAGCCATAAATTTACGACGTATCGAATGATCTCTTTGTGGATTCGGGGACGTTGTAACAAGATCAGGGCTGAAAGCCACTCCCCTCCACCGAAGGTTTCGGTTGACAGAAGATCGCTTTCAGCCCTGAAGAAGATCGCGGGATCCTTAGCGTGCAGGTGGGTACGGTTACCTGGCCTAGGGTGCCCAGCAATTCTAGGCGGCAGAACTAAAGAACCTAGAAAGGCTATACCATGCAAGCGGCGGCCCGCTGCGGCCAAGACAAGGTACGGAAGGGTTTTTTTTTCTCCCTATTGGTTTCTATGGCCCCGCTGCGTGCTCGCGTTTAACAATGTACCCTGTTATCCAGATATAGAATCCTGAAGGATGCGCATCTGGAAAGGTTGAACAAAGTCACATAACTAGTGCTTATCCCCTCGGATAAGGCTGACCTTTGGCGCGCACCTCCCTAGCTACCAAGTACACGATATGCTCGGGCTTTCGGCGGCAGAGCTGACGCGATGTGCACCAACAAGAATTCCAAGTTCGCTGGCGGCAGCGGCAAGGCTAAGCCAAAGTTGTCACAGACGAATGTAGCAGTCAGAAATGCAACGGATATGTGGTATTAGAAGAAGTTGGGTATTCCAGCAATATGCTAAAACGCCAATCAATGTACGGAGGACAGTACCATTTGTGAGTCCGCGTTTTACACGGACTACCGTTACACAGAAACAGACCATCTCAGTTATCATCTCAGTTCAACTTTATTCAGCCCTACACCTGCCCTACTTGCGCCCGTCTTATGCCGGCCCAGAAATACCAGAAATGGTTGGTCTACTCCTTTCGTCGTCTAATGACATAAACATCAACATCAACAGTCCATTCCCTACAGCCAAGGGAACAGCACAACCGGGTGATCCTAGGCATAACGTATGTTCGAGAGAGCAGTTGCCCGTACATGATGTTCATTCACGAGCAGACAAGTCGATCAATCACGAAATTGACGACATAGAATGGCCTCAAGACGTCAAGCTCGACCACGTGGTCGAATCTGCGTGGGCAATATTTCTGTCTTGGTATGGGGAGGCAACCGATACCGTCTTCGATGTTGCGTTGCCAGTATCAAGAACTGAACAACTTCCTGCAACCGCAAACGCAACTGCAACTGTCCGTGTTGCGGTTGAAGGGGGCATGACTCTGAATGAATTACAACGCCAAATAATGTTATCTGAATCGGCGGGGTCACCGACCACTGGACGCATTGATGAGGAGGCTGATCTGGGCTGGCAATCCCAATCGTTGCTATCGGTGCAATCCGCCGTCGAAGCGGACGAGGCACCGATCTTCGATGAAGGAATAGAGTTGGACACATACGCCGTCATTCTTCACTGCGAAGTAAAAGATACTTCTTTACTCTCGAAAATGGCCTTCGATTCGTCTTTGCTCAGCGAGCAGGCTGCATTGCGACTCTTGGACCACTTCGGTCACATATTGCGTCAGACCTGCCGTGCCGATATGGCCAGTACGAAAATCAGCGATCTAGACGCGATGACTGCGGAAGACCTGCGCCAAGTCTGGACGTGGAACGCGAAGGCACCCGAGGAGGTAGGCGGGTGCGTTCATGATCTGCTTTCTCAGAGCGTTTCTCGATATCCACACAAGGTCGCCATAAGTGCCTGGGATGGAGAGTTAACCTACACTCAATGGGACACGCTCTCAATCCAATTGGCACATCACCTCATCCATAAAGGCGTTCGTCCTGGAGATGTAATCCCATTGATTTTTGAAAAGTCCATGTGGGTGGCAGTATCCCAATTTGCTGTCATGAAGGCTGGCGCAGCGTCTGTGGCGATCGATCCTTCGCAGACCAAGGAACGCATAAGGACAATGATCGATATTGTAGGGCCAGGCCTTATCCTATGTTCCCCTTCAACAGCTCCTCTGGTTTCTCTTATTACTGAACGAAAACCATTCGTGGTGCAGAAAGAGACTGTATCAGAGTTGCTGGAGCAGAGACAAAATGGAGGCTTTGGGACAACATTGCCCATCGTCAAGCCGAGCGACCTGCTCTATGTCGTGTTCACTTCTGGCACGACAGGTAATCCGAAGGGTGCTGCAATAACACATTCCAACTTCACATCGGCAATCAAGCATCAGAACGCGTACTTGAATTTCAGACCGACAGCAAGAGTTGCAGGTTTCTGCTCGTACGCATTTGATGTGTCGTGGTCTGATTTCATCCACACACTCGCGGCGGGAGCTTGCCTATGCATACCCTCAGAACACGACAGAAAGCATGACTTCGTTGGGTACATGATCAAGAATCAGGTGACCTTTGTACATCTTACACCATCAGTCGCCGCGATTCTGGAACTGGACAAAGTGCCAACACTTGACACTGTTGCCCTTATCGGCGAGGTCGTAGACTTCGATAAGTTGCCACAACTTAGAAACATTGAAAACACCATCATCACATACGGGCCGGCTGAGTGTACTGTGACTACAACGGGAGTTATCCATAACGGTGGGACTACCAAGGCTACCATTGGATGGGCGCTTGGATCAACGACCTGGATTGCCGACCCAAACAAGGATGCCCTTACGCCCGTCGGGTTGATCGGAGAGTTGCTCCTAGAAGGACCACTGGTTGGAGCCGGATATCTGAACAACCCCGAGAAGACCGCAGCTGCCTTCATCGAGGATCCAAGTTGGTTACTACGTGGTGGTGCAGGAGTGGAGGGTCGTCGCGGACGTCTCTATAGAACAGGAGACCTGGTACGCTACACTCCTAATGGTGAACTGATCTACCTCGGGAGAAAGGATACCCAGGTGAAGATCAACGGCCAGCGTACGGAGCTAGGCGACGTTGAACATTATATCTATCGAGCTCTGAACTCGATGCCGGCTGTGGCAGATATTGTTGCTGAAGTTGTCACGCCAAAAGTCACTCAACGTCCGATATTGGTAGCCTTTCTACTCATGCCCACGACAAGCCCTGAACAATTGAGGAAGAAATCTGCCCCGATTATCGAAATGCTGGAAAGAGAAATGCCTGGGCAGGTCCCACCTCATATGATTCCAAGCGCATATATCCCCCTCACCGATCTGCCGAGGGGGTTGACGGGAAAGACAGACCGAAGAGCACTCCGTGAAATGGGTGCTAAATTGGACCGCAAAGCACTTACGCCTCTGTATGGCGCCAATCCCTCACAGCACATCGAACCCACTACCCAAGCTGAGATACAGCTCAGGGATCTTTGGGCGTCAGTGCTTAATCTTCCAGCGGGCGACATTGGGACACAAGACAATTTCTTGCGCCTTGGCGGTGATTCTATCGCTGCCATACGACTAGCAACCGATCTCGGACGAAAGGGGATGTGGTTGACGGTCCCGGATATCTATAGTCAGCCACAGCTCAGTGAAATGGCCAAGCTTATGCCACGAAGTGAGGCAGCAGCCCCAGAAGCTGTGCCACCGTTTTCCTTATTGAAGGTTGAGATGGACCGGGATGACGCTTGTCGCCAAGTAGCAGAGCTTTGTTCCATCGGCGCCTGGCACGTGGAACATGCACAGATCGAGGATATCTTCCCCTGTACAGCGCTTCAGGAAGGGCTTTTGGCCATGAGCGCGAGGAGCTCGGGCAAATATGTGGGCCATCAGGTTGTTGAACTGAAGCCAGAGGTCGACATAGTAAGGCTTCAGGGGGCATGGCAAAAAGTCTCTGAAAGAGCTTCTGTACTTCGAACCCGCATCGTCGACCTACCGGGCCAGGGCCTGGTACAAGTTGTCGTTAAAGAGGCATTGCAATGGCAAACCTTCTCCTCTTTGAATGAATATCATCAAAGTAGAGAGAATGCTTGCGAAGAATTGCAGGAAGATGTTGCCAAATCTACCACGATGGACCTGGCTACCCCATTATCACGCTTCGCAATCATACATGACGAAGCGGCAGGCAAGAGATACTTGGCGTTGACACATCATCATGCGACCTACGACGGCTGGTCTGTGCCACTCCTGCAAAATGAGGTGGAGAAGGCGTATAGAGATGGGGAGGCAGAACTATCCTCACTTCCGTTGCAAAGCTTTGTAAAGTATGTCATGAAACAACGTAGCAAAGACGGGACGGCTTTCTGGAAGCAACAATTTGCTGAAATAGAAGCATCGCCGTTTCCTACCCTCCCTACGAAGACGTACGAGCCAAAGCCAGATAAGATGATCAAACATTCGATCAATAGCATTCGCTGGCCCACTTGCGGCGCCACGCCCTCTTCTGCGATTCGCACGGCTTGGGCGACGCTCATCTCCTGGTACGTGGACTCTCCAGATGTAACGTTTGGAGCTGTTGTCTCGGGCCGTCAAGCTCCCGTACCAGGAATTGAGGACGTGGCAGGTCCTACCATCGCCACTGTTCCACTCCGAATCCTGGTCCGCGGAACTGTTGACGAACTCTTACATCAGGTGCAAGGACAGGCCATGGATATGATTCCATTTGAGCAGTACGGCTTGCAGCACATTCGTCAAATCAATCAGGAGGCCCAATATGGGTGTGACTTCCAGACACTTCTGTTGGTACATCCATCAGCTGAGGAAAGCACAGTTGAGAGCCTCATCTTTGAGGACGGTCTAAGTGACCAAGAAACGGGTTCTGGCTCAGAAAGCACATATGCGATGATGCTGACATGCCAAACATCGGACTCGAAGTTAAATATGCAGCTGAGCTTCGACTCTACCATTGTCGAAGAAGAAGCTGCGGTACGGCTCCTTCAGCAGCTGGAGCATATATTAGATCAAATCGCCTCTGTCAATGGCTCGACAAATATAGGCGATCTCAGCAGAGTCAGTGAGCGTGACCTGGATGACGTATGGAAATGGAACGCAGTAGTACCAGAGAACATTGAGGACTGTGTCCACAATGTGTTTGCCCAGAGAGTCGCCGGAACCCCCGAGGCACCCGCCGTATGCGCGTGGGATGGAGATCTGACATATTCCCAACTTGACCAGTTTTCCACATTACTGGCAAGCCGCCTCGTCAGCTTGGGACTCGGAGTTGGACCGGGTGCCATCGTGCCATTGTGTTTTGAGAAGTCAGTATGGGTGCCGGTAGCAATATTTGCAGTCATGAAAGCCGGTGCTGCATCTGTTGCTCTGGACACAACACTGCCTCGCTCCCGATTGGAGAGTATCGTGGGCCAATTATCAGCCAAGGTGATATTGACTTCGAAGTCTTGTGCAAAGCTTGCGGCCGATATCACCGATGCCCCAACGATAGAAGTGGGAGGTGAATGGGACAATCTCGAGCAGCTACTTCAATCGATTCCTATTCCAAAAATGAGGAAAACCAGCCCATCATCGGCGCTTTATATCGTCTTCACCTCTGGCAGCACGGCCGCTCCGAAGGGGGCGACCGTCACACATGCCAATTTCTGCAGCGCCATCCGATACCACCAACCAGAGCTCGGGTTCGAAAGATCATCAAGGGTTTTCGATTATACATCGTACGCCTTCGATGTTGCATGGTCGAATGTACTACATACACTAACCGTAGGTGCATGTCTCTGCATCCCCTCGGAGGACGAACGTACTGCCGACATCAACGGCTCTATCAACCGGCTACAGGCAAATTTCATCCATCTCACACCAACCGTCGGACGCTTGCTTGATCCTACAGCCTTGATGGGCCTCAAGAAGGTTCTATTCATTGGTGAGGCGCTCAAGGCTAGTGATGTCGCCAAGTGGGAGGCTTCCGGCGCCGAGATCTATAATACATATGGCCCTGCCGAATGCACTGTCACAAGTACAGTTGAGAGAGTCCGAAGGGGTGAGCCTGGTATCAAAGTCAGTGACCCTAGTATCGGCAAAGGTACTGGCACATTGGTTTGGGTAGTCCAGCCTCGTGCGCCTGACAGGTTGGCTGCCATCGGGACCATAGGAGAGTTGTGGCTCGAGGGGCCGATTGTGGGTGCAGGCTATCTGAATAATCCCGAAAGAACGGCCAGCGCGTTTGTCGAGGATCCCAAATGGCTATTGAATGGAATTCCCGGACGAGTGCCTGGTCGCCGTGGACGACTCTACAGGACAGGTGATTTGGTTTACTACAACCCAGACGGCTCTCTTGGATTTGTTGGGCGAAACGATACTCAGGTCAAAGTCAACGGCCAACGAATGGAGTTAGGAGAGGTCGAATGCCACGTCCGTCAACTACTTCCGGCCGAGGTGGTGCCACAGATCGTGGTGGACGTAATTACCCCGGACGCTACGCGAAGCCAGGCTCTCGCGGTGTTCTTGGTTATGTCCGACGACGACAGTGCAAGAGTTGAGCTGAACGAGGTAACTGTTACGATGATAGCAAACCTTCGAAAGGAGCTGTCGAAATTGCTTCCCTCGTACATGGTTCCCGGCATATATATCCCTATTCCCTTTGCAAAGCTGCCCATGACAGCAACAGGGAAGACGGATAGAAAAGGGGTTCGCGAACTAGGCAGAACCTACAGGCCACCAGCGCCTTCAGCTTCAGATGCGTCAACTTCTGATGCTATACTGACCAATACAGAAAAAGCCTTGAGGGATATCTGGGCTAGGCTACTCGATATCAAGCGTAATCTTATCGCTGCAGGTCATAGCTTCTCTGAGGTTGGGGGCGATTCAATCAAGACCATGTCGCTGGCTATGGCAATACGCAAGCAATTCGACATCAACATTGGGGTACCGCGATTGGTCCGACACCAGAATAGTTTGCGCGAACTGGCCGCCCTAATCGACGGCCTATTGTGCGACCAGTCGGTTGAAGAGCCGACGCAGCCGACACCGACTGACCTGGAACGTGAGATAGACATGCTGGTGAGCAAGATCGACTTTGGCCGTACCGCTACTAGGTCGACGGTCTTCCTCACCGGATCAACCGGGTTCCTGGGAACCCACATTCTTCACTATATACTCGCGAAGCGCGCATTCGACAAGGTCGTGTTACTTGTACGTGGTCCTGGCGAGCAGAAGGGGTCGGACAGGGTGATAATAACGGCCAAAATGGCTGGGTGGTGGAATGAATCGTTCCTTTCCGCAATCGAAGTCTGGGATGGAGACCTGTCGGCCGAAAGACTGGGCTGAACGACCCACAATGGAGCGCGCTATGTGGCCGTCCGAGTACACATGGAACTATCGATGCGATCATCCACAACGGTGCCAGAGTGCATTGGACTACGAACTACGACGGTTTGAAAGACGTAAACGTTGGCTCTACTATACACCTTCTGCAGGCAGCAATGTCCTCTCCCTTCCTGAAGAGCTTTGTGTACGTCTCAGGTGGTCTCATCACGGATAGGCGGACCTGGACCGAGGAAGAAGCAAGGATGGCCAACGGATACGATCAAACAAAATATGTGTCAGAAAGACTGGTGAGCGCTGCTGCCACGCAGTTTCGCAAACCAGGTACGACGTTCTCGGTCGTTAAACCGGGACAGATTATCGGGGACGTGTACACAGGGGTAGCAAATGCCGACGATTTCTTGTGGAGGGTCGTGATGGTCGCGGTCCGGCTTGGAGCCCGCCCAGTCGACTCGGAGACATCATGGCTCTCGGTGTCTGACGTTCGTCACGTCACGGAGTCCATCCTATGGCACGCGGCAGGAAAGAGTCACGAGCACTTCGTCCACATTAAAAGGGGAGTGTGGGTCAGTGCCTTCTGGGCTGCCGTCGAGGATCAATTACAGCTGCGGCTTCGGCCGGTCTCGTGGGGCGAGTGGATTGAGCTTGCCCGGCAGGACATGGCGCGGGAGGAAGAACAGCATCCACTATGGCCGGTGCAGCAGTTTCTGGGTGCTCTGGGCACCGAAATAGAAGTCACTGATCATGAGAGCTACGAGTGGGAAATGCGAGAGGTGCTTGCAGCTGCGCGACAGAACATTGAGTATCTCCGAGGCAAAGGTTTCCTGGGAGGCACTGGTGGAAACCTGAAGCCGATCAACGGAAAGGTAATAACGAGGACCCGAAATGTACATGCGACGAATCTGAGAGTAGCTGTAAGCGCCTGATACAGACTCTTGTCCGAGGATCGTATACCTGTACTGGCATTGATTGAAGAGTTCACGGACTGTTAGTCGTCAAATATTGTGAGATAAAGAGAATACCTAGGTAACGAGTAAATACCCAAGTACTACATAGAGGTGACCTCCTGCCCCATCTGTTTCTTACCTGTTGTCTCGCTGTCCCGCCCCGCTGATACAATAACCCGAGTTTCACACCGGTCCCTCGATCGGGCAGTCAGTCACTCAGTCAATCAATCAGTCAGTTACAGCAACAGGTCTGGTCAAGTCAGGTCGGGTCGGATCAGGTCAAATCATCAGGTGACCCAAGCTCATTCTTGTGTAACATCAGTATCTGACCTTCATGTTGTGTATAGGTAACGTCAACCCCTCGTAAAACTCGGGTATCGGGGTATCAGCAACAATTGTTTGCTTAACGCGAAGGCAACGCAAACTAAACACGAAATGACGAATGTGGGACGGCGTTACATCCGACTGCTGGCCTAAACAGGAGTCTAGCAGTATAGGTAGGTACGACCCATAAGGCTGTCAGCACTACTATGTACCGTAGTTGCGTGGGTTTTATCGAGAGACAAGGGTGTTGTGGGCCAGGCGGCAACGCTAAGAATGTACCCAGATGAAGCGCCAACATAATAGGTTTAGGCTCGATTCCTATTAGCGCTGACTGGTGACCCACTTGTGAACCCTTTGATCTGCAGGTGCTCCCAACTACATAGTATGTAGTGATCCTCCTGGGCTCAGAAACTCACTACCCCTCCGTCACTCTACCACTTCATACCCGCGATATATTGCTAATGGTTCGGTTGGTGAACGGCCTTGAATATCAAAAGCCAGTCATCGGAAACATACGAAACTTGAGAATTCGTAAAACCGTCACCTCACAATGGCCTCCTCAGCACTCCCTTCGAACGGCCGCCTTGTCAATATCGGCACTCACTCCCTGGCTCTCTACACTCACGGCCCAGAGCCCAGCAGCTCCAAAGATCCCGTCGTACTATTTATCTCGGGTGTGGCAAGCGATGCCCTCAACTGGCAAGCCGTGGTGCGGCTGCTGGGTCCCTCGGTGCGAAGCTACACTTACGACCGTTCCGGTTATAACAACTCCGAGTCCTCGCCGCTCACTCCCTCAGCTGAGAACGTTGTCCTAGAGCTCTCCCTTCTGATCGAAAAGGCGCCCATACCGAACCCTCTGATCCTTGTGGGGCACTCCTGGGCCGGCGTGCTCATACACGAGTACATCGCCCTCAAGGGAACTGACCAGATCGCTGGTCTGGTGCTTGTCGACGCCAACCATGAGACAGCGCCACTGGTGATGGACGTGAATGACCCAACTCTCTGGACTCTTGCTGCCGGTGTCGATCCATACTCTGCCTGGGGCGTGGAAGCGAACCACAAGTTGACGAAGGAGGAGTGGGACGCGTTCCGGGCGGCGGAGACAACGGAAAAGTTCAAGCTGATTGAGCGCAAGGAGGAGTTGGATAATTACATGCCAAGTTTCGAGGTGCTGCGGAAGAAGGAGCTGAGTAAGAAGCAGCCGCTGCTCGGAGATAAACCTGTTTATGTGATTGGGGGCACTCGAAGCAGGGATTGGAATGGGTTGTACAATGCAGGCGTTGCCAAAGGGAATGGGACCGAGGAGCAGAGGAGCTACGTGAGAGAGTTGATCAAGGCGGTTGATGCGAAGAATGAGAGTCTCCAGAAGGAATTCTTGAAACTCTCTACAAAGAGCGAGCTTGTCTTCGCTAAAGAGAGTGGACATTTTGTCCAGATGACTCAGCCGGAAATTGTTGTTGATGGTGTGAAATGGGTTCTACAAGGTAACCTACGAGCATCTTCTTAGGTAGCTGCAAAGAATAGGTAAGTAGCATCAACGCTTAGCAGCCTTCAGTGAATAACATGTATGCGAACAATGATTGGGTGGAACGAAGCAACATCATATACAGACCTGTGAAATGACATGATCTTGTGAGGGCTAGTCCTTGCACAGTTCAAAATTCCGAAAAACGCCTGCGACTCCAAATTTGACAGGGGCCGTAGGAAAAGAATATAGGTTATACCTAGGGCAAGGAGAGTCTAGATACTGGGTAATAAGGGCGCATTAGACAAGAGACAAGACATGGGATATATAGGAACCATACCTAGGTAGGTACTTTTACTCAATAGAGTATCAATCCATTGGTCGTTTCTAATTGTCTTTTGAGCGCATTTTTATGGCATACATTAAAAGTCTTGGATAGACAAGGCCTATCAATTGATAGAGGTTATACCGAAACGTGGGTATGGGATGTCTGAATGAGTTGATTGTGGATTATACGATTATACAAGAGAGGAGGGCCCAGTGGGAACTGGTCTTAAATACAAGGGGTAAGGGCTGATTAGATAAGCTATCCTTATCTAATCAGCCCTTATCCCTGTATTTATGTATGTATGTTTTCTTGACTCTGTTCTTAGGTACCAAAGCTTTTTCCCCAGTGCACTCCATTGTTCCATGTGTACCGAGACCGCGATCACAATTCTCAATCATGTACCTAGGTAATGATGCCAGAATTATTTGCGATGCGTTTCTAGGATCCCAGATCTCCTCATTCAGCTTGCGACTTTGTCTTTGCCTTTGCCTCTGACGAAATACGAAAATTCGAACCCAAAAGTTACAAAGAATAGCAGCGCGGTAATCGATCCATATACAATGACCATGTTGGGATCATAGGCAGCAAACGACACACCAACACCGATAACCGAGCCTAAGGCACTGAAGAAGTTGAAAAGAGCCTGAACGATCGATTTCATACTTGCCGGAGCCCGCGAATAAGCCAGTTCGGTACCTGACACGATTGCGAGGATCTCTGCCCACGCGAGAAATACGTAAGTCGGTGTCTGAAGTCCAATGGAGACATCGTTGGGTACGTTCCCAGCAAGGCACTTCAGTGGATGGCTAAAGCATGGACCGGTTATGTATATGAGGTGTTGAATCCCTGTGGTGTATCCAATCGCAAGCGTGGCACAGAAGAGACCCACGCCGATGCGATGTTCGGGAGAGAAGTTGATTTTCTTTTTAGCCAGCACGGGATAAATCCAGCTTTGGAAAAAGGGCAAGAAGACCATGACGGAAATCGGATTCAAATTGTACATGATGTCGTTCGGGAGGCCGTGAGTCTGCATGGTGCCTGCTTGCGCTATGAGGGTACTATCCATGAGATTGATGGAGAGCATCAGGGCTGGGAAAGGAAGGCTGCTTGGCGTAAGTACTTGTTCCCCGTGTGCTCATTTCACATGAGGAATATCTTACAAGACTAAACAAGCTCGGAGGGCGGTCTTTGCATCAGTTATTATGGCCTCATCTTTACTTGGAGTTGTGAAGCCGTCTTCTTCAGCGGTCGATTGCATTGCAACCTCTGTCTGATCCTGCCCGGGATGGGCTGGGCTTCGACGGCGACGCAACGCGCCGAACAGATTTGCGATGGCGTTTCCAGACGGTGGTGCCGTTTCTAAGAATTGTTCAGCGGCGCACGCGCAGTGATTGTCAGAGGCCAACGGATCGCTTACGGAATTTTGTGTATCCGACTTGGAAGATCACCGCAGATGCAGTAATCAAGCAAAGGCAGACTAGAAACGCAAACCCAAAGCCGGCATAGGCATACCTCTCTACATTAGTTGTTATAATACCGCACAAACCTCCCACGTTGATCATCCTGTTTGATCTCCTATCAGCGAGTCCCAGGCGCGGCAAGCTCGAGAGAAGACATACCAGTAATTGACGTTCCATATAAACCGAATTGTGAGTTCACGGCTCACCGTCGCTGACTTCCCGTTCTTCAAAGTCACGACTTTGGGTTCCTCTTCAGGGAACTGGTCAACTGTTGATAATCAGCACCTGCGAAGATCAAACCACACAGATCTTAATGCCTACTCAAGAATACTGTTATATTGGGTTTCACTGTTCCTGTGCCAGCGCCAACGAGAAACATGCCAATTATGAAGCCGGGGAGGCCGCCGGTGCCGTAAATTCGCTGCGTGAAAGCTGTAGCGGTCACGAGACTGACTCCTAACACATAGATTCTAAACCGTTAGTTTCCGCTTACAGGCTGAGCTAGATCGCTGATGAACCTACAGGAATCCGACCTGGATCGTTTTGCGACGGCCGAGCCAACAGTCCGCCAGCAGTCCCCCTACCAGAGGTGTGCTGTAGCTGTATATGAACCAGACATATACGACCAACACGGCTCTAGCCTGCCCTAGGCCAAGAGCTCCTGGGCGAATAGGGTCATCTGGAGAAAGCTGGAGGTAATTCTCTGTGGAAGTTTTGTTAGTATGATTCCATACGCAGAGATCATATACAGGGAGACACACGAAGGGGCTGGCTGAGACCATAGAATGCCGCTCTCTCCAAGAAATACAAGCCCTGGACGAGCCATACTTTGTACGGGACCTGGCCTCTGACAGCCGGGAGTTCTTCCTCGCTCGAGTTCACGGATTCCGCAGGTGGGGTATCCGGCTCTTTCTTCTCAGACATGACTTTGAGAAAGGCAAGTTTCCGATGCCAGTATGTCGTCGAAGAGCAATCAATCGGCGGGTGTGTGAGAACACAACAGCAGTTACAGCAGTATTGCAAAGACAAAAAAACGGAGAAAATAGAGAGACGAGACTGTAGACCCTAAAGAAGTCCCCTTAAACTTCATAACGGTCTAGCCTTGGCAAATGTGGACACGCGCCCTTCGAATGATTTTTTTCTACTGCATACAGGACCGTGAACCTATTTCTTCTCAGAGGGAAGCAAGCGGCCCTAGCGAGGATTCTTTTTTTTCGTGCAGTACATAAGAGAGACAGGGGCCCCGACAGCTGAGTCGGCAACTATACCTAGATTTGACACATCTCTGTCCAACAGTCAGACCTCTCAACTAAGCAGATCCTTGCATCACGCGACAATATTACCTTAAACTATATAGAGCTATTCAATCTGG
This sequence comes from Hypoxylon sp. PDH2405, assembly GCA_023628415.1. NCBI lineage: Eukaryota > Fungi > Ascomycota > Sordariomycetes > Xylariales > Hypoxylaceae > Hypoxylon > Hypoxylon sp. PDH2405. The sequence continues at coordinate 35,312 of JAMAKT010000034.1, forward strand.
CAGAGCGAATCCTTCTAGCGAATAGTGAAAACACGCCAGACCCTTCAAGACAAAGAGTAAGACGCACGAAACACGGCAAACAGCACGGAAAGAGAAGATGTCTCAATCAAAGCCAAGGAGAGCCTACAGTAGCGCCGTGGGCGGGTCCGAATCGACGGGTCGAATATCCTCTGTCTGCGCGTGAAATCCTTGCGTACAGGCAGACACGGTTGCATTCAGAGCGCGGGGGTTAGCTTAGCGTTGCCGCCAGCCGGGAAGCCTAGCCCCTTAGCGTTGCCGCCGGAGAGCTTAGCGTCGTCTCCGGTGCTTAACCCGATTCAGCATCCGCGGACGATCTTGAGGCTGAAAACAGCGCGGCAACCTTACACCTAAGTATTCACGCATTTGTGGATGCCGGAGTTTGTCCAAATTGTAGGTAGTCATCGTCCTCTTGCTTACGGTAACAAGAGAAGTGTGGGAGAAAAGCACGTCATTTTAGCTTGACCCAAACTCGCTTGCCTGCATACTTACTCGGTCACTACCGTTATGGTGTAAGCTTAGATGAAAAATAGGTCTTGCTGAAACACTGTACACCTGCTTGTGTTACTATGTGGATCAGTAGTCTTCTACTCGATCCAGCCCTCGTCCGAAGCTCGTGGCTCTTAACCCAGAATACTACAGATCAATCTAGTACCATGTTACCTACCTCCTAAATACCATCAAATAGCGCTCTGTGTTATGTCAGAGTCATCCTAGCCCTTGGAGCATTTTAAACTAGTCTTGTGATTTCTCCTGTCTGTCTGTCCAAGGGAGTGTTCAGCAGTTTGGCTGATTGCTCGAATCGTAGCACGACTTAGGCCAACTGCTGCAACACTCCATCTCGAAGCGGTGCGTGCCTCTGCAGTTCAAAACCGTCATTACGCCTTAAGCTGGTCAGCCCAAGTACGCATGAACAAGATCTCCGGCTTATCCCGGCTCCTGAATTCTTCATCGACCTCATACACCAGATCCTCTCCAGTACCCTCCGCTCCAAACCCAAGCCTGTTGTACACGACCCGCCCCATCGGCGACGCCTCAGTCGTGCACTCTAATCCCCCTCTCCGCTTCGCCTCCTCCAGGCCCCATGCCACCAGCTTTGCCGCGATCCCTCTCCGCTGGAAAGCCGGGTGGACAGCACATGTATCGAGTGTAAACAGAGCCGGCGGGTCGGACGATTTCGCTTTCTCCCGAGCGAGGGAGACGCGGCGTTTCCACAGCGAGCGGTACATCTGGCTTGCAAAGCGCCTTTCGGTCGGGGTCAAAGCCGCTAGATCGGCGGGGCTGTCCGTCGGCGGGTCACCGTACCCGTCCACGAAGGAGGCTTGAGTCCAGATGGCCACGCCGACGATCTTGAGCTTGAAGCCGTCTTGGGTGTCCGGCAGAGTCGCCTTCAAGATGACAGTATTAGGTTGACCATCTTTATTCTTGGTCGCGGATTTCCAGCGCTGGAGGAGTTTGGAGGCGCCTTCTCTCTGGCCTTCGGGGGAGTCCCAGTTCAAATTCATGGCTGTCCAGATCGAGTCTTTGATCTGACGACCGAAGGCTTCGCTTATGCAGTGATAAATCTGGGTGAAGTCATCGGGACTATCGACTTGTTGGACGAGTACATTGACCGACATTTGGGTGGATGCTGCCTGGCCCAAAGTAAAGTCCAAAAATTGGCTGCGTAATCTTTAGAGAATATGTTCATGTGGCAACGTAGAACATGAGTAAGATGGGTGGATTCAAGTACGGGACATAGGGATCATTTCAATTGTCAATTAAACTGCTATTTGAATTGCTAGGTAGGTACTTTGGTAAAGAAAATTGACAGATAGAAACCCATAGCCTCTATCGTCATCACTATCAGCACCGGCATCACCACTGCCACTGCAACCGTCTCTTAAATTCTGCAACTCAACTTGGCGGCCAGCTGCGGCTCCTACGACCACTATCGCTACTATTATTGGCCCTTGTAACTAAGATAGCAGCTGAAGTACATACTTCAGCTCTCTCCCTCCTTTTAAGGCTGGCGCGCGGCATCGCGCGGCTAGATGACAAGGGCTTGCCGAGCTGACAGTGGGTCGATAAGAGTGAGGTTCACCTTGCCTACCTTCTAGGCGAGCATGGAAGTGTATGGGCCATTGAACCTGACTATCACCTCAGTACTGTAGTACATAGGCTCCTACGTATAGCATATGTCTGGGGAACCTATGGCCTGTGCCCCTGGCTCCCTTAATATATAGAGTCGAAGCAAAAGAGGTCCTGGGGACGCGAACGATAGTATAGTACCAAAGCATGTGTCCCTCTCTTCGCGTGTAGATGCTTCTTTACCTAGACCCTAAGTACTCCGTATAGTACTTCATAAGACATATTACCCCTAGTCTATTGCTACCTTATATATTAAAAACTGTGCATATTTATAGTTTTTCCGGTTGTTTGCAGCCAGAGCCGTCCGTGAACCTAACGGTATCAATCGAAATCATGGACACTGTGTCAAATCTGGGAACCAATATCCAGGAGGAGATCCAGCTTGGCACCGATGGATGGGCGCCAGAGGTCGCAATTTCTAGCAGCTTGGGGTTCCTCCTATCTGTCCATCTCCGCACACCAACATCCTCATTTCACATATCCACCAGTACGCCTGGGCAACTATGGGATGCCAGCATTGCAGTTGATCAAGATTGCAATGCGCACGAATTTCTCGAGAGCATTCAGAAATCTTATAAACAGAACGCCGCATTTCCAGCCGCATTGCAATCCTTCTGGTTGCGTACAGACAGCTTCGAGAGCTGGGCAACTTCCAACGAGGGGGTTTCCGATTCAGGAAGTTCTGCTATCCCACGTCAGATCCTCTGCACGGTGAAAGAGTCGCAAGCATCGCGTTCGCTGGTCCTGGAGATCAGCGGAGAGAGCTCTTCCGCTAATGCAAGATTTATCAGTCAACTGGCACATGTTAACAGACAATTGCTGACTGCAGCGAGTTCCGGACGGACGCTGCGAGACCTCGACTTGATCTGTGATCTGGACCGTCGAGACCTGCAGCGATGGAACCAGCAACCCCCTTCAACTATAGCCTCCACAGTCCACGAGACGTTCAGACAAAGAGTGCTTGAGAGCCCAGGAGCACAAGCTGTGGAGTCATGGGATGGCGGGCTCACGTACGTAGAACTTGACACCCTGTCCTCGCGTGTGTGCTCACTACTGGTTGGGGCGGGGGCCCGTCAAGGGGACTGCATCCCTCTGTTCTTTGAAAAAACGCTCTGGACAGTGGTAGCGATGCTGGGCGTACTCAAGAGTGGTTGTTCCTTTCTGCTCATGGATGTTTCGCATCCCACAAGTCGACTACAGACACTATCTAAGGAAAGCAAGGCCGCTATTGTCCTCAGTTCCTCTGCCCAGGAAGATAGAGCAATCAGTCTAGCACCCCGAACCATTGTTGTGTCCGCTTCTTCGTTGTCGGCTTCCGAAGAAAACGAACAGCATGAGATTGAAGTCAGTCACACCGATGTAGCGGTTGTCGTCTTTACGTCAGGGACCACGGGCGCACCAAAAGGGATTCAACTCGAGCATAAATCGATCTGTTCCAGTCTTGCGGCCTTGGCAGAATTCTGCGGCATATGCAGGCAAACCCGATATTTCCAATTCTCGTCTTACGCGTTCGATGCTGGATTCGGAGAAATTCTCATGACGTTGATGCGTGGCGGTTGCGTCTGCATTCCTTCCGATGCAGATCGGTTGAACAACTTGGCAGAATCAATACGCAACTTCAATGCCAATACGATCCTCCTCACGCCTACCGTTCTGAGATTAATATCACCATCAGATGTCCCCTGTCTAACAACACTCATTTCAGGCGGAGAGAAGGTCACACAAGATATCGTAGGGTTGTGGGGAGACAAGCTGAACTTGATCATAGCCTACGGCCCTGCAGAAACTACAGTAGCATTCATAGCGAGGAAAGCTTATCCTGGGAATGATGATGCTATTCGGATTGGGTTTCCTGTCAATAGCCGCGCTTGGGTAGCGCGCCTGGATGATCCGAATCAGCTTGCTCCTATAGGAGCTATCGGAGAGCTGGTAGCGGAAGGTCCGGGGGTAGCACGGGGGTATCTCAATAATGAATCGAGCAGCGCAGAGTTATTCCTTAACTCTCCGCCGTGGGAAAAAGAGTGGGAGTCGAGCGTGGCCTCGATGGGACGGAGCTATCGGACTGGTGACCTGGTTCGATACGCCGACGACGGCGAACTGATTTTCGTCGGTCGACGTGACCGCCAAGTCAAACTTCGTGGCCAAAGGATCGAGCTTGAGGACATCGAGACTAAACTGAAACAACATCTTCGACTCCCTGAAGCAAACATATTCCTGGAAGTACTTGATGTATACGGCACTGCCAATTTGGTGGCTTTTCTTCATCATCACAGTATCCACGACGCACATAGACAGGATGTTGATGGATACACCACGAAGATATCTGAAGAGATGGAGCTAGAGATCGAGGGACTTCGTGCACGCATTTCAGAAGTACTTCCCGCCTACATGTGGCCAGTCGTATGGATACCCCTAAAGGAAGTTCCCCTGAGCCCCACCGGAAAGCTTGACCGGCGCAAGCTCTTGAGCCTCGGGAAGGACTTCTACTCCGGATTGAGAACGGGCGATGAAGAAGACAAAGGCCTGTCGCCCGTCGAGTCGATACTAGCCCGGCTGTGGAGACAACTTCTTCCAGGTGCTCAGAGTCTCACACCAGACGCCCATTTTTTCCAATTAGGTGGGGACTCACTTCGATGTATGAAATTAGTGGCGATTGCCAACCAGGAAGGGATTCATTTAACCATGGAGAAGGTGTTCAAAAACCCAAAACTCTCCGGCATGGCGGTGGCCATGCAAGAAGTTCCCACTACTGCTGCTGCTGCTAACAATGCTGATCAATCCCACCTAAGCGCCGTTCCAGCCCCATATTCACTGATACAAGACAATCATTCTGATTTCCGGTCCTTGCTGGAAGAATACGGCCTTGATCATGAGGAGGTTGTGGATATTTTCCCTTGCACAGCTCTCCAAGCAGGGTTGTTTTCGCTTTCGCTGGCGCTACCTTCCTTGTATTCGAGCCAGTTTGTATTCGAATTCTCGGCTGCTGTGGACATAGTAAAGTTCAGGGCAGCATGGAAGAGTGCGACTGATGCCTTCCCAATCCTGAGGACAACAATCGTACCATCTTCTTCCAGCCTCGTGCAGGTTGTCCTAGGACATCACGCGGAGTGGACTGAGGTCAGACAAGATCTTGCATCATTCCTAGCTGCAGACAAAGCGATCTCATTTCAGCCTGGCCGGCCTCTAAGTAGGACTCATCACATTCAGGACTCATCATCCGGTCAGTCTCATTTTGTTTGGACGCTTCACCACGCAGTATTCGACGGTTGGAGCTTGGACTCTGTCGTCGATCATATTCGCCGTCATTATTACTCCCACGCAGAGACTGTGAAGCCGACAGGAAGCTTCCAAGAATTTGTACAGTTCTGCGAGGTTCTGAACCAAGATGAATGTACTTCATTCTGGAGAGAGCAGCTCAGGAATGCACCAATACCGTCGTTTCCGAATTTCCCGAAGGCCGGGCATCTGGCAGCAGACAAATCTTGTTTGCGACACACCATGGCAGCCACGACGGTAACAACTACACCTACAACAGTTCTGGCCAGAGCATCGTGGGCTCTACTCCTTTCGGAGTACGAGGGCTCAGACGACGTCACATTCGGAAATTCTGTTCATGGACGCAATTCCCTGCCTCCCAAGCTGCAAGATGTTGTTGGACCCACCATCACAACTTTGCCGATTAGGGTGAGAATTGACCTCACTCAAACCGTTCTCGGTTTCTTAGAAGGCCTCCAAGAACAGTTCACGGCCATGATCCCTTATGAACAATTTGGTCTTTCCAGGATACTGGGCATAGGTCAGGATATCCAAAATGCCGCCTCGTTCCGTACCCTCTTGATTGTCCAAGTCGCGGATACCAGGTCCTTGGAGGAACAGGGTATCAAGCTGGACGAAGTCGAGAGATCACTACACGAATACCCATTGGTACTTACACTTATGCCTGGGGAGGCTCAGATTGAGATAGTCGCTACATTCGACAACGATGTCATATCGCCGCCTCAGGTCCAAAGAATTCTTGAACAATTCGAGCAGACATTCAATGAACTCAGCACAGTGCATAGAGACACCAAAGTCGGCGAACTTGACCTCGCAAGCAAGGCAGACAAGTCAACCATGTTTGGATGGAACGCCAGGCATCATAAGGCTTACGAGGTTTGCGTTCATGAGTTGATCCGAGAGCGAGTTAGACATTCCCGAGCTTCGCCGGCGATCTATTCTAGAGACGGCACCATGGATTACGCGACCTTGGATAGGCTGTCTGACGGCTTAGCGGGAGAGATGGTGCGATCCGGTGTGAACCCAGGCGACATTGTGGGCGTGCTTTTCGAGAAGTCACAGTGGGCAATAGTGAGTATCTTGGCTGTTATCAAAACAGGTGCGGCTTACGCGCCACTGTCACCGACGTACCCACGAGCACGTCTAGAAGGTATTGCCAACGATGCCGGTATCAAAGTCGTTCTCTGCTCTCTACTACAAGAGGAAGCCTTTCCCAATCCACCTTGGCGGACTATTGTCGTTTCTGACGACACAGCTTACTTTTTCACACCCGCTGCTCAGATTCATGACAAGGTTGCGACCCCGGACAGCCTGCTTTACATCCTCTCGACATCAGGAACTACGGGGACTCCTAAAATCTTTGGAGTACAACACAAGAGCTTTGCCACTGGTGCTATGGCTCGTGCGCCTTTGCTCAGACGTGGGCCTGACTCTTGCGTGTTGCAATTCGCGCCATACGCCTTCGACCCGAGTGTCGAGGATATATTGACTACCCTGATGTTCGGTGGCTGTATCTGTGTGCCATCAGACGAGGATATCATGGGTGACATCAGTGCGTTTATGAAAACTGCGCGAGTCAACTTCGCCAACATCACTCCTTCCGTAGCCTATACATTGAAGCAGGACGAATTGCCGGATTTCAAGATACTGCTGCTCTCGGGAGAAGCTCCTGACCAAGCTCTAGTGGACAAGTGGGACGGGCGTGTAACACTCATGAACGGGTACGGGCCGAGCGAGTGTTCTGTCAAGTGCGCTATCAACTGCAACTTGTCACGCAACGACCCTAGGAATATTGGCCACAGTGCTGGAACTAGTCTATGGGTTGTGAGGCCCGGGAACCACAACTGCATCACTCCTCTTGGGGCAGTGGGGGAACTTCTCATCGAGAGTCCACACCTAGCAACTGGTTATATGAACCGTCCCGAGGCTAATGAGAAGTTTATTCTCGGTCCACCGTGGTTGCGAGACTTCCGAGACGGTCACATCACGCGGATGTACAAGACGGGAGATCTTGTCAGATACATGGAAGACGGCAGCATCTTGTACATTGGGCGTGGGGATATGCAATTGAAACTGCATGGCCAGCGGCTTGAGAGTGAGGAGGTGCGACAACGGATTCAAGAATCTCTCTTCGAGGCGCAGCTTCAAGTGATTGTCGATATTGCAAGATTTGATGGTCAAGATTCGGACGTTCTCGTCGCTTACCTGGCTCAGAAAGGAGAGTACCGGGGAGATGAAATGGACATCGATCATGTACTACAGCAGCACCTGGCGGATATGAAGGAACACATAATCCGCCAACTCAGCGCTGCACTACCGAAATACATGATACCCTCGGTATTTCTTGCGGTGACGAACATTCCCGTCACGGCGAATGGTAAGGCGGACCGCCGCGCACTCAAAGCTTATGTTGCGCGACAGCGTCTTGGCCCTCATCTTCTTCTTCCAGGAGAAAATACAGTTCAGCCACCTGCTTCAGAAACTGAAAAGCTGCTGCATACTTTGTGGCAAAAACTCCTTGGATTGAATGGCGAGCAATTCGGAGTCAATTCTAACTTCTTCGAGCTTGGGGGTAGTTCTTTGGCGGCAATCAAGCTGGCGTCTGCGGCAAGAGACCTCGGGCATGATCTATCGGCACGGACCATATTCAAAAATCCAGTCTTGTCCGCCATGGCTGCTCAGATGGTACCTCTGAAACAGACAAGAACATCGGGTCCATCCAGGTTCGGCCTACTTGGGAAAATTGATCGCAATGTCCACCAGCTGAGGAAAAGCTTTGTGGCTTACAAGATCGAAGAGCAGGACGTCGAGGATGCATATCCCCTCACAAGACAACAGCAACGTTACATGGAGGGGGAGATGATCTCGCCAGGAGGCACCACTCACCGGCACATCATGCAACTACCGGCCAACATAGACTTGGTTAGACTTGAGACTGCTTTAAGGCGTGTTGTAAAGTCTAACGCAATTCTGCGGACTCGTATCATCTCGGTATCATCACAATTAGTCCAGGTTGTGTTGAAAGAAGACTTTGCTTGTCGACACGTTAAGGCCCTATCGTCGCTTGTCTCCGATGATCGCAAGGTATCGTGGGGTATCGGGCAACCGCTATCACGATTCGGAGTAGTGGATGGTGGTCATCCTCAGGATCGATGGCTCGTCTGGTCAAGCGCACACGTTGTGTTCGATGGCTGGTGTCGAAAATTGCTGTTAGAAGAGATCGACTACGCATATCACCACGACAATAACCCGCCGGAACGGCCGCAATACAACAGGTTCATCGAGTACGTCTATGGACTGGGAAAGGACAAAGCTGGTTCCGCGCTTGTGAAGGAACTTGAAGGTACAAAGTTCTGGAGTTACTTCAACTTGGACGGCACAAAGGCCCCAGGTCTCACTCACATTTTGTCCCTCGATATCGACTTCCCGGCAACTCTCCCAGCTGAGCTATCCTACCCAACTGTGATGCTCACAGCTTGGGCAATAGTTGCAGCACACGTCGAAGAACATGACCATTTCCTGTTCAACATTCTGTTAGGTGGTAGAGATGCTGAATTCACGGGGATAGACAAGCTCATGGGCCCTGTTAGCACCACAGCCCCTTTGGCCACCTGCATCAATCGTGAGTCGACTTTCCGGAAGAACATAGAAATCGTACAGAAGCAGATAGACGAAGCTGGGAGTGTGCAGCATTTGGTCCGGCTCGGCGATAAGCTGCAGCGGCTGCTGGCATCTGTCCCTGTGATTGTTATGCATCCTCCCGATGATTACCATCAGTGAGTGGGTCCCGGGACGACCCCCCTGCCGGGACCGTAAAATATCTATACCACCACTAAAAACACTTTATCTTTAAATAGCTATAGATAATTAAAAAAAATAAATAAAAATATAGGATTTAATTTATTTAAAAGTGATTTAAATGCTTAATCTTCGTATTTATTAGGTTTTTTAATTAGTTTATTTAATTATATTTAAATTAATAATTAAATAAACGTATTTTTTTTTATAATATCTTTATTAAATTTATCTTATTTATTTTTTATTTCTTTATTAATAATAAATAATTTAAGCATTTTTTTAATTACATTAAGATTTTTATTTTTTAATAGTATTTTATAAATATTTATAAATTTTTTATTTAAGTTTAAAACTTTACGTTATTACTTAATTTTATACCTTTTAATTTTAACTTTTATAATAATAATTTAATAATTTTTAAATAATATTTTTATTTTAATATGTGAAATTATATTTCTAAAGCTTTTTAAAGTTTTATAAGTTTTTAAAATATTTTTCTTAATAATATTTTTAATATTATATATTATAAATAACGTAAAATAAAAATTATTATTAAAATAAAATATATTACCTTTAAAATCTTATTTATTAGCTTTATTTTAACTTTTTTAAATTTTTAAATATATTAAAGCTTTAATTTTATTAATAAGTTAATTATTAATTATTTTAAAGTTTATTTTAATATTTTTTAATATTAATATTACTTTTTTAACTTTAAAATAATATTTAATAAAGTTAAGCTTATTTATAAATATAACATTAATTAAAGTTATTAATTTAATTAAAAATTAATAATATATAACTTTAAAAATATTAAACGAATTATTATTTAAAGGTTAAAAACTATAAAAAATATACGTAAAAAAAAACAAAAATAAACATTATTATAATAATAAATAATTATAAACTTTACCTTTTATAATAATATAATTAATATACTTAACCATTAAATATTAGAAAAAAATCGTAAAAATTTATAAATAACTTTATTTAATAAAGAATTAAAATATATACTAATATATAATTATTATAACCATTTAAAATTAATAATTATAACTTATTTTTATTTAAAAGAAAATATATTATTTAAGTAATAAATATTTATTTTAACTACTTTATAATAATTAAATTATTAGTTTAACCCTTTTTAAATATTATATATTATTAATTAGTAATTTTCTTAAATTTTTTTTAAACTAATTTATTTAAAGTTATTTTCCTTTAAAAATAATCTTAGGTTTAAACATTATACTTATCGCACTAATACATTTAATAAACGTTATTTAAAATTAATTTTAAAAATTCTTTAAAAAAAATTTCTTAATTTTAAAGCTTTTTAAAATTAATTTATTAAATCTTAAATATTATTATTAACTTATAAAATATTTAAAAAAGTATTAAAAGTTTAATATTAAAGCTAATTATTATACCTTTTTTATTAACATTATACATAAATTTTAACTTAATTTAATTATATTTACCTTTTTTAATATTAAAATATTAATTAATAAACTTTTTATTAAATTTAATAAATTAAAAAACTTTTATTTAACGCTTAATTTTAATCTTAATAAACAAATTTCTTTTCTTAAAGCTATTAATTTACTATTTCTTAATTAATAATAAATCGCTATTTTTTAATAATAACTTTTAAATAATAACTTTTATAATTATATATATAAAAGTAAATTTAAAAAAATCTTAATATATTATTTACTTAATTAAGCTTTTCTTTTACTTTTATATTAATTAAAGCCTTTAATTAATTTTTATATTTAATTTTTTACCATTTATATATATAAATAATATTAATTTAAGGATTTTTTATTTTATAATTAATTATTAAAAAAAATATATTATTTTTTATAATATTTACTATTATTAAAATTATTTAATCTTTTATATATAAAAATATATTAAAATATTAAAAATACGTTAAAATATTAATAATTAATTAAGGTAAATATATTAATATTTATAAAAGTAATTATATAAAATTTAATTGCTTTTTTAATATAAAATATTTTTATTAAAATATATATAAATTACCTTTAAAAAACTTTATTATAGTAAATATAAAATAATTAATATATATTTAAAGTTTTAATTAAATATTTTTAATATTAGTTAAGGAATGTATAAATAAACATTATATATTTTTAGTTATGGTAATGAGATTTGGCGATCCCGGCAGGGGGGTCGTCCCGGGACCCACTTACTGATGGTACGAGGAAGCAGCAACCAAACACATCGGACTGGTCAGAAGCCGCGTTGAATCGGTCCAGCCGTTGGTAGATGCCATGTTCATGAACTTTTGCCTCCGGCCTGGCAATGCCGGGGTAGATCTTATCATGACGATTGACTCCAGCTTTTTCCCAGAGGATAAGGCGATTCGGTACTTGAGCTCTCTGGAACAAGTTTTTACGCGCGTCTTTACGCCAGGGTGTCTGGATCTGACCATTGAAGAAATGGATTTGGACTCTAGTACACCTCCGACCTCTGTGTTTATAAATACTGAGATACTGTGATAGGGAGCCCGAGGTAGTCAAAACAGCCCGCGTTCATAGTGCTTTTGGGGCCACGGGCCGTAACCAGTATACTCCAGAATACAGGGATATACCCGGACCCTGAATCCAACATCTTTTATGGGAGGGTGACGCGTTATGAGGCCCTAAAGCTGTAGGGGTAAACGCGCTGGGACTCATTATGTCACAGAGTACACGCTGCCTAAAAGCGGACCTACCTTAGGTAGGTATTGGATCGTTCCAAAGGTTCCATTCCATGGATACCTGCAGGTGATTTGGGCATCATTCCAAGCTACGTTGGCCTATCAAGCAAGCGCAATCTGCACACTGATGTCACCGGCACCTAATTCATCTAGTATAGGGGGACAGATGCTACAGATCCCTGAACAGGTCTAATTACATACCTAACAAATACAAACAACACGCAATACCTAGGTAACATATTAATTGACTCCCTACCTCTTCAAGAGGGGGAATATGGAATTGAGGATGACCATACTGCCCATCAAGGAATATCAGGGATTCATGGGTGATGGGAAGTATCAAACAGTTAACGAGAGGGCAGGTTTAGAAGGACGAAAAAAATTCACGACCATTGTTTCTCGAATACCTAGGTATCTATCTCCATATCACGATGTGCCTAGGTACCTAGGTAAGTGAATATTATCTCTACTACACAGGATTGCAGAGGACCAATACTCTTTGCCACCGTCGTCGCCAATACTCTTTATTAAGTCAGGGAATGATGGATGGGATCAGCGGACGGGTGTAAAATCTCAGATGCAACCAGATATAGGGCCTAGTGTATGGCAAGCCGCATCAATTGGAAGCAAAAAAAATTATCTACACAATCGACTAACCCCTGAGCCATATGAGTTCGCAAGCTTCTGTACCCATTGGAAAGCACTTTCAATCTTGGAGCGATGTCCAAGGTTGAGGAAATCCAATGGAGGTACGTCGCCCGCAACACAGTTGTCCATCTCCGGAAGCAGCTCATCGATCTCGATCCAGCGGAGACTCTGCTCGAACTCGCTGCGTCGCAGTCCAGCCACGTCCCAAAGTTCCAAATAATCATAAGAGACGCATGATCTGCGCAATTTTCCAATTTTCTTTCCAAGTTTGTCAGCCTCTGGGAACAGCTTGCGCGGCGGGATCTCCGGAAAATCAGATATATGGAACACCTTGAATTTAGCACCAATGCAGATAATGATGGCCATGTCCCGTTTCGCGCTACCGTCCTTTGTTAGCCTATCAGTAACAGTAAAATGATCTGAAGGGCGATTTTCACCTGTTCTCGGTCCCTTGAAACCACAGCAAATACGCTTGTCGCAGGTATTCAATCGATGCTTGAACCTGGGCCTCTTCTGCGGCTCTTCGCCATCCTTCGCTCGTATCCTCGTAAGGCTGTTTGTTCCAAGTAATAGCAAACGTAATTCCGTCCGCAAAATTGGTTGGGGCTCGCTCAATTACCTGCATGAATGTATTGATTGGGAGTCGTGCGATATGTTCTTTTGGTGAATCGAAATCCAGATCCCAGTTCTCATTATTAAGAATGCCTAGTTTTACATAGACAGCCATTGAGTAGAGGGCGGCTACGTCACTTGATGCCGCGATTGTAGCCTGTGTAGGGAGAAACCTTCCAAACAGGTTGTAGTCAATATGGCTAGCGGAAGAATCCATCATCTCTCCGAGTTCGTGACTTATCGCGAACGGGTTCGCAAATGGGTTTCCCCGAACGAGTTGGTCGTCGAGTATTCTTTGAGCCGATGAGGTCCCCTTAAACACGCGAAATCGTTAGCAACTCGACGTGACGAAAACATACAATAGTCGTGTTTATGTGCGCGATCACAATATTTATATGAGATCATTAAGAGCCAACTGAATAAAAAGGTTGAAAGCTTGGGACACACTATGCGGGAGCAGCAAGGTGTGACATATCCGTACGTACCTCCAAACGAGATGGGAACCGCACCACAATGTCCGATTCCATACTTGCCGAACCATCAGATGCACCGATAACAGGAATCCATTGTAAAGCCTTACGAGGCAAACCTGGGTGAATGCTATCCTGGATAGTGAAATAGGCCACAGGGCGAAATGGTCCTAGGAAGCCTGCCGTAGGATGAAAACATTCGGGGTCCTCGCCAGGGCGAGAAACCAATGTCAATTCTTTATCCATGAAGAAAGTATCCGAAGCAAAATCTCGGAATGCTCGCGATACTTCGAGGCACGACTTGTTCGTTTGCTTGTCGAGATATTCTATGATGTGCTTGTAAATCTCGTTGGGAAAGACGCCACAGGAGAGAGCTGTCGACGGCTTAAGTCTGTAATAAACGAAAGGTTAGCCCGAGATATCGTCAAAATACCGCTAGAGCTTACCTCTGCATTTGTGATGCTTCGAAAAAGTGAGCAAGGATGTCGAAGGCAAATTCGTTGTCATCATCCATCCAGTCATTAACATCAAGGAAATGTTGAGCAGTACTGTCCGGCTGAGGTTGTTGAATTTCATAGCCATCGCAGCTCGACTTGTCATCAGCGCTTGGAGACCCTAGCTCTTTACCAGGTTCCTGTCTCTCGTCTTCATGGTCTTTGAAGAGTGGGATCGTTATCTGCGTGCCATAGCCCAGGTAGGTAAAAAGTCCCAATCGCTTTGTGTGCTGCACTCGTCCATCGGAAACTTTCAGTAGGATGAAATGCTTAATCGACACTACGATGGCGTTGAAATGGGTTCGGCCCTGAGATCTGCCCTTTGTGACCGCAGAGACGATTGCCTCATAGTAACTCTTCTGCGATAGGATATTGCTCTGAAGAAATACCAGTGCATTCGAGAACCAATATGAGGCACATTTAGGTGCGCTTCCCGGCTCCTTCCCTTCCAGGTGAAATCCACGAAGGAATCTTGAGGTGAACTCTCCGGGATCTTGGTGTTTCTCATTATCAAAAATGACTCCATAATTCCAATCATCGTTGCTTGTATACCAATCGCTGCCACCGTCATCATAAATGCCTTGTTGTTCTCTCCAATACATCATATTTGTAGTAGATACCAGACGGATCCAATCCGGAGAACAAGAAGCTAAGCACATTATGGCAAACGCGGCTTCCTGGAACAGAAATTCGGTTTCGAGAGTCTCGGATGCCTGACGTAGGTTATCCGCGCGCATCGTGACGAAAAGATTGTACAGATATTTGCAAGCAATGAACGCCGGCTTCTTGTTCAGTCCAGATTCCCGTTTTGGGTGCACAACACTCGGTTCCAATTCTGAGTAGCGCCCAATCGTCTCCGAAGTAAGACGTGTTTTTGGCAGGATATCAGCTGTTGGCAAATTCTCGGTGTCTTCCAAGAGGGACTCCCAGTTAAGTGGAATCTTAGACAGATGAAAGAAGCCGCAACTATCTCCGTTAACTAGGAACGTCTCCTCATCGAGATCTAGCTTGTATATCCACTCTATCACGCAGCCATCCAGACCAGGGCATTGATAGCTTGGTAGAGTATGGAGCTTCTCGACACCGGCTGCTGCGAGAGAGCGATTCTCACTGAGAGTATTCAGCGATACCGTGAATACATGTTCGAGCTTTTCGGACATTTCGGAATACGTCGAGCGTTGCTTGGCCAACCATTCTTTATATTTATCGGGGTCGGAAGGTATCATGGAAACTAGGATTTTACCCAGCCCTGAAGGGTAGGAGTCCCTGATATGATGCATTAGAGATCTGCATTTCCCAGTGTCGTGTTATAGCATCTTACCAGTGGTTGTAGTAAACATAATGCTTCCGCCGCCATACATACACGTACAAACCTCTGGTACCCATCGTCAAATGCTAGAATTGTAAACACAGTCGACTCTGGAATATCGGCGGGGGTCGCTGTGTAGAAGAGAATCTAATGGATGCCTCTGGTGAACAACGACTTGTGAATAGATACGCGGGGTAACAAGTAGGATAGACCGCCTAGAAACGCGTACATCATACGCCAGGTTTCTCGATTTCACGTGATGAGAATCAGCCACTTGCACTGATGCACCCGCTGATGCCTAGCCAGTTAGGCTTGTTGCCTTGTCAGTTCATAGAATTTAGAAAAAATGACTGGTTCCAAAGATCAATTACCTAATTGGGTTCATTGCAATCGGCTACACCCTTGTATGCCTGGGTAGCCAATGATACTATCATCGTCCCCTGTTATGAACTAAGAAGTTCATGTGGCTTTTCATCGAGTTTCTTCGCCTGCTCTAGGACCTGAGAGGCTCTCGGTCTATCATACTTGCTTCCTCAAGACCTACAAACTAGGGCATAGGAGGAAGGTAGTAAACCCTACATGAACCAGAACTTTGTGGTTCTCTACTTCGCTCCGAAGCGCCACGGTTCTCTGTAAAAGACCATGCGGCGTCGGATGTACCTCTATATCCTTGAAATGCTTCGCAACAACTTGCTTATGCATGGTGACGGTGCACTCCGTAAGGAACTGTGAAATTCGATCAGCTTGACAGCCAACTGATAGGCATGGGAGCATTAGCAAGATTGTATAGCACCCCCTTTTGAAGCTAACAATAATTGCTCATCCCAGTTGTATTGCAGTGTTATCCATTCGGCCCTCACACTAACTGCTGGTTAGACATACAGCTGTTCGGTGGCCTTTCGATCTTGATCCCGCCGAACAGGTTGTCGGCCGGGTCCCTTCTTGACTTTCTTAGATGGAAGACCCTCCGGGAGAGGCGCCTGTCGCTTATTCGATGAGGATGAAGACAAGTTTTTGTTAACGGTTTCAGGCAGATTGGTACCAGAATTCCGAGGGAAGGACCGGAAGGTTGCAAGTTCACCTTGAGCACAGAGAATTCTTCGGACCCCGTACCGAATCCATAAGCTCCATCATCTCTTTGTGAATTAAATTCCACCTTGATGGGATTTGCTGATTGGTTATGTAAGGCAATAAAATCAATTTCGCGACCATATGCAAACAAGACGCAGGCGCTACCGTCGAGGCTCTTCACTTCCAAGGTAGCATTGGACGCGGAGTGTTTTGATAGATACACTTTGTTTTCTCCGAGTTGGACTTGCTGTGCCGTGGCAAAAAGGTACATGTATGTTAGCTACATTAGTGCAAACGCTAGATCGGTTAGATCCGAGCCCCATACGGCACCTACCCCGCATAACCTTTTTCCACTGGGCCCCTTATGTGCGGTACGGAGAAATGATTTAATACGTAGGTACCTACCCCGGTATGGTACTTTAATTTGAAGCAAGAATACCGTATGCTTCAATTTCTTGTTCAACTTCTTTTCTAGATGTGATGGTCTGTGGAATGAATGATATAGATGAGTTGTGAACCCTACCTGCCACCATCTGCAGGTAAGATCCTCCACCTATTAGATCTTGAAGCATCCATCATGTACAAAGTACGGTAGTTATAGAAGTAACTATTGGCTAGTTACTTAGCCAAGGTGTTTTTTCATGAGTCTATAGGTAGATCTGATATTTCCAGGGAGCAGAAACCTATAGATTACCACAGTATGAATTCATCACCACCAGACGACCATAACCGATGTGACCTTTCTCCAGGAGGAGAATGTATATTTCAGTCATTCAAATTCTCAAGAATCCACTCGACTTCGTCATCAGCTGCTTCCAAAATATGTTCAGGGGGATAAAGGGGTTTCCAACCCAGTTCTTCTTGGGCACGCCGAGCCGTAAATGTGCATCTAATATTGCACAGTGACGTTAGCATATTCAAGTAATAGTCGGGCGGGCATACTCCACGAAATAAACGCACCTTCCGCCCAATTGAAGATGGACGAACTCCTTAGGGCACCCGAGCGCGGCGCCCATCTCCCCTAGGATTTGGTCGTTCGCCAGAATTACCGAACTGTCGCTCACAACGTTACGTTTGGCGAGAGCCGTGGCAACGGCGGCGTATATATCGTCCCACTATAATAATACTAAGTCAGAAGAGATGTCTAAGACGTATGTTCGCATGTACAGAAGGTATGAATGACTCCACTGGGTTCTGAGCTTGGCCGCAGGGAGCTTAGGAGGGAATAGCAAGAACCCGAAGATCGCTTACCGCCACACTTCCAGGAGAAGCAAGATAATAGCCCTCTTTACCATAACTGGGACTCTCGTTGGCAAGGATCTTCCGTAAAAGTTCTATGTATACTACAGTATTGTCGATGATGTGGCACACAGGCCATTTCTACCCCGTCATTGTTAGTCTCTTGTATTGATTGCACGTTACGGAGACGCATCCTCACCGGGCGATCGGAATCCACACGATGTACGCGTTTCAGTGCCTTGGCTGCCTGTACAATCGCTACAATCTGTCGCCGCGTCGCAATAGGTTGACCGAATCCTTCACTCTTCCCGTCTATACGAGGGATCATTAGCGATTCAGAGACATTCCCATGCTTCAAAGGTTATCTCTCCAATTAGATCACGGAAAGTATCAATCCATATTAATACAGATCCACCAATCGTTCAGGGATAACTTACATACGATACAGGGCACAAAGATGTAGCTCCGAACTCCATACTTCTCAGCTTGTTCTATCACCGAGCAATTGGTTTCAAGGGCCTATACAAAATCTTAGCTTCGCAAGACAGTGAAAACGATCTTGCATGCTTTCCTACCTCCTGAAGTAGTTTCAAACTCGCTCGCTGGGACTTTTGTATGTCGTAGAGTTGCGGATCGGTATCTAGGAGGGGACGATCTGTGGGAGCGCCAGCGTGGCTGGAGAAGAGCTTAGCTCCTGAAGTCTATCATGAAATTAGACAACTTATCAAGATAGATTAAGCATTTCGGACACATTCGTCCTGGGTACTTAAGTATCTTACATGTAAGAAGTGAACTGTTCGTCCGGTCCTTTTCTTTACTTCGGCAAGGGCCCTGATGAAGAACGACGGTGGGCCAAGAGATATCGCATCAACCAAGTAATATACCACTGTAATCTCATTCCCGATAATGGAGGCCCGCACTTCTGATTCATCTTTAAGGTTGAATGAGAGCGGCTGAGCACCGTACTGTTGGACACCTTCTGCTTGCTCCGATGACCTCACAGAGGCGAATAACTTTCCGTACGGAGGCAGATTCGCGGTACCCATCCGAACGAGGAGAGTTCCGCCAAGGTATCCAGAGCCCCCGGTGATCAAGACGTTGTGCGACATGATGAAAATATTATAGACAAGCTACTGACCCCGTATGTATTTCTCGGATAGGCAGGTTTTAGACTTTATCCCACTTAGAATAACAGCGTGACCGAGCTGCTTTTAATATCCAGCCTCGATGGTGTAGGGGTCGGAGAAGGGGTAGATCTCTCGTAGCCAATAAGCTATTCTGTGTTTTGGGGAATGATTCTATCCGGCCATCATGATGTACGCATACCTACCTGATTATACGGCATAGATAAGAACATACCTTGTAAGGCGTCATAGTAGATTTATAAGTGCTGCCAGCTTACCTAGTAGCCCCTGGTATTTACAACAATTAAGTAAAGCTGACAAATCATAGAGTTGATTAGATAACCTATTGGTGGAAGATCACCCTTCTTTTCCGATAACATACTCCTTGAGGGTATCCATAGATGTGAATAGAAGCCGAGACCCGCAAGATAAGCTTGCAATCGAATTATTATGGAATTATCATGGTTGATAACCAACAACCTTACCTTCTTCTTGTGAATTGCCCCGGCCGCTCCAACTCGTCAATACCTAAAATCACAGCACCCAACATTAGATATCCTAACCTACCTCTGATAGGTAATTACCTTATGAGGATTAATCACACATACAAGAAGAATTAAACCATTGTCGAGGCATTTCGGTTTCATATTCAATGGCCGAGAGCCCAAGAGCAGGGTATCAGTAGGTATGTACACGGAACCACATTGTGATTTTATTCCCCAAATTCATTCTCCTTTCTTTTCTCCCTTTTCTTCGTTTCTCGTAGCTGAGCTTCATCTCCCAATAACGTAGTGAATGAAGTAGGTGCTCGACGAAGTATTGCTACTGTCCAAGCTGAACCAGTCACGTAGTTTACCAGCTCCGGCTTGTCATGTATCATTGCATACCTATACATAATCCAGTTAGGCAGTACCTTGAGTATGTGTTCGGCTTGTTCCGGTAAAATCCCAAACTATATCCCTCCTGTAAAACCAACTCGCCCCATTGCGAGTCCGTTATCCATCCAATTCTGCCAGTTGAATCCATCGTCCACATCCATATCGATGTCATGGTCGCCGGTAGTTGGCGCCGTCGCGGTGAGTTGGTTTGAGGGTCCATTATTCCAGCCGTCAGGCCAGAGCCACGGTGGCGGATTATCTTCAACGAAAGTCTGTGAGGAAACGCCTGTCGTCGGTGTATATTCATTGTTGCTGGTCGTACCGAATGTGTCCATAGGAACTGTTTGATCTGGACGTGGCCCTCCCGGTGGCTGAGCTCCTCCTTCGGTCAAGTAGGCGTGATCGCCAGGAAATGCGACTGAGAAAATATCTTGAGAGTCAAGATACGGCTGTGACATCAAGTGATCGACGTACTGCAACTCCGTCTGGGGTATTTCGACTGCTCTTGACTGTTGCCGAGGCGCGTTCTTTTCCGCTGGACGGCTCTCGCCCGTGACACTTGAGATATCGTGAGTAGGTTTCTCAGGGCCTTTAACTCCGACTAGCTTGCGCCACTGGTCTTGAGCGAGCACGCTGCGCACCGAGCTAGACAGGTGTTTGAAGCTATCAGGTTGTGCCTTCTTTTGTTCATCTATATCAAGCTGTTGTGCGGCCTGGGGGTCGGCTCTAAGCCGTCGGATCTCTTCGTCCCTATGGCGTCTTGCTTGGCCCATAAGCTTACGCAGCGGAACCCAAACCCCAGGCTTGGCACGCTCAGCCGCATCGGGGGTTTGGAAAGTCGCGTTCAGCACAATCCAGGCACGTTCGAGCGACGCCGTCCAAGGCAGGCGGCATGTCTCAAGTAGGAGGTAAGCCACGGCGTGCCACTGGGCGTACGTCTGGAAGAGCCACCGCCACTGTCGACACCTCGGTTCCGAGTTTAAGACCTTCGTATATTCTACTACCTCGAGGGATGCCATGAACAGACGATGTCGAATATCCTTGTTAAGCTCTTGGCCTGTTGAATGAAGCAGCATCGGCTGGTAGATGATTAGGCTCATCTTGGCCATGATGAGCCGTGCGATCATAGCAGCGACCCAATGCAACACGTCGGTATCCTTATCCCCGCACGACTTAAGATACTTCTTCTCGATGCGTTCATAACATGATAGAAGCATCTCGTCGCGCTCTGCTTCCGTACTCCGGGAACGGCATGGAGCCATCCCATTCGTTGCGAAATGTATCTTCCTCGACAGTGCGCATATCTCGTAACGTATAAGACAGAATGTCATGTCGGTGGGTCCTATTTTCTCTTCGGGGAATTCCGTCATCTCAGGGCTGATGTCGGTATCGTTTATATTCAGTGGGAACTGCGTGTCGAATGTCCCTTCCGCGATCGTCAACTCGGTGCCCTGGTCTTCTGCCGATCTGAGGTCAAGAATGCAGATGGCCCACCATAGTCGACGGCGGATTTCCACATCGAAGGGGCTCAGGTCGTCAAACTTGGTTCCTTCTCGATGTATACCGAGCGATTGCGAGATGCGAATCGCGAGGCCGGTGAGGGTCCAAGCGAACCTTGTATCGTCATACCTCCGGACGAGAACGAGAAAGAGGGTGAAAGCTTGCAGGACGACTAGTTCCGACGTGACCAGAAAATTCGCTTTTGCGAGAGCTTGCTCCGTGGCGAATCGATATTTGTTAATGAGCTGCCCTTTCTCGGCACCAAAATTTATCTTGACCTAAGTGAATAGTACAAGTTAGTGTATGCTCACGGTAAGCTACCTCATTAAAAGCTCGCACCTCATCCTCTTCCATAGACGTGATGGAAGCATAGTAAATAGCAAACATGAGGGCTTCCATTCCCGGAGATATTTCGTTCATATTGCTCCTTAACTCGCGGATGATCTTGCTCATAGATGGTACGTGTAATATTTTAACTAGCGGGTCGACATTCTCCTGATAGACCTGCCAGATGAATGGTATCTGGGATGGTAAGGGGTGCAGTTTGCGGAGATCGACATCAGAAGAGCTGTATCCAAGTACGAAACCATGGTGATCGATCTGGTCTGGATACGGATTCAAAGTACCGGGGCTACTACCGTCGTCGGAACCCTCAGAGTCCTCGTCACTAAGCATCTCCGTCTCGGTTCGAAGTCTATTGATCTATCCCGCATCTCAATGATTCTATCCGCCCGAATCTTGGAAAATATAGGCCAACGTACCTCATCATTGATTTTAGACCAGAAGGCGCTGCTGACGTACCGCGTCTTCCCCTTCTCGTTCAGCACCAGCCTTCCAAAAGACTTGTTCACTTCCCCGGTCGGGCTTTTCAGCGCAGGGCCGCTGGAATCACCGGTTTGCGAACGGCTGTGTTTAGAGGAGTCAGCAGGCGGGTAACCGCCAGGGAGGTTCTCGCTGTATATATACCCGCTCTGCCTTCGCCGTTCTTTATCTTGAATGCTGTCCACCGTCGTCTCGGGCGAGCCGCCGCCGCTAAGAGAAGGGTGCCTCGCTGTCTCGATTTCGATTTGTCCGCTCAGATCCTCGACTATGCTCTCCAATTTCCGCAGGCGCTTCATCAACTCGATCTCGCGCTCGCTCGTCTGCTTCGGCGGGGCATTGGGATCCTTCACGCGCGGCCTTCGCGGGGCGCGACCTGGCGCGGGGAATACGCATTGGATCTGGGCTTTGCGACAATTGCCGCATGGCATAAACTTATCACACCTAACCTTCCGGCGACGACATGTCACGCAGCTGCGCGGATTTAGCGCCGATGAGGGTGTAGTAGACGGATCGAGGGTGATGGGGCCCGAAGGCGTGAAAGTGGGATTGGGAGCGGCGGCGATAGGAGCGGCCTGGGCGGCATTCGACAGCTGCGCAGGGTCTTGGGGCGTTGATGCGGCGGCAGGCGAACTGATCGAGTTATCGTTCGGAGACGAGCGGGATGACGATTCCATAGGAGTCGAATTGGACTGGACAACTGAAGCAGAGGATGCGCCAGACATTATGCGGGCAATCCGCAGGCAACGCTTGGGTTCGAAGCAATTCGCATAGGGCTGAGAATAATTCGAGATCTTGTCTCACTTTTCGAATGGGAGGTTTCAAACTTGGACTTTTCCGGCAACTTCTCGTGGATCACTTGAGATTTAGGGATAAGATAAAGCCAAATATCATGAGAGAGGGGGGGGATAGAAAGAGGCTTATGAAAGCATAATTCGAGAATGATTACGCAGGTTAGCTAGGCTGCTAGGCGGCTAGGCTGGCTGGAAATCCTACAAGAACAGGGCTGAGTTTAGGACGGCTCGATTCTCTCTCTCTGTCTCTGTGTTCTCTCTCTTACACACACAGATGCATAGTGTTGACTCACCGGGAATGAATGTGGATCCTCCTTTGTTCGATAAACCCAGCTAGGATCGTAACCATGACCATGTATGTACAATATTCATCAAGGATTCGCTCTCATAGAAGCTTATACCTCCCTGTAAGACAGTCTTCTTCGACACGCAATCTATCTAAAAATGGCTAGCTGTGCAGGTTCTTCTAATACCACGGATGGCAATGAAAAGGAAAAGAACGGGTAAAAGAAAAATAATATAACATAAATAAAATAAAAATATTCCTGGGGTTTGAGGCTACAAGAGGACGGGAACAAAGTGGAAAAGTGGCTTGGTAGCTTGGCTAGTCGCGGGGCATTAGTCGGGATTAACCACCCCTAACTTCTCAACTTTTTTTTATTTTCTTGCTCGTCTTTCCTTCCACCGCCTTAAATCCGTAGCTCGGACACGGAAACAACGGGATTCGGCTTATACAGTAACCTACATCTTTGTACGGTACAAGTAAAAGTTAACCAAAAGCGCGTACATTCCAAGTAATTGCTATCCGTCCTCGAGTATCCCCGAGTTTCGTTCGGGTTATAAGCCATTACCACCTATTACTGCATGCAAGACCCCAGGTAATTGAGCATATTGTATGACGAAAATCAGGTTAGTCCCCAGATGCTAGTCATCACTATAAAGCATTGAGAAAAGGCTTGTTTCCAGGCGGTTTGAGGCCATTGGGTGCCAACGTCACATTTTGTGCTTACCCCGAATGCATCAAAGTTCCCGTGCTCGCAGGAAGCATACCCTTTGATCTTTTGAGCTACATATAGTAGGTATCTAATACACCACTTATTAATCACCAAGGCTCGGTAGAAGAATGAGATACATGTAGATCAGTGAGATAGATCAGATAAGATAAATTTATATTACATACCTACTCAGTGGCTTAATTTCCAGTCTCACCCAACTCTAAGAGTACAGACAAACTCGTCAAGTTCCCCCTCGTCTATAGAAATAAGTCCCTTGAATCGTATAAGCCAGCATGCAGTCGACTCTACCCAAGACGATGCGAGCAGTCGTCTGCACCGCGACCGGACCTGTCTCTGTTATGGCAATCCAGGATGTACCGCTGCCGAGACCGCAACCAGGCCAGGTGCTGATCAAGATCTTGGGGTTTGGCATAAATCGAGCGGGTCTGTCTGTCACATCCGACCCATCCGCGTACCGTATTGCTGCGGCGTATGCTGCGGTGTCAGCAGCCGCTACTAACCATTGAAGCAGAAATGTTCACGCGCCAGGGTCACTCTCCAGGCGTCCAATTCCCGCGCATCATCGGTATCGAATGCATCGGCGCTATTGCGGCATATCCATCCGTAGTTGTGGCACCTAAATCTGCCAGGCATCCCCTTGGAACCCGTGTCGCCACTTGCATGGGCGGTCTCGGCAGACAGACGCCGGGATCCTATGCCGAGTACACGTGCGTATCGGAGGCCAATATTCGACCAATTCCGGCCACCTCTCTCTCGGTTGGCACCCTAGCTGCGCTGCCGGAAATGCTTCAAACAACATGGGGTTCACTAGTTACTGGTCTAGACCTAAGGCCGGGCGAGAGCCTGCTCGTACGGGGAGCCACGAGCTCGATCGGGCTATGCGCTCTGCAGCTGGCTCGCAAGCTCGGCGCGGTCCGCATCGGGGCAACATCCCGAAAAGCAGAACGCGACAAAATGCTACGCGACAACGGAGCCGACGAAATCTATATCGACGGCGGTGAAATTGCAGAAGATGTAGCCCAGAGCGCCAAGGGTGGCTTCAACAAGGTCCTTGAGCTCGTTGGCACGACCACTCTTCTAGACTCTCTGAAATGCACGGTACCAAGGGGTGTTGTCTGCATGACGGGGATCCAAGGCGGGTCGTGGGAGATGGAGAAGTTCACTCCAATGAGCGACCTACCAAATCGCGTACGACTGTGCGCATACGGAGGTGGGCCAGGAGATTTCATGGCCCTCCCATGGGAAGAGTTAATCCGCGATATCGAAGATGGCAAGGTAAAGATTCCCGTAAGAGAATTCAAGCTAGAAGACATACACACCATTCACGAGATACTTGAATCAGGGGGTGGTGGTGCAAAAATGGTCGTCGTTGTTGACTCATGAGGGCTATGGATTTCACTACCTACCTAAGTTACCTCAGAGAAACATGTTATGAGATATTTTCACAAGGCGTTAATATACCCTGAATTATTTCTATTTCGTTCTTTTTCCCTAGAATATTATGTTGTCCTCGGCTTAGCTGAAATAATAGTGTAGTGACGTCATCGGTCTATAACGATATTGAAGCTACAAACACGCCATATAACCTGACTTCCACGCGTATTTTATCAAAATCAAATTCTCATTGCCCTCGAATTTCTTGCTGATTTCAAATACAATTTTTTCAATCGTAACATATATTCGAGTTCTACACAACCACCTCATACACGAATATCTTGTGTCAATAAGATGCCTAGCACATCGCCGAATAGCCCCAAGTCCATGCGAGCCTGGATTTACACATCGACGCATGGCGGGCTTGATAAAAACATCAAACTAGTCGACGACGTTTCGCCGCCATATCTTCGGGAGCTCCCAAAGGATGGCATCCTTGTAAGAGTTCGATGCAGCTCTCTAAACCCGGCAGACTACAAGTTTCCCGAACTAGGAATCGTGGCACGCGCTATTGTTCCTACTCCCGCATCACCAGGCTTGGACTTCTCGGGAGTCGTTACGCAAACAGGCGACGCTGTCAGCGGCTTCCATGCTGGTGACAAGGTCTACGGCAGGGTTGGGCTGAACAGATACGGCACGCTCGGCGAGTACGTGTGCGTGCAAACGAATGACTGTGCTATCATTCCAGAGGGCGTTTCGCTTGAGGACGCAAGCTGCATTGGCACTGCGGGCCAGACGGCATACCAATGTATCGTTCCGAACGCCAAAGAAGGGGACAAAGTTTTTATCAACGGTGGCAGCGGTGGGACGGGAACATTCGGCATTCAAATTGCGAAGGCAGCTGGCTGTCATGTCACGACGAGCTGCTCCGGGGGCAACGCGGAGCTATGTCGTAGCCTCGGAGCTGACGAGATTATTGACTACACAAAAGAGAATGTCAGCGAGGTCCTCAAAGCCAAGGGCCAAGTGTACCAGCTAGTGGTCGACAACGTCGGCAGTGCACCTTCAGATCTTTACAAGGCAGCCGACCACTTTCTGCTACCGGAGGGTAAATTTGTGCAGATTGGCGGCGAGATTACTCTTAGTGATCTAAAGACCACCGCCTCCAGGCAGTTCCTACCATCCTTCCTAGGAGGAGGCAAAAGGAAATGGGAGTACCTTATTACTAAAAATAGCCATGACCATCTTGAGCAGGTTGGAAAATGGGTAGAGGAAGGTAAGGTCAAGGTCGTGATTGATGAGGTGTTCCAGTATGAGGATGTCCCGAAAGCAATCGAGAAGCTCAAAAGGGGGCACCTGAAAGGAAAGATTGTGGTAAGGGGTTGTACGTAAGTCTCGAATGTGTAGATCGTTCGAGTTAGAGGTGTTGGGGCAACAATATAACATCCATTTCTACCTGATGGCTAGCAACGAGAGAGATTGTAGGTGCTTATAAGTTATAATCATCAGCACATAAGCACCAAGGCTCAACGACGAGAATGGTATATCGTGCCAGTATGCGCCTAAAGAATAAAATGTCAAATCTAGAATTATCAGAAGAGGGGAAATACAAAACCAACATTTAAGAGAAGGTCGGAGGTTATCAAAGCTCAACCATAACACAGCCTACGCAGTGTCCGTTTCAAAAGCGAAGATATTACAAGCAAAATGTGTCATGTTGACGATATTACTTCTATACCAAGCGACAATATATCCGGCCATGCTCTGCTTATGTTTTGTCCGAGAACACCTTGTCAACCGTTGTCGCAGGTAGGTCTACATATACGATCCCGTTCCTTGTCCGTCTAAGAATCTATCGCCAACTTCTTTCTGCTTTATCTCATGGGTACCTTACGCTCGCAATCGCTTGCTATGCTAATGCTTCTTTGATCACAAAAACGTCCCTTGTTGCTTGTCTCCTCCTAGCGAACAAATGGACCGGAGCTCCACAGGAGAATGAATCTCCAACTAGAACTTCGTTGTATACCCCTGAACACCTGCCCTAAACTGGCTTTAGAGCTCTCATTAAATAGACCTAAACGCAAGCTCTTCGAACGCCTAGCATAATGCATCATTATTCTTCAAATAGAAACGCGTCACTTTCAAACGTTGTCACTCCCCGTAGGCTAGATAGTGGAATGAGTCGTTTGACCCATTCATCGTCTGGACGCAGCCTCCCGATCAATAGCCGCAGGGCTTCTTGCACCCTTATCGACAACGCTTGTCATTGCTAAGCCGACAGGTGTCATGGTTGGACCGGGAGCCGGTGTGGTGCTCCTAGTTGATGGGGCAGAACGATTATGCGCCATGTGTGCTTTGACTAGGTGGCCGGCAGCAAGGGCACTGCAGAGGGAAAGCTCTCCAGCAAGAACTGCCGCGCCGACTATGCGAGCAAGACGGCGTGCGTTGTCTCCAGGGTTTGTTGGATGAGAACCCCTAACTCCGAGCATCTCAAGCATAGCTGCCTGAGGCTCCAAGATAGTACCACCACCAAGAGTACCAACTTCAATCGACGGCATAGATACTGAAATTTGGAGGGACCCACGCAGACTATTGACAAGTTAGTATGGGAAGTAAGGGGAATTCATATGATCAGACTTACTTCTTCATGATAGTGATACAATTAGCACTCTCAACCACCTGTGCTGGGTCTTGACCTGTAGCGATGAAGATAGCCGCGACAATATTAGCTGCATGAGCGTTGAAACCTCCAACAGATGCGGCCATGGCAGATCCAATTAAGTTCTTAGACGTGTTGAGCTCGACGAGGCTGTCGACATCACTCTTGAGCACAGCCTTAACTACATCGCCTGGGATGATCGCTTCGGCCACTATACCCTTGCCTCGGCCGTCGATCCAGTTGATGGCGGCAGCCTTTTTGTCAATGCAATAGTTGCCCGATACTGACACGATGGACATATCTTCGAAACCGCCCTCGGTAGCCATAACATTCAAGGCGTGCTCGACGCCCTTCGAGATCATGTTCATTCCCATGGCATCACCCGTAGTCGTCTTGAATCGAATATAGAGGTTGGTTCCCGCAAGGGCCGTCTTCATTGTTTGCAACCGAGCAAATCTCGAAGTCGAGTTGAACGCCTTCTTCATGAGAGATTGGCCAGCCTCCGAATCGAGCCAGAGCTTCGCGGCGCCCGCTCGCTCAAGAGTCTCGAATTGTACGCAAGGTCCTCGCGTCATTCCGTCGCCGGTCAACACCGTGACAGCGCCGCCACCAGAATTAATAGCCTTGCAGCCACGGCTTGTGCTGGCAATAAGAACACCTTCCGTAGTCGCCATGGGGATAAAGTAAGTCTGACCATCGATGACGAGGGGTCCAGCTACACCCACGGGAATGGGCATGTAACCAATAACGTTCTCACAGCAAGCGCCAAGAACACGTTCCCAGTCGTAGTTCTCGTATGGGAGCTTGGATTGCTCAAGAAATCCGGTGAGGGCCGCGGTCGCTTCGGTCCTTGAGACGACACTTCGACGAACCTTAACGGCTCGTGTACAGTCTTTGAGGTTCTTTTCAAGAGAATAACCGGGGATTCTTCCTTTAAGGGACAGAGAGATAATCTCCTCGTCTGTCATTTCATGTATTCGCTTCGCAACCAGCATCTTTTCTAGCTCCCTCTGACTCCTCAACACTGCCGGTGACCTCGGTGGGTTAGGTGGGGGGGGAGCCTGGCTACTAGTCTCGTCATCCGTATAAGCCGGGGTGATTGGTCTGTCGGGTACCATCTGCTCTTGTTGCTTTGGTTGGATCTCTCCGAGGGGTAAGGTTGCAGATTGGGTATCGTTGAACGATTCGGCATCTGCGAGTTCCTTCGGGTGGATTGGTTGAGTTGGGAGATTGGGATCTCTGATGCCCCATCTAGCTACATTGAACAGATAACCATTGAGCGCGACGCTCATGGCTAGAGCGACCACTATCCATTTAGAGAGGATTGGATCTTCCAAACTGGTAAGAAGGCTTCCAACCATGCGTCCTCCAACACCGTACCCGTGTAGTTGCGCATAGCTACCACCCTTGCCATGTTGTCCATCAGTAGAGCCTGACGGGGCTTCAGCGTAATGAACCGAGGGATATTCCAGCTCGTACTTGATAGGAGTTAGGATAGTAACAACAGTCGGTGTCGAATGGCTTTTGGCGTTAAAGAGGATCTCATCGAGCCCGTTGGATGCGACTTTAAAGGGGTCCAGCGGGGGCGAGCTTACTACCCCTCCTAAACCTCCAGACCACGAGATGCTGGAGATCTCGGAAGTCCTGAAAGGAATCGTGCAGAGATTGGCGACGTTGATGGCGACGAATCCCATAATCATCCAAAATTTAAATTTGGGAACGCTACTACTCTTGAGATCCTTGCCGAAAAGCGGCCCATCGGGCAGGCCCTTGCCATCTTGTCCAGGCCACTCGTTACTCTTGGCAACGTTTTCCGCAACACGACGGCTGACGCCGTCATCCTCCAGGGCTTTCCGCATCTCAACATGTCGCTTGATGCGATTCACCTCGAGCTTGATGCACAGAATAGCAGTATAGAAGGTGAAGAGTAGGATACAGTCGAAGAAGAGGATCCAGGCGGCCAGGAAGCAGAACTGCTGGAGACCGCCTTGCACGCCAGACGCAGCTCCGGCAACCAATATCAGAATCTCGATGACATAGTCTCGAACAATTTCATAGCCCTTATCCCTGATTGCACGCTGCACGGCGTAGTGGATAATGCCGTCTGAAGGATTCAAGAACTTCTTGGCGGATTTATCGTCTCTGGCTTGCTTCTCTTCGGGCCTACGGTGTTCTACCGCATGAGAGAGAACGGCTCGTGTCAGCGCGATATTTTTCTCAAAGCCGATGGTCACAACGAGGAACGGTAATCCTTCTGACAGGAGCACCATGCTGACGGGCACGCCAAGCTTGGTTGTGACGTTGAGACCAAACAGAAAAGCAAAGGTGGACGAGAACAGCACGCTGATTGCCAACCACACATTTGAACCCATTTTCCTCATCGAGAGGAAGAGTGACACAAAAGTCAAATGCATGGATAAGTACCCAAGTACCATGATGATGATATCAAGCGTTTCGGCGTTCTTGATTAGGTCGAGGAACTCGATCCAAGCATTGTGAGCCCATCGTATAACACTGCTTCTGGTATATCCCTTGGCGACCTTCATGATCCACATCTTCTGCTCCTTGCCAAATTCGGTCTCGCGTGATTCCTGCCCGGGCACATCATTGGGGATTTCCTGTGCCGCAGCGAGGAATTCCGGTGCTTCGTTATACTTGACAGCGAACGCGAGAGCGCTGTCCTGGGAATAAGCAGTCAAGGGATTCGGAGTTGACGGTAGATGTGTGATGCTCAGGTTCTTGGGTAAGGGAACAATGTGAGGTAACGGCGCAGTCTGTGGTGCATCTTCGGAAGACTCAGGGAAGACTAGAGTCACTAGAGCCAGGTGTTCGGCATCCTTTGGGATCGGAGAATCAGAATCAAAGCTCTGCCACTTCCATGAAGTATCAGGGCCAGTCCGTAAGCTCCTACTACCTTCGACCAAGGACGACCAGTCGGCATTTCTAGTGCTCCTTGTTACGTCTATGAGACTCTCTTTGACTATGCCGACATATGTGGTGCTCGCGAGCAAGGCGACGATAACAATTGTATGAATTGGGTGCAAACAGGCGATCTTGGAGACAAACTGGAGGATTGGCGTGACTCTCTTGTTTATCTTGGATGGCGGGGCGGGAGTTTCGTTTGGTTGCTCGCCGCGAAAGCGGGAGGGGAGGAATGAAGAGGCAATCATTTTAGTACTACCGCGAAGGCATTGGTGATGGTCAACTAAGTAGCTATGGTCGCGTTTATGCTAACTAACGTTCAGATAGATTAGCTTGGCTCTTCACAGCAGGTGTCTTGTCATAAAGTCGAGCTATTATGATAGCCCTGCGTCAAGGGGAGAGTGTAACTAACACAATAGAAGCCGTCTTCGTGCCTATTGTGGCGTGACAATGATAACGTCTTGGTATTTATCTACGACTAAGGGAGCTATCGTCGACGCCGTAAAGCGGCGGGTAGGGAGTAGTGTAGATAATGACTTGGGCGAGGTCGGCGTCAATTGACGTCAATTGAGTAAGGAATCTGAGACCTTCTGACGGGTTGTGTTCCCTTGGATGCGCAAATTCTTGCCGCGCTTTCTTGAAGCTGAATAGAACTGTGAGACTGCTAGGCTGCGAGACCTAGAGACCTGGGCAGAACCACGACAAAGGATTGTCCAGCAGAAGAAACATGAATGTTGGAAGAAGAATTGATGGTAGAGATCAAAGGGGGGGAGTGGGGATTTAATATTACTATCGGTGAAGAGAAATTTCAAGGTAAGGTTTCCTCTGGCATACCTTAGCTTTGGCTTGCTACGGCTGGTCCCTACCTTAGGTAACTCTAATCTTCAACCAACCTTAACCCTCAAATTGGCCGTCGCAATCTCAAAAATTAGGGGACCCACTACACCGCCGGTCTGGTATCGATTAGCAAACGTTACAGTAGGTAGTTACCAAAAGGGGATATCCATTGCTCAAAGTGGACCTTCCACGCATATCCATGGATTTTTTTTTTTTTATTTCTGCCAATACGTTCCCGAGTGTAAGTATTCCCGAGTTTTGAACACTGATCTTAGCCACCCAACCACAGTTATCCTGCTTTCACAATACATCATCTGAGCTGCTTTTAATGATATATATACCGTATAATACCTAGGTGGCTCAATTCTATCATATGTGGCTTCTCAAAAATGTAAAAGTAGACTATATCCGTTGCGCATTACAAGAAAAATAAATATTCATATGTACCAAATAATTACCTAATATCTCCCCTATATCATACGAGGTACTGATCTTCCTGTTGGGTATAGATACATACGGGAACGCCATGTCTAGTAGTTATCTTCACAGTTCCCTACGGCGAAGGCGCCAATGATAGCAATTAACAATTCCATAGGCTTGAATTCAAGAAAAAAAAAAGAGAGACCTTGGCTAACACACAATGTTAGCTCATCCAGCCTGCCAGCTTGGTCAAGAGCAAAAAAAAAGAACATTCGGCGGGGCCCCCGTCATCTAAGCAAGATGTAGAGGGTGACATTTTAGTTCTCTCGCAGAAGGAAGTTGAGACAACGGGCGTAAGTGGAGAGTGTGGAAAGTATAGAAAAGAAGAGGCGAATAGCCGCCCCCCACGCTGCTTTCAATGGGATGCCCGTTGATGCATTGCCACGCTGATGTCTGTATTCTTGAGCCCACCTTGATAAGTGGCGTTTAGCGTGAGCAACGAAGCTTAGGTACCTTTTCTGGCCTGGGACGGTAAGCTAATTTGGTATTCCTTCTGCGCTAGTAGGGGGACCATGAAAGAGACCAAGGTTGCCCAGGCAGCTCAGGCAGCTCAGGCTCCTAAGTTGCTAGGTTAAGCTAAACCACTCAAATTCAAATAGTGACATATCCACATGTCCACATGCATGTGCTTCATTACCAGCCTCTAAACTTAGTGCCCATTGCATTTTTTTTTTTTCAAATGTGGCTTGTAGTTATACTCCGCACTGACACCAGTCCGTTACCGGAACCGTACGACTCGAGATGTTGTAAGACGGAAGACGGCATCATATTCATCATACTTCGATAGACAAGATCCGGGCCCTCACACTCCCCAACTAGAGGCAGTCTTCCGCGAACTCTTCAGCCGTCGGGTAGTGAAGATTATCCACGGTGAACTTTCATCTCAGTCCGTTACTGGGCCGTCATCAGTCGGCGCACCTCAGGTCCATCTATGCTGACAACTTTGGCTCCGGACGCCTCGATACTCTCCTTACATTCTGGCCAGGCTGTGGTGTTGACGGCCTTCGTGCACTCCTCCACTAGGTATGTCTTGAAACCTTCCTTGGCGGCATCGATTGTGGCATTCTTGACGCAGTAATCCGCCGCCAATCCTACCACGTACACATCTGTCACGTGCTTCTCTCTTAGAGCCTTCACGAGGCCACTATCGCAGACACGCGGAGCCGTGAAGGGGTCGTAGAACGGGCTATACATCTCGACACGCGGATCCTTGCCCTTTTCGAGAATCATGTCGAGTTGGCTGGCGTGTAGCTCAGGTATAAGCTCAGCCCCCGGAGTGCCTTGTACGCAGTGGACTGGCCATAGTCGCGACTCGTAGGTCTCAGATTCGTTATATGGGTTCACGATGGTGGCAAAATCCGTAAACGGTGCTTTGCCTTGGTGATTAGCCGCAAATGAGACATGATCACGTGGATGCCAATCCTTCGTTGCAATCTTGGTTACAAAAGGCGAAGCCAAAAGTTTGTTGATCAATGGTGTGATATCGCGGCCGCCAGGTACTGCGAGTGAACCGTTCTAGACAATGTTAACGCCCTCTATGACACGATCGACAAGCCACAGTATAACACTTACAGGAGGGCAGAAGTCTTCCTGGAGGTCTACTATTATCAATGCCGGTCTGAAGTCCGGCATGCTGGATATGAATCCTGTTCACAGCGAGTTACAACTCAATCGACTCTAGATTAGTTAAATCCTGTCAACGCGTCGAGACGAAGAATGAAGGTGGATAGATTGCAAACAGCCCTCAAAAAGATTGCCGCATCGTTTAATCCATGACATACATATACACAGTAGGTACATACCGTACCTAGTGTACACATCTGATTAGATAACTTTCCTGCCCCTCTAACCTTAGTGTGTCTACCTACATGTACGTACACATACATATGTACCTAGACCACACTGGAGATTGCGGGGAATTAGATAAAGGAGGCACACTACCTACATCTCGTAACCCTACCTAACTCAAACGTCCCAAATTGTCATCTCTATATTCACCGTTGTAACATCGAAGCCTTAGATCCTGCACCAATTCGATACGCCCTATTTATACGATCTATGCATTGTACTTGAGTACCGATCTAGGTGAATCAAATGATTATAGGTATCCCAGTGCTAGAATATCTCGTTGATTGAAGCTTGGCGATCATATCTACTGGAGTTTGCGCCGGCCAAACAATTACTCATTCTTTTTCGAAGGCAGGGTGTATTTCAGCCCCTTTGTAACGCTTCCAAACCATAGCTTGACGTGGTCATAGACTGTATTCTTGCGCCCATACCACTATCACACACGGTTAGCAGATCTTCGATCCGTCGATAAACATGATGGTTAGAACGACTGTTGAGGTCCAGGGAGGAAAAGAAAAAAAAACCCCCCCATACGACCGAATAATTTGAGGCGAAGGAACACTGGGCAAATCCGAGAATGGGAGACAATACTCACTGGTGATTTTCCTGTGATCCTCGGTAACCTGCTTTGTGCTGTTACGAAATAAGTTGAGCTGTGTTCTACGACCGGTCTTGATGAAGAGATATCTTGTTGCGGATGAACAGGAACAACTGATGTGGCCCCAAGTTTCTTCATGTGATTCCAGACCTTGATGAGTAGCTTAGTACAGGCATCCGCTCCTAACGTCCAGGAACTTGTCGTATACCCGATGATCGCCCCAGCATTTGGCATACCAGTGAGCATGGTACCTCGCCAACTATAACAAGTTCCCACATCAACAGGCACGCCGTCAACGGTGGGGGTGATGCCTCCCAGTAGATGGAGATCTGTAATCCGCCAAAGTTAGTATTCCGACGAATAGATTGGTCAGATATTAATCATAATTATTCGAGGACTTCTACGGAAATTCCCAATCCGATCTGGCGTGGAATTAGGCGACTCACAAAGACCGGTAGCCGTCACGATGATATCCGCCTCCAGCTTCACGCCTGATTTTGTCACGATACCGTCTGCCGTAACTGTTTCGATGTGGTCGGTTACAACGTCACAATTGTCTTGATGTAAGGCCTTGAAGAAATCGCCATCCGGGCACATGCATAGCCGCTGGTCGAATGGCATATACCTAGGGTTGAAATGAACATTCATATCAATCTTATCCGGCAGGTGCTTCTTCATTTCATGCATAATGTGCTTCCTTGCAAGTTTCGGGAATGACAGGGCAAGAGAGACAACGAAATACTCCAGGACAAGGGATCTGGTACAAACACGCGTCAGTCTCTTCGTCTGTTATTTGCTAGGCTGGGATACAAATATACGAACAGCCACCAGTTGATTGAGTGAGCAACACGCTCTGGGAAATGATTCCTGAGCCACCCTCCAAGAGCACTAGATGCAGGAAGGCTCAAGACATAAGAAGGACTTCGCTGGAGCATTGTCACGTGGCTCGCCGTCTTTGCTATCGCCGGCAACAGAGTGACAGCGGTAGCGCCAGAACCGATGATGATCACCTTCTTATTAGCGTAATCCAGGTCTTTAGGCCAGAACTGCGGGTGGGCGACGATGCCCTGAAAGTTCTCTATGCCCGGTATATCGGCCTTGAGTGGTTTCGTGTAGTCGTAGTACCCTGAGCACGCGATAATGAATTTAGCTTTGAATTCCTTCTTAAGATTGTCCGCGAGGACTGTCAAGGTCCAGCGTTGTTCCTCAGAAGACCAGCTAACTGCGGTGACCTTGTGTTTGAATTGGATCTTCTTGTCGATGCCTTCAGCTCGTGCTGCATCCTCGATATACTGCTGAATGAGATGGCCTTCAGCCATATCCTTCTCGTGTATCCATGGCCGCCAAGCGAGGCCGAATAAGGTGAGCTCGGAATCTGACCGAACTCCTGGAAATTTAAAGAATGACCAAGTGCCACCGATTTCTCCCCGCGCTTCGAGAATGGTATAGGAGCAATCGGGCAGCTGCGTTTTTAGGCGGTAAGCAGCATTGATTCCAGAGAGCCCTGCTCCGATGATGATAAAGTCGTATTCCCCCATCATTGACTCATATCGGAACGATGAATTGTTCTTATTTTTGGATGATGCCTTTATTCATCAAGATTCGAGCTTGTCGAGAAGGTCTAGCATGAGACGTTTCGCGTTAGAGGTGTGGCTCGGTACAAGCACAGGCCGTTGGCGTCTCATGTTCCAAATTGCATCAAGGGACGGTTCCTCAGATGGCAATCCAATCTTAATGTAGAATCTAGACCGCTTATGGCAATTATGGGGACCTGTGTAGATCAATACAACATTACTACTGTCGAACCATTCATGGATGCGACCTCAGGTCCTCACTCAATCCAACTGC
This sequence comes from Hypoxylon sp. PDH2405, assembly GCA_023628415.1. Lineage (NCBI taxonomy): Eukaryota > Fungi > Ascomycota > Sordariomycetes > Xylariales > Hypoxylaceae > Hypoxylon > Hypoxylon sp. PDH2405. Next base: position 71,802 of record JAMAKT010000034.1, read on the forward strand.
CTCATGAATCACATCTTAGGTGGTAGGTTAGGTACACTTAGGTGTCCTATAGGCTACCTAAGTCTCACCTTAATTAGGTACTTGTAGGTGAAAAGGCGCACAGCACACAGCATACAGCTCACACTTTGGCCCCGCCGAATTACCTTTTTTTCCTAGGCGAAGCTTTAGTATATCCTCGCGAGATTCCGGATATTTCCCTTCGGCGCAAGTCGCGTACGTAGGAGAAGTGTGGCCAGCTAATCTCGAGAATGTCAGACGTGATTAGCTAGGTACCTATCTGGCTGATCTGACATTCAGCGACGTTTCATATAATCCACTGTACAGTACCGTCCGGCGGCACGTTCGATATGCCACTCAAATAAGAGATCATCCATAGATATCTATATCTCAATATCAGTCCAGCAAACTTCCCCTTCCTTATGTGGTAATTATTAACTACCTACCAGGGTATTCAATTAATCAATTGATTCGGGTACTTTAAATAAGTGCGCCATTTAGATATTTGGATCGAAATGGTTGCAGTAGCGCATATATGCCTCAAATTACATGCGACAACTCGATTATCTATCCAGGTACTCACCCCTTCACGCCCGATCCCCCCGTCGCTAACTCAGCATCACTCCTCTCTTCGGTTTCCTTGTCTTCTTTGATCTTCTTCAAATTCTTCCATCCCATTCCCAACCCACTTAAGAATGCGCAAGCTCCCGCTGCAAGTTGAAGATACTAACAAACTCATTAGTCGAAAGAAACGGTCAAGGGATGGATGACCTACAAATACGTGAGTGATTGCTTCGTTGTAGGCCAGCAGGGCCCCTTCCAACTGCGTAGGTGGTATAACATGGACTATCTCTGTTACGCCGCTGTCAATCAGTAAGCTCGAATCAATGCCCGGGGCGAACTTCTGGAGAGCGTCCCCGATTGAACTCGTGAAGACGGCCTTCGCAACGGCCGAAAATATCGCGCCTCCCAACAGCTGCGAAAAGATGGCATACGCAGTCGCTATCGACGCGTCTTCCCTAGGGACGTTGGCTTGCATGGCAGTCACCAACTAAGTTAATACTCTCGTCAGCATTCTACGACTCCTGATCAAAATGCTTTACATACCAATTGTAGGATAAAGCCTCGGCCTGCTCCCATAAGAATTTGATATCCTATTATATCTCCTAGGGAAGTATTCGGTGTGAAGCTTGAAGTCAAACCGGCTCCGACGGCTACCAATGCATTGCCCAACATGACCTCTGGAAGATAATAACCAGTTGCCTGCACCAGCGCACCACATATTACCGACGCGACAAGTTGTGCCAATATCAGAGGAAGAAGCATTATGCCACTCTGAAAGGCATCAACGCCCCGGATCGCCTGGAACCACACGGGGAACCAATACAAGGCATTGATGGATCCGCCGCTCTGTACAAAGGCAGTGATGGTGATCATTATGTTGACACGGTCACGTAATATTCGGGGAGGAAGAAGGGCCGCATCCCCTTTGTACGCGGACCAAAATCCAAGGACTCCAAAAGTTGCCACTCCACCGCACATAAGCCCAATAACCGTCGGTGAATTCCAGGGATATACGGTGCCACCCCATTGCAAGCCTATTAGGAACATTAGGGATCCTGCCGCAAAAACGAGGAAACCGACAAAATCAATCTCAAGGATTCGCTCTAGGGGGGACATCCTCTTTCTGGAAAGCCTCGAGACAGGCAATCTAACCACGAACATGAAGAGGAAGACTACTAGGCCTCCTACAGGGAGGTTGCTAAAAAAGATCAGTCGAAGCTCCGAACCACGCGAGCAGAAAAGAAGCTCTCTTACATATAAAAGCACCAGCGCCATGTTAACCCCTGTGTCAGAGCGCCGCCGATGAGAGGTCCTACTGCTTGGCCAACGCCAAAGCAGCCGAGGATGACGCCGTTTAACAAAGACCGACTCGCTATCGGAACGGCAGCGGCGATTATTGTAGATCCGCCGTTCAATATACCGGAGCCCCCTATACCGCTTATTGTTCTTGCGATGATGAGCATCTTGGAAGACGTTGACAGTGCAGCGATCAGCGACCCGAGTTCAAAAATGAGTACGAAGGTAATCATTACGGCCTTGAGCCTAAAGGTGCTGTACAATTTGCCGACGAAAGGTACCATAACGCAGCTATGTGGGGTCTTTCAGCCTTCATTACTCTATAACAGGCAACTCGTAACTAAACTCACTTGGCTATAAGGTAAGCCGAAGAATACCAACCGACATCATTCACGGTGTTGAACTCAGATGTAATCGCGGGTATTGCCTAATAGAAGGATGAGCAGAGACATGCGTGCGCCTGAGAGCAGAGGGTGAAGTTCTCACAGTTCCTACAGCGGTAGCATTGAAAGCCATCAAGAGGACAGCCAACGTAACAGAGGCCACCATTACGTAGAAGGACCATCCGGTCACCTGTGGAGTGTTGGCATTGTTGATTTCGTTCTTATCTGCACCTAAGGGGATTGGGTCAGCATCATCGTGATCGTCGCCGTGGTCGCGGTCCTTAGAATCAGCCCTGCCAGATTCGGCTTTGCAGAGATTGGGGCTGCACTCAGGTTTGACCTCGCGGATCGCAGGACCATCCTGAACCGACGATTGGCAGTTCATGATTGAAGACTAAGCGAGGATTATGTCGATCATCAATTAACTACCAGCTATCCTCGACCAGTATACTACGTCAGCCTTGAGGCTCAGCCATCTGTAGTATCGAGACATATTAGAAACAATTTATATGATTCTTTTTAACCCAATAGCTGGGTCATGTTGCAATATGAAAATTCAAAAGCCCGATAGACCTCCACGAAGCCGGGGGGGTAGGAAGCGTTATCATGGGCACGTATTATGGCCTTTTCGGCCTTTTGGCCTTTATCTAAAAGCCCGGGGTCTAGGTTCAGTGGCTTTTAACGTTGCGTATACATCCAACATCAATAAGATTGTTAGTTATAATACGCCCTTTCTAACCTATGTGACTAACAAGGGGCTAGTACCGTGGACATGTTGAATTCTATGCGGAGTCCGGGAACCGGAGAATATCTTTAAACCCCGACATTTTGTCTGAGCCACCCATAGCTCGATGAGCTGCCGGATTCTAGTTATGATGTTTACGGTTAACGGTCTAGACTTTGAAAGTCCGCCGGCGATTGAAACTTGCAGGATTGAGAAATTCACCTTTCTCTCAGTGAGGTTGATGGATAGACCAAAGAATGCTGCCATTGCTAAATGGGGAGCTGCATGTTCGCCATGTGCTTTAGCCAAGGCCAAGTGCCTGCGGTCAAGCGATATACCAGGCGCTAGGTGTGATAGGTAAGTGTGTATACTCTTATGCATATGATAGTCTCATAGCTTCAGTAATTCGGAGTTCTAGTTGAAAATATTCATATCTTCGATGAGCCGGCTAATAATATTATTTTTAGGTGTCAACGTTTAGAGAAAGATTGTGTTGACCAAGTACACAAGCCCAGGAAGAAGAGACAAAGCAGACCCTCGTAAGCATCCCGACGCCACCAGAAGTCTCCCGTTTGGCGACACTGTACATCTATATTTGCTAGCACTCTCCTCCACAGCTCTCATCCTAGATGAGAGTCATCTATACTACTTTGGAACAGTTCGAGATTATAAGTACCTAAAGGCCAACTCTGTAATACAACTCGATAAAGAAGCAGAAACTGACAGCGTGACACGTTACTATAGCAAAACAGCTCAGCTTGAGGAAAGGCTCAATAATCTCGTCGATTTCATTAAAGCTAATAATTCGAGAGATGCCCCTACTCCACCGACACAAGCTCCCGAAGTTGGACAGGCTACATGCCAAGGAGGTACCGTAGCACCACAGAGTCGACTACCAGCACGCAGCAGTACACCAATTCAAACTTCGGGGTCGAATAATCATTCATCAAGTTCTGTACCTGACTACTACAATGAACAGTGTGTAACCGAGATTTATTCTTTCCCCTTTTTAGTCTGTCTTAGGAGCTATGATATCTAAGTTGAGCTGGGAGGGAGTTGCCGCCCACATGGCCTACCTTACCTGAGACTCATCAACCTATTACCTTAAAAGGTACCCAATCACTAACTCTTGTTGGTGCAGTGCACCTCGTACATGTGTCTGCCGCATTCACGATGGTGAAGCCCCCGTCCCGCTTGAGCCGCTAGAAACGCCTCTATCGATTTATATCCACAAACTCATGCCAAATTACCCATTTGTGGCGTTTCCTCCAGGCACTACAGCTTCCGAATTGGAATCAAGGCGTCCCTTCTTGTTCACCACAATCCGGATGGTGGCGTCTTATCGGAACCTCAAGTCCATGAGATCTCAGAATTACCTCATATTAAGACACATATCCGAGCAGATGCTAATGCGCTCGGAGCGGTCTTTAGAAACCCTTCAATCGATCCTCCTGGTCCTAGGCTATTATCACTATCACTGCATGATACATGCGCAGATGAATAATTTGATAGGTCTGGCGAATAGTCTGGTAGCGGACCTAGGTATCAACAAGGATCCCGAATTTCAAGAGAAGATGAGATTGTTACAGTCCAACCCCGAAGCCCCGCGAGCCAGGACGAATGATGAGAGGAGAGCACTTTGCGGTGTGTGGTATATGACTTCGATGTAAGTGACGATGATATTGTTCAGCCCACACGGCTCAGGTTCTCGAGGAGAACACTACCGGAAGATATGAAAATGGTACAATCGCTCACACAGTCACAGTATCTCGCTTGCATTCCAACGGATCGACTCACCCAAATATACACCCTACATTGACCGGTGCCTGAGGGAACTTGAGGCCGACGGGGAGTATCAGACAGACTTACTTCTCGTCCATCTTGTCCGTATTCAGCATCTCTCCGAACGCATTGCTCAACTGCATATGCAAGATCACCTCGAGAGTGACCTAGCTGAGATCGCTCGCGCACCTATGAGTGCTTACTCCGGAATATTCCACACGGAGCTGGAGAAATTCATCGCATCGCTACCTCGGGATCTGGCATCGAATAGTCTGTGACCATCGAACAATACCTCCCAAAGAGCTGGGACTAATCTGTGATAGGACTCGTCATGTGCCATATTAATACTGCGAAACTGCGCTTGTTTGAACCGCCGAGGATCGATGCGGCACTTTTGGAGAAAATATCGAACTCGTTAGCCTCTTTATCACTCGAGTCGGCCTCTTCACTTGATATATTCTACCGGGCCAGCGCCGCTCTCAAGTCTTGGTTTGAAGACTGGCTATCTATTGAGGTGACGGATTATTTCGTTCTGCCTATGCCCATGTCCGCCCAGCTTATCAACGCGGTAACAATGCTGGCCCGATGGTCTAAACTCTCAAGCCCAGATCGCAATTTCACGTTCGCTTCAACCCCAGCAGCAGGTGCCGCACCAACACAAATTGTTCGGAATGATCCAGGCTGCGGCGGCGCGGCAATGATGCCTGTGCCACCACTTGGAACCAAGGATATCGATCCCGCGATTCCCGCTGCGGTGCACGCAATCAGAACGCATCTGGTCTCACAGCCCGCACTTTATATCGACGTCCCCGGCATACTTCAGGCCATGGCGTCGAGGTTTGAGAAAGCACGCGAGGTCAGCGAGAAGCAAGGCGATGTCGTGTGGGAGAATGATACATGGGATATGGCCGCTAAGAAAATCAAGGGCACACGTTTGAAGTTAGAGAGATGGGCCGAGTTAGTAGCTGCTGCTGATAGTGAGCGCCGCAAGCCTGAGTCATCGACAGAGGCTAGTATTTCTGCAGAATCGGATCTCATCAACAGTCAAGGCATGGAAGGAAATTGGCCTGTGGCGCCTTCGGGAGCAGATATTTACGCGCAACCTCCGCATGAAACGTGGAGTCCCGGCGTTCTATGGACCAACGACTTCTTCGATGGATTTAACATGGACCAGAGTTTCTTCTTTGATGGTCCAGGAGACTATAACACGACTATTATTAACAATCTTTAGTCATATGGTGAGTAGGGCGTACTCGATTCTTCGTCGGCTTGGGTAATTAGAGTGTCACTTAATTCGAGGTTGTTGTAAAATACTTAGCATATACATGGATATGGTGTAAGAGTAAGTAAAGAGCTATCTTCTCAGGATAACACCATGCGCCCAAATTGAAACGCCAATATTGGTTTTTTTTTCTCATTAAAATCACTGCATAGGGAATTGTACTAAACGTGGAGTTAGATCCCAACAATACAAGGGGGCGAGGTGGCGAGGAATAATGGCATGCGATCCTGGAAAAGCCCGTCTCCTTACCCCGTGTAGAATATGCACCTGGGTAGGTATATATCCCAAGTTTGTATAATCGTGGGTGCTCCAGTGAACTTATTGTCCGTCGCCTACCTAGACGTGCTCAGGGGTATGGCATACCTACCCATAGGTAGGTACCTAGAGCCCGATAAAAATAACTTGATGCGAGATTTATGCGTTATACTGGGAGGTAGATGGCTCCTATCGTGACGCCCTTTCTCTTACACTGAAAGAGATAAATGGTATGGAAATCTATTTATACCAATAGTTATAGCACGAGACTCAGGAATACCGACTGTATCAGAACTGGTCTATACGGCAATGATACATTGCCTGCGACCTATGTCCTTTATCCTCGATGATGATCCTCGAGTAAGGGCATAGATAAGCAACAAAGAGACCATTTTAGACTTGGAGCACGCTAGATAGCCTTTCAAGCTGCTTTATTTTTAGCCATCGCAACTATCTTTCATACCCAGGTAGGTAAGGAATAGACGGTCAACTCCAATCCCTTAAACAACATTTACTCTAAGCAAACATGGATGGGATGTCAATGCCAACATCAACTGGATCTGGAGCCTCGTCCACGTCCTCCACGGCGCAATCAACACTTGACTTCGCGATACCGACTTCTACCGTAGGGGCGGGGGCAATGGGAGGCATGGGAGATATGAATATGGCAAACAACAGCTGTAGGATCTCAGTAAGATATTTGCCTGTGCCAGGATAAGTCGTACACTTTATTGACCCTTGCTAACCAGTAGTTAATATCAGATGCTCTGGAACTGGGAGACAATTGATGCCTGCTTCCTTTCCGAATCCTGGAAAATCAAATCGAATGGAGGTTTTGCAGGTCTATGTATCGGCGTTGTACTTCTCGTAATCTTGCTTGAGCTGCTACGTCGTCTTGCTCAGATCTACGATCAATACCTAATTTACCAACGTCGTCAGACGACAAACGCTCTCGCTGCGACAGCCGTGAACAATTCATCGGATACAGCGAATGGCGCCCTCATCGCAAAAGAAACCACACCAGTCCTCGTGTCACCCATTGCGTTCCGACCGAACGTCTGGCAGCAGGCAATTCGTGCCTTTATCCATACGCTACACTTTGCTCTTGCCTACTGGATCATGCTACTTGCCATGTATTACAACGGATACATTATAATCTGCATTATTATCGGTTCCTTTATTGGATTCTTCACGTTTCAATGGGGGCGTATAGGTCCTCGGTGAGTTGCAACTATTGAATCTGGCGGCAAAAGTACCTAGCAATAGAGACTGAAGTTGCTAATACGCATGAAGCGACAACGAAGCCAATAGTGGCACAGAGAGAGACGGTTCTGGTTGCCATGGATAACTTACATACAATGATGGTGAGCGAACTTGGGAGAATATGATAAGTCAAAGGGTTAAGGATCTAGGAACATTCGCTCTCAATCGGTAGAGATGACGAGACTAGCAAAATATAGGCACAGCTGGTTTATTTTTGAGGCTCAGCATGTATAACACGCTATTCTCCAGTATCTACTTGCATGTTAATTGATCATTCGTCTGACGTGCTAAAGTAGTAGCCATGTAGTGCGAGACAAACACGTATCAACATAGGATAAGGGCTACTCGAAGACGATATTGACCATTGGAAGTCCACAAAAGCTTTGGAACAGTACTGGAATTTTTAATTAGCGTAAAAATCGTATCCCATCTTTCCCTAATCCATCTGTTCATTTTTCAACGCCCTAAACGTAATTCATAATTAGGTAGAGTACAGGTGTGCGATACTATCAGATGCCCCCAGCCGCCAATGACCCAACCACTAGACTTGCGAATTACTGAGATCAGCATACCTAGAAAAGACGGAACGCTCCCAGAAGATTCTTTCTTTACGCCAACGCTCATCGTCCAACACGAATGACACCGGCCGCAATTAGTTTCTGGATATTTGCACGCACATTCGGGTTCCGCATATGCTCCTGTAGCGCTGCCGGGTCGGATTGAGCCTGTTGGAGGATAGACTGCATAACAGGATCTTGCATGATTCTCATAATCTAGATTGCTGGGTCAGTCATCTCGACCATATTGGAGTTCTTGAAATAGACTATCGACTTACCTCGGGATCTTTCATTAACCTCTCTCGGGTCTGCTCTTCCGTCTCGTTCTCGCGGGCCGCATACATAGCCTGGAGAGCCTTCTGTTGCTGTTGCTCTATCTCCCGCGCATTGGCATTGTTGTAGTATTCGCTATCTATGGTAGTAGCCTCATTGCAAGCGTCAATGCACTTGGAGTAGTCCCGCATGCCGAAGTAGATCTGTGCCTTGCGGATGTACGCTCTGATGAACTTAGGATCCTTCTTAATAGCCGTATTGCAGTCATCGAGAGCGCTTGGAAATTCGCACAACTTCACGAACGCGGCTGCACGGTTGCTGTATCCTCGGGGGTCGTCTGGTGCCCGCTTGATCATCTCCGAATAAGCGGCAACAGCACCGGGGAAGTCTTGCTCCTTGAACTTCTTGTTGCCCTCTTCACGGGCCTCCTCGGCCTTGACGGGGTCGATATAGGCCTTCTTGGCTTCTTCGATCTTTCTGCGCTCGGCTGCCCGTAGCTTGTTTACGGTATCGGGTGTCCGATGTTCAGTCAGAGACTTCTGGTAGTTCTCAATGGCAGCCGTGAGATCTCCTAGCTTTTCGTACGCCGTACCGATGCGCGCATATGACTTGGCAATCATCTTGAAATCGGCGTAGATCTGGCGACCCTCTTCGACGGCCTTGGTGCATGCGTCAATGCAAGCCTGGTAGTCACCCTTTTCGAAGTAGGCGGCACCTAGATTGTTGAGATAGGTGATATCCTTGTACAATTCCCAAGCCTTGCTGTAGTGTTTGATGGCCTCGTCGAAGTTGCGCTTCTTGTAGTTCTCGGTACCCAAAGCCTTCTCCTTGTCAGCCTCTTCCTTTGCCTTCTTTTTAGCTAGCTCCTCCTCATCTAGCTCAGGCTCCGGTTCTGGCTCGGGAGTCTTGGAAGGTTCGGGGGTTGGCTGGGGTTTAGAGCCGTTCGAGGGTGCATCCGGCATTTGGACGTCTTCCTCGGCTTCCTTTGCACCGGAAGATGAAGAGGCAGCCGCGGCGGCGCCTGGGATGTCATCAGGTCCGCCCATATGCATGTCGATGCCCATCAAAACTCCCAACACCTGGATCATTCGCGGATCGCTAAATAGTTCCTGGGTATTCTGGGGGTTCTTCTGTATGGCTTGGATCTTTGCAATAAAGGACGGGTCAGCGAAGTAGCCGCTGGTCTTCGGATTGTTCATCAGCTTCTGGAGCAGGTTGGGGTCATTAAACATCTTGCCGAGCCCGCCGGTAGGGTCACCACCAAGACCAGCACCTATATAGAAACTGTGTGTCAGTAGGAGTAAAAACATGGTAGCAGAAGGGTTGAACTGAATTGCTACTCATACGTACCGGCTTCTTGCTCCATTGCTCTTTGGACGGAGGCTAGCGAGCTCTTGAGGCCCGCGTTATCGGGGTCGTGCTTGAGGCCCTCCTCGTAAGCCTCACTTGCGCCTAGGAGGTCACCGGAGCCGTGCAGAGCTGCGCCTTTTCGTCCCCATCCTCGCGGCCAGTCGGGCTTGATCTCTGTAGTCTTCTCGGCATCCTTCAAAGCATTGGCCCAGTCCTTCTTGGAGGCGTAGGCTGCGGATCGGTTGCTGTATAAGACGTGGTTGTTCGGGTCGAGAGAGATTGCCTTAGTGAAGGCGTCGCTAACGGCTGGTTGTTAGTATTAACAATGCTACGTAGGTCCCAACGGTCTATTCTACAGAAGAAATGCACGAGAAGGGAAAGATGGAACTTACATGGCCTCGTCGAATTTCTTCTCGGCAATAGCCTTATTACCCAGAGCCTTGAGCTCATCCACAGAAGCCATGGCGGATATCCAGAATACTGTTTTGCTTGAGAAGATATCCGGATGCAATAAACTATGTTCCTAGTTCAGTACTAACTAAGACTTCTCTGTACCTGAGTCGTTTTGGAATGTGCTAGTCGTGCCTGTAGCTGTAGAAGAGAGGAAACAGAAATAATTTGTGAGACAGAGACCAGGTTATCGTGCCAAACGCTGGGATGGAAGGTACCGGGACACTGATCTTTTTTAGAGCTGAATGCGTTGAATTCGAGAGCTTTCTACGCTTTCTACGGTGGGGTAGAGGTACCTAGGGACCTTCAAGCTACGTCGTTTCCATCAACGGCGCGTGGATGCAAGAGCTATGCCCGCTGATAGGTCACTAAAACTAGGTTATGTACATGAATAGAAGAGGTAGTGGGGGCCCCTGCCAGTATAATTTGATGTTCAAAAAGCAAAACATCGCATTGGGTGGAGAACGATAAGGTACGATAAGACTGATAAAGCAGCGATAAGAAATATTTCCCTTCATCGCAACCTTCCCAGACAGCCAGAATCCAGCGCCAGGCGGGGCACTATTTTATCAATTCAAAGCTTCATAATTTTGATATTCTTCCATCCACGCGTCACTTACGTCTTACGTTTACACACCCGAGTACATACGTATATGTAGTTATGCACCTTCTCTAGTCTTCGCGACTCTTTGCGCTCCAATTGCGCAATCTGAGAGTCATCTAACTTCGCCTTTTCTTTTTCTCACCACCAGTCTCTCAATATCTGAGTCAACTTCATATTACCATCCGAGATGGACGACGAAACTTCAATTCTCAAGAACCAGCTATATGCTGCGTGCCAAGATGCCTGCAGCGACAATCCCGACAAGCTGTTCTCCCAGGAAGACCTGATGGCCCTCGATGTCGTCCCGCCCAAGGATGTGAAGAAGCTCTTGCAAATCATCCAAATCCTGACCAGAGAGCGCCTCTTCGCGCCCGTTCACTTCCACAGTGGCCTGGCATGGCGAGTCCGCTCTGCGGAAGAGGCAGCCAAGTGAGTATACCACCCTTCTGTAATTGTCTCGATCGCCAGCTAATCACCGTCTTTAACAGATACAAATCTCTCACCTCCGAGGATCAGGTTTTAGTCTACGAGCTCATCGACGCAGCCGGCTCAGAGGGCGCGTGGCAGCAAGAAATCAAGAATCGTCTCAACCTCCAAGAAAATGCCATGCGGAAAGCACTTAAAGAGCTGGAAGCCAAACGCTTCATCAGACAGTTCACCACTGTCGAGAACACATCCAAGAAGATGTGGATCAAGTTTAGCCTGCAGCCCTCAGCCCGTGCCACAGGCGGCCCATGGTACACTGACCAGTATCTTGACGAGGCTTTCATCGATATGCTGCAGACGGTAGTGGTGCGTATTATCAAGGACAAGGGTAGCTACAGGAGCACAGGCGAACGAAACATCCGAGGCACCAGCCCTATCTTGCCAAAGAAGGGGGTCATCAAAGGTGGTTTATCAGAGGCGGCGATGAAGAGCAAAAAGCGAACAGCGGACGCCATGTCTAGAGACGACACTGCCCCCGTGGTGGCCCCTGCACCCAAGGCCCGTAGCACTATTCGCCTCCCTCTCCCTGCCGGCTACACGAACTACCCCACGGCCGAGGAGATTACTACGGAAATAGTCCAGAAGAAAATAGCCAAAGGCCAACCATTAAGGACGGAACACGTCCAGGAGCTGATAGATATTCTCGTTTGGGAGAACCGAATTGAGGCAGTCAATATGGGTGATCGTGTTGGTTATAGGGCTGTGCGTATTTCCAAGCAGAACCCGGATATGGTCAAGCTGGACAGCGAGGATTTCTGGGAACCGAGAACTAATGGTTTGACGACCGTGCCTTGCGGTAAATGTCCCGTTTTCGAACTCTGTGAGGAGGGTGGACCCGTATGGGCGGGAGGATGCGAATACTTTGACAAATGGTTATCATAGTTCAACGGAACCAGACAGAGCCGGCAGGAGCCTTAGCTCTTGTCTCGCTATTTCTTGATATCATTGGATTGCATGGCATGGCGTTTCATGGAAAGGGGCTAATCTTACTAACAAAAAGAAATGGCAAGGGCAATTGGAGGGTACTGTAATTAATATTGCACCGATAGTTAAAAAAGCGAGACAAGTATATTTGGCAACTATCCAGTCTGTGACGACTTCCTAGTCTAATTGTCTCGTAACCTGGTCCACTCCAAAAACTTTTGAGCACTTGATAGCCTGTGTCAATGCTTGGAAGGAAGCAAGAGAGCGTGGCATCATATACCGAGTAGAGATCCGATGTTACACATAACAAATATAGAAAACCGCCGGTTTTCATTTTAGTTTGGCAGCTCACCAGCATCAACAATGGTGGGTCGCTTGCCATACTTGATAGCACCGCTCTGAGAGCCCGTAGCCTCGAGGGCTTTGACAATCTGTTTGGACGCATCGTCTAAAACCTCGCCAAAAGGGACGTGACGGCCATCAAGCCATTTGGTCTTAACGGTAGTGATGAAGAATTGAGAGCCATTGCTGTAAACGTGTCAGCCTAGAACCAGCCTCCATCCAGGTCATTGAAATGGGGAGATATGCATTATCTCGGATTTTGGAGTCCAAGTATGTGGGAGGCTTACGTGTTAGGGCCGGCGTTAGCCATGGACAGGATGAATGGTTCTCGGTGTTCGAGATCAGTTCGCTCGTCAGCGAATTTCTCGCCATAAATCGACTTGCCACCAGTGCCCTGTTACGCACGTTAGTCCAGTCAATCCTAGTTGATGTATAGGGTGTAAATGGGATGTAGGTGACATACATTGCCGCGGGTAAAGTCACCACCCTGAAGCATGAATTCAGGGATGATGCGGTGGAAGGAGGAACCTTTGTAGCCAAAGCCCTTCTCACCGGTGCAGAGAGCACGGAAGTTCTCAACGGTCTTAGGGACGTCCGATTGCCAGAGCTGCAAGTTGATACGGCCGGACTGATCTACAGATCATATCGTTGTTAGTTCCAGTTCAACTAGAGAGGAGACATGGACGGCGTTGATGGCAAATTGTAGTCAATCGGTCTCTTAGTCAAGGGATTGCCTTGGTACGTCCCACGCCAAATTCATCCAGATGACTGCAGGCTGGGTGTAGCTCCAACTGAGATCAGATGAAGCAACCGTTATAGGAAGCTAGACAGGGTGAGATCAGATTGAACATACTCTTCACAGTGGCGGTAGGCTTGTCGCCCTCCATCACAGGGCCCTCCCACTCGACGTCGAAGAACCTTAGATAGTCGATTAGCCCTGTCTGAGTGCCTATAGAGAACGAGGGTGACTTGGGTGACTTACACGTTGATCGTCTTCTCCTTCTTGGGGGCCACCATTGTAACTGAAGTTGCAGAAAAGAATCGAATAGACGACTGTCTTGGTAGAGGGGAAGCAAGTGTCGATGTCTTTGGAAAGATGGAAGGTCGGAAGCAAGAGGATGAGGTTGAAAACGAGGAAGAGGAGGAAGAAAAAGCAGCGCGGGGCACTCGAAGGAGGGGTTGAAAGGTCTGTCTCATCATCTTCGCGGACTGGATTGGGATCTGTCTGAGGGAGGGGTCAGCTTGAGCTATAGAGCCAATCAAATAAGTAGAATGGAGAAAAAAAGCTCTTTCCGAGGGGGGCCAACAGGTGGGGTTGAGTTCTGCTGCAGGTATTTTGGGTAGGTACTTTATACTCGTATACAGTGTTGTAAAGGGGTTAACATGCTGTCGTCACTCACCCACTTGAGCGGGACTACCCTCCCCAGGTTACCAAGTGCCTAGGTACTAGGGTACTAGGTAGCCCTGGGTACAACATACATGTATGAATCGAATAATAGAACCAACAGGAGCAAACAACTAGTATATAAGCTAAACGAATGAATACCCAAGAAAAACCGAGGAGGAAACAGGGAGAAGAGATAGGGAAACACCTGTAGAAAGGGATATGATGGAAGCATAGAAGAAGAAGAAAGGGGCAAAAAACAGGACGTTTCTCCCTTCTTCCCGCCAATTCCAAGTGAAGATGGACTTGCAGATCAAAAGGGTATGAGATTCAGGGGTCTCAAAAGAGTACTCCGCCTAGCCATGATTTCTCTGGCTGCCCCAGGCCCTAGGCGACAGTGTCCTGGGTCGAAATTATTTTCCACACATACATCTTGAGCTTCTAGGTCATTGCTACTAGTATTGATATTAATCTGCTTCGATATAGACCCATCAATGTGGCTAGGAAGGCTTTCCAGCTCTTCTGTTTTGCTAGGAAAGACCGTGAGCTCCTCCTCGGCCAATACGGGACTACCGCAGTATTTCTTGTGCCGAGCATGACAATGACGTGCTTCTAGGTATTGGCGATCGGACTGAATCCCACGTGCGTCTCCCTCTATCGAATAGAGTAACCATTCTCTCTGAGCGAGATAAGGCGGCAGTACTTGACACCAAAAACATCATCCATGTTACCTGCATACATGGAGAATGATGCTTTGGCCTCTTGCCACGCTTGTGGGATGAATGTAATGTTGTGCTCATGTACTGTAGACTTCAACATGCAATAAGCATCCCACTAGAGACGCATGCAATGCCTATACGGTACTTTACACATCAGTGAGGCGGAGGCGGACGATCGGGGCAAAAAGCTACCTGTGCACCCCCACTCCCACTTATTCGATCGATCCTTCAAAAGTTCGGCATGCTTCGGGGCTGGGAAGGACGGATGGAATTGGGCAGCTTGCGAATGGCTTCATGTTCGCCTTTATAGTTGTTGGACAGATAGCGCCCACAGGAATTTTGAGGGTATAAGAGAGTTGCCGGCTCACTCGAACAAGTGTATAGCAAATTGATCGTCACCAAACTCTCGACGCCAACCGGGTCCAGCTCTGCTTAGAGCTCCGGAAGTAAAATTGAAAAATAAATAGTGATACAGAGAAATAGTCTTTGCGTACCTTGTGCGGAAGGGCTATGAGTATTGCAAGATTGGTTCGTATGCTACAACGGAATAGATAGATACCTCTGAGTAGGGTAGAGGAAGCACGAGCTCTAATAAGGTAACGACCTCAAGGTCTCAAATTTTTGATTCTCTACAAGGTACATATGTATGTAGCCAGCAACTTTCTGGAAGAGTCGAGTTGTTTAGCGTGTAAAAGTCTGGTCCGAGCGCTGAAGAATATAAGTGGATCGACTCTTATAGTTCCCACACGCGCATCAAGATGTGTCCGGTAGTACATGTAGGTACATTATCTTGGGTACATCATAACGTACTAATAAATACACATACCGTATGCGCTTGCCCTCGAACAAGTTACCTATGTATATACGTGATCTTATAAATGTCTCGATATTAGGCCCATATCACCATTGTTTTAGAGATGTTCTCGAGCTGATGAATAAGTGACTACATACATGTACCGTACAGGTATTGAAGCCATGTAGAGCCACGTGACGTCCAATATCAAGCGCTGACGTAAGACATTGTACGGAAACAGAGTAACCAAGGTAGTTCCAGGTGGTCCTTGCGCCTTGTCGGGCAGCCCTCTGTCAGGGGTGCCGAAGGTGCGAGAGATCCAAGTGTCGGTTTTTGGTGCATTCCCAATTGATTATCCAACACTCCGAAGCCCAAACTCAAAACAATAACTTAGTCAAGCCGTCGCAACACCTTCCTGAGCCCTTTTCTTCTTATATCTATCATCTAGTCCTTAATTACAAACCTCTTTCCTCAACGTCCCTCATTGGGACGTAAAAGCCACAGCCCAAGATGGACTTCAATAGTCTGAAAGACCAGGTGGCCAACTTGACTCTATATGATCTCAAGGCTGGTGTTCGTAAGGTCCAAAATGGTAAGCTTCCCTCTTGCGCTGGGTGCGATTCTACAGAATCCTAGGTACTGATATCTACGGCCTACAGCTGTTATGAATTACACCGAAATGGAGGCCAAGGTTGGTGCCTTCAATCGATTCTAACCGGGGAAACAACTCACGTTAACTTGGGCGCGCAATAGGTGCGAGAAGCTACCAATAATGAACCATGGGGCGCATCTTCGACTCTCATGCAAGAGATTGCCAATGGCACGTTCAACTAGTACGCGACCACCATACCCTCTAACTCGTCACTATGCTAACATCGATGCTCATTTAGTCAAACCCTCAACGAAATCATGCCCATGATCTATCGACGCTTCACCGAGAAGTCTGCAGAAGAGTGGAGGCAGATTTACAAGTCACTTCAACTACTTGAGTTCCTAATCAAGCACGGTTCTGAGCGCGTCATCGACGATGCGCGCGGCCACATCACACTCTTAAAGATGCTACGGCAATTCCACTACATTGACCAGAACGGTAAAGATCAAGGCATCAACGTTCGAAATCGCGCCAAGGAGCTCGCGGAACTCCTGGGCGATGTCGACCGAATCCGCGCGGAGCGGAAAAAGGCTAGAGCCAACAAGACCAAGTATACAGGCGTTGAGGGCGGCACCATGGGTGGTTTCTCCAGCAGCAGCCGCTACGGTGGGTTTGGTAGCGAATCTGGCGGTTACGGGGGCTCATCTTCTGGATACGGTGGCTACTCCGGCGGCGTCTACGGAGACGGCGGCGGCTTTGGGGGCCAGTCCGACGATTGGAGGGATGCGGGCAGCAGCCGCGCAGACAAATTCGAGGAGTACGACGAGTTTGATGAGGGATCCGCGCCGTCAAGTTCCTCTAGGGCGAAGCGACCCGAACGAACAGAGAGGATTGGCGTCAAGAAAACCACCCCAGCTGAACCGCCGAAGAAAAAGGAGCCCGAGGTCGACCTATTCTCCTTTGACGAACCCGAACCTACAACAACTACCCCCGCCGCGGCGCCTACCCCATCAAATGGGTCCTCTGCTTTAGCCTCACTATCGACGACAAACAATGACGATGATGATTTTGACGACTTCCAATCAGCAGCACCTGCACCCTCGAACAACATTGGCATCCCCCCTCCGATGGTGACGTCGAGCGCTCAATCTACAGCGCAGTTCGCTGCGCCAAAGCCTTTGTCTGCGCCGCAGCAAGCCAACCTAAGCGACATGATGTCGTCAATCTCACCTCCCGCAAGCTCTACCACAACACCTGCGGCAAACTACTCGTCTTTCAACATACCCACAGCTACCGGCTCGTCTATCCAGGCGCCAAAGCCAACTACTAGTTACCAGGCGGCGACACCTAATTATTACCAATCGGTTCAGGTAGCGCAGCCCACGGGATCATCGATTTCCGCAATGTCATCTGTATCCTCACCATCTGGCCTATCAGCACTCAACAAGCCAGCAGCTCCAGTGACCGCAAAGCCGGCAGCCGGCGGTGATCCCTTTGCGAACCTCTGGGGTCAGGCTGGTAGTGGCGTGAAGAAAGCAAGCACGCCAGCAGCTGGACCAAAGATGGGCCAGCTTGCTAAAGAGAAGACCAGTGCCTCGCTCTGGGGCGCGCCCGCAGCAACCGCATCAAAGCCCATAGGTAATTCGGGTGGGTCGGCAAACACGACGACTGGGAGTAGCGGCCTAGACGACTTATTAGGATGAAGGACTGGGCTGGCCCTAAAGTGAGCCATGGCCACGACCAAGCTTATGCTAAAGAAAGACCGATGACTCTGTATATCGCACCGGCACTTCTGGGACCCTCCAAAGCAGGTCACAATCTAGCTTTAGGAAGTTGGTTGCCGTCGAAAGATACTTTTTTTTCTGAGTTGAATGTTAAATGGCCAACTTGACACGTTCACATAAAGGCGTTGGGGAGTAAAAAGATTAGGAACAATCAACAAGACCAAGTTGCAGACAAAAACCCCCAATCTAAAGAATCCGCTGTGAAAACCAACCGATACACCCTACATTAGGTACCTAAGGTAAACGAAGAATAACCATACGGCTTTAGACATCATATGATATCTCACCTCACCTCACCTCAACTATGATAACAATAGCACATACAGTGCAATGCTCTCGATGTTGATAACCTAAAATTACTAATGTTTCAGGCTGGAATCCATATGGCTAACAATGATAGGTCTTCCAGGCTTCAATTATTTCCTGCTAATTTCCACTAGAGCTCGATTGGCTACCGGTAAAGCTTCAGACTCTAAAATAACTGCATGGCAACAGAGCCGCCTTGCTAGGCTCGCGAGCTTGAATATGTCGTACACAGATCAATGGTTCTACGGGAGAGAATCGATCCGCCAACTTATTGGTCAACATCCTAGAGACTGTTCGAGACAAAACAGCATCATACCCTTGTTCGTGTACATAGTGTATGCTCCATTTCAGCGGCTATAGAATACGCACATAGAAGGATTGACTGCTAACCGCGACTCGCGCTTAAGACCCTTGACCGACCCACCGATCTCATTTCGCCTCAACTAAGCCATAAGCCAACCAGAATTCTCCGTTCACCAAGTCCAATGGTACGGTTGAGACGACACTAAGCGACCACAACCCGATTGGCAAACCATGACTAGTATTCATGGCAGTGGAATCCAGGTTATCATGAGCTCCCAGTGCGATGTTCCTGGTAAACAGGTTGAAGGCTATTGTATTATGCCATAAGCACAGAGACGACTATCTCTTTCCCGATTGGGCACACCAGCGCGTCCTGATTCCCGCCATCCGCACCAAGTGCCGACAAGTTGTCTGCAGAAACAGTAATGTGGATGGTGACATACGAGCAATAGGAGCCAAGATATGACTTCTCAGTAACAGAAACTAGGGTTCCTTGTCATGAGAGCTTAATCAAGCTGCGGGCGACTAACTTATAGCACCAGACAGATTTAGATCATACGAATGCTCGATATGGTGCTTCAATAGGTATATAAGGTGTAGAGCTCCCCCAAAGATGCGTTTCTCGCCTTCTCGTACCTCACGAACAACTTGATCTCTCACTACAATCTCCATATTTTTCTTACGTCGTCTTTCTGTCTTTTTTCCTTGTTTCCTTACTGTCTCTCTTTTCTGGGGGGTTCACTAGGCATCATACAGATAGCAAACAGTCTTTAGATTTTGACGTCTCTTTCTTCGGGTCCATACAACGAATTTCCTACTCACGATCTTCTCGGATTTCATCTTACCGGTCTTTTTATTCCTTCTTATCGCAGTAGACCTGCTTCAGCCCTCAACTTCAGTCTCAGACCTACCTCGCTCACAGTGTATTCTCCCGGTCTCGAGCCGACATTCTTTCACAATTCGCGCCTCAAACCCCCCAGCGTCTATTCCGTATCCGCGACGGCGTCTCCCTATACGCACCGTCCTCAATCTAGACAAGCCTCGCCCGAAGCTCTCGCTCATTACTGATTTCGAGACGAGTATCCCCTTGAGAATGCGTTTCCAAGCCCCCCAACTCGGCGCCCTAGGCGTAACTTTTACAGCTTTCCGAGCTATGCAGTTCGTTTCGCTCGTTGCCATCATTGGTATAACTGCCAACTTCATCAATGAGATTGTGACTTCTCAGCGTGATGCGCCGGATGTGCTCGTTGGCACTCTCGCCGTGGTACGTGTACACAGTTGAAATACAAGAACATACCTAATCTAGTCTCTCCATAGGCAAGCATCGCGACACTCTATGTATCTATTTCTTATATTCTGTACTACGACTGTCTCCTTCCGCTCCTTGTCGCTGGGGGAATAGACCTCGCCCTCCTCGTCGCAGCGATTGTGGTCGCCGTCACCATCGGCAAGCCCCTGTCCATGCTCAAGTGCGAACTACTACCTCAACCCACTCCTCCCACACAGACGTTCACCATGTCTATCTCGGCGCGCGACTACGCTTCGGCAGCCGCCAAGTATAATAATTACTTGGCTCTCATTACGACAGATCAGCCACACTGCTATGAGATTAAAGCAGTCTGGGGTTTGAGTATTGCACTGTGCGTGCTATTTGCTTTCTCAGCTGTCATATGCGTCGGGCTGTGGCGTCGCACCAAATATGGAGCTGCAGCTCCTCCTAAGGATATCGAAGGTTAGGGGTGCGCCGGCGCGCGCGGGTATTCTAGGGAGGCGGTCGCAATCGAGAAATCTGGAATGGATTTCGGTCCGGTCCAACATATTTCGGGACCCACCGCACTTGGAACCCGGCTCCTGGGCGGGAATACACCCGGACTTGCTCCTCCTCTCACAGCACCTGAACACGCGCGTCGCCCTCCTATTCTTCGGTCCATTGATGAAGATATTCGACCTATTCCACCACCTCCTGTCGTGGTACACGCAAATTCGGGTCCGACTATTATTACCGGCCAACCCCCATCTGGCAACTTTCTTCCTCCTGCGCCTGCTATCGTGCCCCCAACAGCTACCACTTCTTTCGATCCACCTAATTCGCCCGGAGAAGAGTACATACCCATTGGACATCGGCCTTCTATCAGCCACGCCAAGACTAGGACTAATATAGCCTCTCCTCCTATCGCAGTTGTAATTCCACCCACACCTAGCGACGATGGCTTCACTCCTATCACGCCAACTCCGGCTTCACCTAGGCTCAGGGGATTCCGACTGAGTAGAGCACCACCACTACCTCGTGATGCCCTTGGAATACCAATAGGTACGAAGTTCATCGTCTCGAAGAGCAAGAAGACTCAGGCTCAAGGTCCCGGAGAAGAGGTTGATGATGAGGTCATGCCTTTAAGCCCAACCAGCGGCCAGGGTACTGAGACGCAGTCATCCAAACCAAAACCGAAACGGAAGACTCTCTGGGGTGTGATTGAAGGATGGTGGGACTTGGGGTTGCTTGAGCGAGGAAAGAGTTTGAGGCGCAAGGCCTAATATGTTGACGAATCAATGAATACGTGTAGTGTGACGGGGTGAAACGAAACGTAATATGTGATTGGTTGGTCGGTTATAGGATGGAGTTTTTGATTTCGGATATTGGGCAAGAAAAGTATCGGGATAGATTGGTCTCAGCTGGAGGAATTATTAATAATTGCCTTAGGTATAAAAGCATGGTATCAAAACTAATAAATCCAGTCTCCCCTGGTTAGATTGTTGAAGACTTATTACACCTCCAAAACACTGAAGGGTGGTTGAAGTTGGTTAGTTCCCTCTTTCGCAAGCAAATACGACAGTTGGTGTGGTTGTACTAGTCCTGCAGGCTTCCAGCCAACAGGAGACCTCGTAGAAGCGCTACGCCCCCGGGCACCCAAGTCCTATTCAGAAGAATGGTGGTGAAACCGGGAACATACAATAAATGGTCCGAGGCATGACCCTCTTCAATCCATTAAATCTAAGGTGTTCACCTATTCGCAACAATGTCGAAAATAGCAGAATGCAACGTATGTCGTAACTTTACTCCTCTCCCAGGGCCGTCGGGCGGCTTTATTAACGGCGGCGACGGCCGTTCCCTAGAAGCGTCGTCACATAAATGCTTAATATGCTCAATTCTTTGGGAAGGTCTGTCTGTATTCTGCCAAGTGCCTCTTACTGAAGTACACTGGATGGCTTTTAAGTCCATGGAAGATTTACCGAGGCTACAATATCGGCTTGATAATGGGTATTGGGTTGGCTTGCATTTCTACACCAAAAGCAGTATGTCTACATTTAGGCCTTGGGAACGGCATGAAGCTGAAATCAACACCAGGCGAGTCGATTCTGGATGAGAAATTTACGCCCTGGAAAGACCTGCCCCGACACACCGGATGCACTTCAAATCTAGAACAGGCGAGAAACTGGCTTCGAGAATGCGACAAGAGCCACGACAAGTGTAATACTAGTCCACTACTTGATTATCTACCCACTAGGGTCTTAGACGTTTCACTCGAAAAAGATAGAGTCTTCGTCGCCGAAGGAGATGCATGTCCAAGAGGGCCTTATATCGCCTTGAGTCACTGCTGGGGTAATTTCATGCCCATTCAAACGACCGTGTTGTCTTTGCCTGTCTTCCGAACGCGGGGAATATGCTTGGAGTCTTTACCCAAGACATTTAAGGAAGCAGTATTTATCACGAGATTTCTTGGGTATTCCTATCTTTGGATCGATTCATTCTGCATCATTCAACATGACAGAGAAGACTGGGCGAGAGAGGCGCCACGCATGGCCGACGTCTATAGCAACTCGCATCTGACAATTGCTGCTATATCGTCCGCAGATTGTACTGGCGGCCTATTCTACCAGAATAATGAACACCAAGTCAAGTATACGATCAAGCGCAGACTTGAGGATGGTACTACAGTAGAGCTATATGTACGTCCAGCGCTGGACCATTCGCCTTATGAGCACGGCGCCCTTTTGCCCTCAAACCCACTATATCCAACACCTCTGCTCAACCGAGCTTGGTTCTTCCAGGGTCAGTCAACTAGTTCAATTACCTTTTTCACTAATTGTCTTTTAAGTTAACATGAACGAATCCCAGAGCACATATTTTCGCGCCGTATACTGTTCTTTACGAACTGGGAGATCGTTTGGCAATGTCACCAGCTCAATACCTGCATCTGTGGAGTACGTAATTATAGGGACATTGCACAAAATCCAATAATAAGGAGCGGGCTTAGAAATGAACTTCCCCAGGGGAACATGTTTCGTCTACACTCATTGTGGACCTCCATCATCAGAGCCTACACAGAACGACAACTCACGTACGACTCGGATAGACTGGCAGCTCTGGCCGCAATTGCAGGTCTGATGTCAAATACGACATTAGGAAGGTATATAAGCGGTCTCTGGGAGTCAAGTCTCGTTTCCTGTTTGCTATGGACAGTTTCCCGGCCGGCTTTGGAAAATGATATCCCCTTAAGACGCAGCACGGACGCATCCATGCCGTCGTGGTCCTGGGCAAGTATCCTCGGACCAGTGAGTATCCCAGAGGAGGGTCGCACAACACAAGGCTTTGAAATAATCGATATCGTATACGAACAAGAAGCAAGCTCACTTGTGGAAGCAAGCGCTAGGGTCATCAGGGTTCGAGGCACGGTATGTGAGTGCAGAACTTGGTACCCAGGTCCCAATTATGACAGCGCCATGAGTATGTTCCATAGACGGCCTCTCCAAGAGGTTGGGGTGGGACAGGAATGCAGCTTCACTGTAGATATTGCCTCAGAAGTTACTTGTGGTCAGGGAGAGGCAATGAAAGTCTACCTGCTGAAAATCACTCGAGACAAGGGTATCGTCATTCGCAAGCTAGACAACGAAGAGGATACATATCAAAGAATAGGTATGTTCGAAGGCGGCAACTTGGGCAAAATGAAATTTACTCCGGCATTCCTTAAGCTGGTATGAATGAAAATATCCAAACGAAACCCTCCCATTTCCGTCTGGCGTGATTATTATACAAACTCGGATAAACTTGCCACACTGCGACATCCTTTACCCTAGCGAAAGCTTCAACTAAGGGATTATGGAAAAGATAGACAGACACGCTTCGAGAAGCTGAGATCCTCTTGAGTAGTCCTCTTTCTCTTGGACTTCCCACTACAGACAGCTGCCGGGGCAAATTTCTTCCTCTTCGTCGGGCCAGGACCGGTCAATTTCTGTAGCAAAGCCGATAAAAACCCACCGTCGGCCTTTGCTTCATTTCTATCGATCCTCTTTTCATCCTGCAGGGAATACCTGCTGAATTCGTCGAAATCGGACCAGTCCCATATTTCAACCTTCTTTCTTATACGCCTGGCGCCAATATAGTCAATGATGTTGACCAGAACCTTCTTTAACTCTCGCCTACAATCGGTGATGGTATCACGCGGATCAACGCCAATCTCTCGGCACATATTCTGGTATATATCCAACTTTGAGATCTCATCTAGCGACTCTTTGCTGAGTTCAGGAATGGCATGCGGTGGTGCTGCAACGCTATCTAGCTGCGAAGAGTAGTGAAACTTCAGCTCATCACGAATGGCCTTGGTGCGCTCTCTCCGGTATTCTTGTGATCCGGAGGCTAATCCTTGAGAGGACGCAAAGCGACTGAACTCGTCATCAAAGGATGCGCTGCTGTCAGGCACAAAGTCTGGAAATTGGTCAAAGTAAGACTGTGACGCAGGCGGCGGCATCAACGCAGCATCAGCCTCGAGTTTGACGCGAGTCGTATCTGTTGAGTCTCCTGAGGATGTAGGGCTTTCGACAGGCACCAAATCCTGTGCTTCACCCTCTATATGACTCTGGCTGGAGGGAATGGTGTTGCCAACAAATGCGAGGGCGGCATCATAGGTGTCGAAGCCCTTGAATACAGCTTTTGAATATTTTTTTTACTTGTTGTTCACATTCTTCCCAGCTACGATACACTCCAGGCTTCCTGCCGACTTGGACTGCATAATAGTTTGGCCTTTTGTGCTTGGGCATCTTGCACGTTTTGGATGATTATATCGTTGTGTTTGGCTGACAACACTGTGACACGCGTCGACGCGTCTTATAGGTAGGTACCTACTATCCTTAAACGGTTATAATTTATAGAACTGTCATCGTTCTGCCTGCGGAAATAATGTTATATCAGACAGGATCTTTCGAGTCTTAGGATACTCAATATCGAGTCCCCATGTAGGTATATATCGAAATCTTCATCTGGCAAGCCTCGCGCAGGAGCGCAACTCCAACTTGGCTCTTTGTAGCCAGTATCTTCTACGTTGACTCTCTTTACATCTCATAAAAATTCTCGGTAGATTTTACGGGTAGGTAGTAAGGGGCATACAATGTTCCCAACGGAAGCTCTAGCGGATTATGCGAAAGCTCCGGGACAGGACAGCTCTGCTGGGATGAAGCAGGTCCATAAGTTAGATTGATCTATGTCCTGTCAATTAAAACCTCCTCAGGTATAAGAATACAGGTGTCCAATTCATCTAATTGGATTGTCTTAGATGCTTGAGCCTTTGGGGCCAGATTCCCATCTTTCCGGGTGACAGGATGCCATTCGGGTCTAAGGACTCCTATTGACGAGTTAGAAGACATACATATCACTGGTTGTAATCGAAGATAAAGTAGACTGGCCTTCAATGTTTCGACAAAGCGGCGGTAGGCGTGGTTATTGAAGTCGAAGAGCTCTGCGTTCAAATCTGCTGAGGATTAGTTGCGTCTTATTAAATCGGCATGGGGTAAACTTGCCCATGTGGTTGATATGCGCTCGGTATTTAGCAAAGCCTCGCCTACTGCCTTCTTCGAAAAGCCTATGGAACACCTTGTCTATGCCAGTTCGCTGCTCTGGGCTAGTCTTGTCGAAGCAGAGCATAGTCACGAAAATAGCATACCTTTCGTGCATAAAGAAGTCGCAAAGGAAATCAAAACCTTGCTCTGCGCAGATGCCTTTTGCCACCATCGCCCATTCTAACACAGTCTTGCCGTCTAGGGGCACAATGGGGGAATACGCCCCATGAGCTCCAACCGAGTCTTTCCGAAGATTATAGTAGTTCACCATGGGTATGTTCCACATGCTTGGTATCCCTACCCTGATGCCACCGTAGAGCGGAGGAACGGATGTCGCTTCGAGAAGACCGCCGTTTTCGCCAGCGAATAAGGCCTGGCGGAGGCGCCCGACAGGGGCATCCTTGGCCACCACCCGTTGTACCTCGTTGAACTGTGCCTTGATGACCTCTGTTGGTCCATAGAGCCCGAACTTAACAGACCAAAGGCCGGTATCCAGATCTTCTTGCATCTCCTTTAGTCTCCAGTCGGGAATTGGACCCTCCCCTTTCCACCACTCCGAATGCTTCCCGAACATAGTAGCCCACTCGGCAATATAGAATACGTATACCATATACGGCAAGGTACCATTACGCCGGAGCTGCCCGAAGACGTCGACTATGGTCTCGATATGCTCGAATTCGGGCACATCAAACGAGCAGGCCATGTACGCCTGCGGTTGAGGTGTTAATTTGATGCCCATCTTGGTGACTATGCCGAGATTACTCTGGAGGAAGAGTCCATCAATTGTAGGCCCAAAAGTTAATTTTGTTATATGCGCCGACGGCGAGTTGGACATGGCAAACTGACCCGTGCGGACAACGTCACCGTTCGCAAGTACAACCTCCATGCCCGCCACATTTTCGTGATGTACTCCAGTTGGAATAAATCCCAGGCCTCTATCGAGAGTCTACAGTTGTTAAAATCAATCAAGCCTTTCTTTGGCTGTTCAAGATAGAAAACCTACGTTACCAATAACGCTTCCCCATCCGAGCGATGCCGTGCTCGGCCAGACCTTGAGTTTGTTATTTGCACAATACTCATACAGATCTCCAAAGGTAACCCCAGGCTCGACGACTGCGTAGCTGAACTTTTCGTTTACTTCTATAATTTTATTCATTCGATGCAAATCCAGAGCAATACACCCGGAAACACGTGGCGCGGGCCCGCCATATCTGCTCGTTCCATCAGCGTTTCATGTACACTTTGGCTATTAGCGCAATAGTTTTGAATGTGCTATACCCTAGATTTTTCCCCCGTGAAAAGGTCCAGAGTGGTATTTTATGCTCATTTGCTACCTTGAGTAGGGCTTGTAATTCCGGTACCGAGGACGGACTACACGAATAGTTAGCAGTCGAACACCGAGCACCAACTTTTAAGGGGTCATTCTTCACCAGACTGCGGCACTCGGAACGTTTCTTCCATGCCCGGACTCCGGGATTTCGTAAGGGTCGACATATTCCCTTAAGCCTTCGCCGGTGAAGACGGCATCTTCTCCTAGAGCCTCAATGAGTTGTTTTAGAGCCAAATCAAAATCCTCTTGAGATACATCCGGAGGCAGAACAGTTTCTATCTTTTCAAAGAGTGGCTTCGAGAAAGCCTCATCGTGTGCCGCCTGGTATAGAGGATCGGAGTACTTGAGAGGTGCGTTGATAGTCATGTTGTCTGAATTTACACATGGATTTCCCTTGCGCAAGCGATTCACCACGTCGACAACACGACAACTGTCACGGATACTAGGGCCACGTACTGCTCCCTTTTATTCCCGGTCCATCTACAGCTTAGTCCGAGGTGCTCAGGATCACTCTGCCTGATATGCGGAGATAACAATGACGGCCCAATCGGACCAGTGGGTACCTATTATATCTGGATATGGTCAGTTTCCCCAACTCAAGATTCGGCAGTTGTACGGAAGGCCACGGTAATCCTCTAGGTAGGCAATATGGTAACTGCAAGCTTTATCATATCTCTAAAGTAGTCAATTTTAATACAATTTATTTATTTTTTATCCCAGCCGAGAGATACATTGTTGGCTAACTAGGTGATTAAACGAACGCCATGATACAGAAACAAATATACAAATATAGCAGAGGCATACAAAAACACGAATAAACAAAACACCAAATTGCGCCTGCAGCCACGAATGATTATCCTCGGCCTCCTCTTCTAAGTGTTCGCTTTAGATGTTCATAAGACGTCTAATCCAGGCGGGAACCAAATCCGACACGCTCAACGCATCGGAACCTGACATGTACACGTGATAAACACCGTACATGTGTAGAAGAAGGAATGGAATACCGATAATAAATTGAGGCGATAGAGTCTTTCCCCTCGAGAACAGAATGTCCAATATATTATAGGCAAGAGTTCCGGCCCAGAGGAGGATAATAACGACATGGAAGAATAGGTGACGAAGGTAACCGACGCCCAAAAATGCAGTGTACAGCGCCAGGAGGAGCCCGCCGATTACCAAAGCATGCCAAAACGCCCTTCTAAGCAGCGAGAATAAACCCACGACTACCATCCGAATGAAGTCAAAGAGTCCATTCGGGTTCGGGCTGGGAAGAGTATTCATGTGTTGCTCTAAGCTGATGGCTTCGATCAGTCCTGTCTCCGGGTACATAAGACCCTGATAGTAGACGACCATGCAGTTTGAGATATCGATGATACTCTGGCCTATTTCCTCATCATCATCATCCGATATGACCTTTCCTACATTCTCGGGCCTATAGCGTGTGACTTTGGGGAACACGGCGTACCTGACCTTAGCGCCACGGGTTCGGTGGAACTGCATGTCGAGGAGCTCCTTTTCGTCTTTAGGAATCTGGATTGGTTGTCCAAAGTGATTTACAGCTGACCTACCCTCCATAGCGGCTTTGACGTATTCCAGCCAGTATTTATCCTGTGCCTCCCAGTAATCCTTTGACTGGATGTACGGGCGCATGTCGGCCTGCTGTTCTAACGAGAAGTCCATGCGAGCACCGGGCGTAGCGGATAAGAAATGGAAGATGGACGGCGAAATGGCCATACAGACCTGAATCATGCCCGCGTACGAAAGAATGGTGTGGACTTCTTGTGTAAAAGCCGCCAATGAGTAATCTGCCTTAGTCTCTCCGCGGACTTCCTTGAGAACATTAAGTAGTGGCAGGAAAATCTTTACCGTCCTGGCTGTCAAGTCATCGACCTGACGCCAGAAGTTATGTGGCAATAAGCTCCTTTCCACATTATATTTTGCAGTAATGGCACGAACAGCCTTGCGACCGTAGCCTAAGCAGCAGCATGTTAGTACATTAACCAAACAACCGGTATTCAACTCTGGGCAGTTAACTAACCTTCCTTGTCCATCCACTTCAAATCTAGTCTTCTCAGTTCTTCCTCGATTAGCTCATGAGCTCCAAACAGCAACTCATTAAAGATCTTCTTTTCCATAACCTGAGAGAGGATCCCGACTATAAGCCACCGACGGTGCACGGGGTCATTAAGCGCTGTCGGCCACCCTTGGTGGTCCAGATCCTCGTGGGCCACGAGACGGGCGTATTGAATGAACTGTGGAGTCAAGTTTGATGCCCAAATCTGAGTAGAGGCTTGCTCGGTTCTACCCTGGATATATGATAAACTAATATTGCCGTCGAACCACTTCATTGCCCAGTTGATGGTCAGGTGGTAAAGGCCTTTGATATGGGATCTGTAAAATTCATCGCTGTAGTCACCAGCATGGTGCTCGCGTTTCATGAGATCTTCTATATCGATGCGCGCAGGGCGGACGTTTTTCTTCAGTTCCTCGGTCATTCTATACGAGCGGTCAGATCGAGTACTTTTAGAGCTGCTCTTCTCGTTCGAAACGATGTCTGAACCATCGTCTCCATCTTCAGGTTCGGCTTCCACGACATCCCTCATCTGCCACTCTTGCCAACGTCCCTGCTTCTTGGCCGCCCTGACGTGTTTGCGGAAAGGGCCCCATATCCTATCGGGATCGCCGAAGAGCAATGCATAGGCGGCTTCAAAGAAGCCCTTGGGGTAGTCTTGTGCCTCGGGCGCGTATACCGGGGGCCGGACGGGCTCATCCGTACGCTTAATTGGAGTGGTCCCAAATAAGGGAGTCGTCCCATGTCCCGACATGATTGTTGTATTGTGTTGTGTTTGTGTACGTAAAGCAGTTTCTTGGTACAGACTGGTGCAAATTAGAGCTCCTACAGATTAGTATTTTGTCTAAACAAGACTTGGTGAGGAAAAAAATTTGAGAGGCTTATGGGAGCTCGCCATTAAAAGTACAATTAGAATGAACAGTGCTTAGGAACTATATGAAGTGGACAAAGCTACCGAAACACAATGCTCCAATACAATGTTACAAAGTTGTTAAGCTATGGTTAGATAGTTCTGTTTGTTATCTTGCCGGTTTCAGTGTTCTGATGAAAGGTGGCATTCCAGGGCTGAAAGCAGTGTACTGGCAACTAGATTTCTTTTGTGCAGACAGCTCACAAAATCAAATTTTCTTATTCATGTGTGCAAATACTCAATGAACAAGAGAAAATTCCAAAAGAAGTTTGATTCGAAATAATTCTGTACACCCAAAAGGTTGCATCAAAGCATAAAACCATTGCTTGTCAGCTTTTTGGTGACTTTGTGTTAACCTTTCCAATGTCCATACATGAGAGCAGACATCTAAACTGCGAATTGTCTGAAAAGTTCAGTCGGATAAAAACAAGGCTTTAACCAGGAAATGCGAGGTTCTTGCCCCGTTTCTCAGTCGTAAGTTACTGGCTGGTGTGGTATTGCTGAGCTTGATTAGGGACCTCGAAGATAGGTTGACTAGGGTTTATGGTTTGCTGGGACTGAACATAAGAATTTCCAGTATGTTCAGTAGAAAGGGGAGATGGCGAGACTGGAGGGTAGAACCCTTGCTGAAGTGATGACCCAGCTGCAGGTACAGTCTGTTGAGGGTAGACCGGAGTGGCTTGAGGTTGCATCTGAAACTTCTCCCCGCCGGTAGGCAGTCCCGCGGCGAGATGGGCGTGGCTGGATGCCGAGTCAAGTGGCATAGCTTTAAGGCCGGCCTTTCGGTGGCGATGGAGCATAACGCCGTGGATTGAAAGCGAAATGACATACAGAAGACTAATTAGGTATGAATTGTTAGTACCATATACACACGTTAGCGAGTCGCAGTTCGGTAACTCACAATTCGACACCACCCAGACCTGCCGCGGCAGCAAGGCATGCAGCGTATGTCGTAACCGCGGTATCGTAGTCGCTCAAATCATAATATCCGTCATAGTAGTCGCTATAGGACTTATAGTATACAAACACGGCGGCAACTTGGGCGGCAAGGATGGCAAATGAGATGAGCCAAAAAATGACAAGGAAAATATCCAAGCCGAGTATAGCCCAGTAGTTGTAGGCCTTTGGGGGACCAAAATGCGCGACTAGGCAGTAGATACTGGTGATAAGAGTTGCAACAGCCTAAGAATCCTGTCAGTCTCGGCTCGCTCTGTTAAGGCATATCATCGGGATTGCATACAGTAAAGAGCATCAGAGCATCTCCGGAAAAGACAAGATAGGCGACGCCAAAAGCGCATAGTCCCAAACAGATAATACTGATAAGTAGCTGGATTATTCGGATAGCAGCGAAGCCTTTGGGGTAGAGAGGGATATGCTCCTTACCAGGAGCCCGCTGGTTGGAATACTTTGACAATGGCTGCTCCATGACAGTAAGTAAAAGGAGAGGAACTAACAGTGTTATGAAAATATCTCGACACACAGGATGAACAAACAGTAAATAAGAGTCAGGAAGAGAAGGATGGAACGTTCGTCGAGTTGGAAAGAGTTGGAAATGGGGGGCCCGTCTCGCTCATATGCACTCATAGACCCTGTCTATAACCACCAACCCTAACTTGAGTCGTGACTTGTACGCTTACCAACGACATTAGCCTGCTTCATGGCAACTAGGAAAAAGGTAGATTTCACCAATTATCTTGCATAAGGGTGCCCGTGGCTGAAGAGCCACAAAAGGTCACCCATGCAGCAGATAGAATATTAAGGGAAGCTAGTCTGATGAGCTTGGAGAGTCAAAAGTCCCTCGACTAGGACAAGGATAACTGAGAATAGAGACCACTACTCAAGACGCCTGGATAATCTAGGACTAGGCGTTGAGAGAAAATGTTGCGGCTTCATATGGCATCCTATCATCTATCACTACCAAGACAACAATGGGGGTTTAGGTCGACTATTTTTGCGGCTGAAACTAGGGCCTTGGATTGGAAGATAGAACGCATATCCCTGTCAGCTGAGGGAAAACTGCGACAACTATCTGCTACCTGCAGTAACACCGATGTTACTATACAGGACAGCATGATCGAAATTTTATACTAGTTCAGTTGGGCTTATTAGTTGGGCAGTCCTCAAGAAAAGTAGGAGTGGATGAAGCTTCTTCACGATTTTCGATCGACAACAAAGCCTCCTTCCGGCATAGATAGACCCTGTCATTTTGATGAGCGACAAGGCCACACGCTCCCAGTACGGCTACTACCTGTAGCAGAACCCGTCAGAGATGAGGGGGTTAGTAGACGGGTGGCTTGCAGCTGAGAGAGAGTAATTTCGCGACTCCTGAGAGCTGAAAAAACAAGATTTCAACACGCGTAGAAAATGAAAACCAATCCGAAGTCTGTATAATATTGTAGACGTCCAATTTTGATTTCGGCCATGCTGGCGAGATTAAAATAGAGCCAATGATGATGTAGTCTCAATAAAGAGGATGCATTTTAAAAACAGAAACAATTTGAAGATTTTAACCGTATGGAAATAAAGCAAGACACTGTATTATTAGCCACTACCAGCTAATGCAAGCGAGGTGACCACCCATTGGCTCTGCCAGAATACTAAGGTGCTTAACTGAGCTTAACCTACGCATACGAATCCCCATCACTGTGGGCTTTGGGGGGGGGCGGCTGAGGAGAGAACAGGGGGTTTATAACATGGGCATGGCTGCAGATCGCGGGTGCTACCCATGTAACTTGAAAGTAGATGCTAAATCTCATGTGTAAGCCGGCCCAAGAGATATCCCGCGTCTTAATGCTACGTGATAAGCACTATGTTATACTTAGGTCAGCTCTGAACATAAAATAGGAAATCCCCTTCAGAATCCATTCCGCACAAGTAGGATAATTGAAAAACATCTATGGATGGTTCCCTTAGAGACATCTAAGTTTGCATTTCACCCATATAAATCTTTCGTGGCAATTGAATAGGTATATTAAACAGAGGCGGGTCTCACTAAGGTAAAAAGGTATCTACATGTAGTTACCAATGATTCAATTCCAGGAGATCCATAGCCACATGAGTTCGAAAATACCTACCTACCCGTAGGTACCTAACCTACGCCTATACAACCCAATACCGTAACAATATCAATATCAATATCAAAAGCCACACCATAAGATCAGGAAGCTAGCCACAATACTACAAATGAGAAGTCTCGCAACGCTTCTGGAAAGGTAAGATACCTAGGTAGTAAAAACAAGGGACTTGGTACCTACATAGGTAGATAAGGTATCAAAACCCAGGTATACACATGCACGTACAGGTAGGAACATTAAGTCGTGACATGGGCACCCTCTAACCTTAAATACCCCCTAGAGGTACGGCAAAGTTCGCACCAAGGATTCACCGGTAAAACTCACCTAACCCATCGATGGCATCAAATACCTACTCAACAAAGCGCCGCGTGTACTCCTAATGAAGCTGGGGTGCTAACGGAGACGTCACAAAAGGAATGGATTTCTGGCTATTATAAAGGGGGAAAAGAGTGGAAGTCAATAGACCTTTAATGATTAGAACCCCAAGATAAAACAGCGCACATCACATTATAAAGCACATCAATTATTCCTGAGTCATTAAGTCTTCCCTACAGAAAGACCCTGATTACCTACATACCTACCTATGTATATGCAGATCTCTAGGCCTTGCTCATCGTGGTGAAGCAAAGCAATACAACGCCAAGGTCATACCAGTGCAAGGACAAACCTTATGGACGAAGAGCTCTACCCCCTCTCCCTCTTCTCCCCAACCAACTCAATCTCAATCAAGATGCGCGTAGGGACCAACCGCATGGGGGTTACGCTTTCTGAAAAGTCAGATCTCAAGCCATATCGTTAGCTACCTAATGTGAATCACTTGCGCCCGCGCCCCTACCTCACCCAAAGTATAAAACTAAGGC
The DNA here is from genome assembly GCA_023628415.1 of Hypoxylon sp. PDH2405. NCBI lineage: Eukaryota > Fungi > Ascomycota > Sordariomycetes > Xylariales > Hypoxylaceae > Hypoxylon > Hypoxylon sp. PDH2405. The sequence continues at coordinate 105,288 of JAMAKT010000034.1, forward strand.
GGTCCATCATCATATGGATGTGCCTTGAAAACCGCCTCGAGCCGGACATATCGATCCTTTCTTCAGGATATTTACCACTCTACCACTCTCCATCCATTCTAGAAAGGCAAATGTCTACCAACGCATCCAAAGGTCCCTCCTCGGGGCACCATGAGGAGCCGAAGCCCTCTTCTCGCTGGACCGAAATCGAAGACAGTATCTTGAAGCAAGGAGTCGCACGGCATGGAGTGAGCCACTGGGATGATGTTGCAAAGATGATCTGGACGAGGAAAAGTGCCGAAGAATGCCGCGCTCGATGGGCGGAATTAGTTCCCCTGCTACACGACAGCCTCGCGCGACGCGAGTCTGACCTAGAGCGACATGAGCGTCGTAAGAGGAGCATGACGGCGTCGGCGTCGGTATCGAAAACGCCCCGACCTCAGGAAGCAGCATACTTCGAACCTCTACCTCTACTACCACCCGACGTAAAAGAACAAAAGCAGCAACCGAGAGCGGAGGTCATCGAAACTACTGCCCACGTGAAGTCCAACACCCGACCCTCCACCCCTACCTCTCAAGTCCCGTCGACGATAAAGCCCCTACTATTGACTGGTCCGGCACCAACGGCAGTATCGGTCCTGAAAAGCCGCCGTAACACTGAACCGGGAGCTCGGCCCTGCCAGACGGCCGCAAGCTCTAGCGGAGAGCAAAAACAACACGAATGGCTTGCTCCCCACCCCTTGATGCCGGGACGGGCTCGTAACCCTTCCGTGTCCTCAAGGAACACGCCAGCGTCGAGGAACGGAGATGGCACTAAGACGGCGGCCGAAGAGGATTTCTGAGTGATAGGCAGTGAAGAAAAATCGGCGGAATTGGTAACAGGCTATTACCAATTACAAGCATTAAATCCGAACAAGAATAGACTGAGAGCGGCTTTTGGCGATATCAACGATCGCGGCGGGTCGAGTGAAACGAAATTTCGATGTCCTGCGATTCAACGAGTAGCGGAATAAGTAACGAAGGTCGCTTTTTAGGAGGGTGGATGAAAACGTCTGGGTGATACCTACACACCTCCTAGGTCCTAGAACTACCTACCTACCAGTATTTCCAAGGCACTTATAGACTGCATACAATAGCACCGACCTCCAATATGACACAAGATAGCACTGCAGATTTGTCAACAGAAAACATGGCTTTGTACAGGTAGTTAATTGACTCGGTATCACAACCAAGTCCCTCTAATAGTATATGTCTATGCTACAATATACTGACTTCGTTTTCGTCCGTAATCGTCACCTCTTCGTATGGCATTACTTCCCATACCTCATGCCACAGCCCCGCGCGAGGGGAGTCTATCCGGGCTCATTAGTAAACGGATCCGTAAAGCCATCTTGTATTTAAGAGAGTCGTCCATTGCATCTCTTACACCCCGCCGATGTGCAGTTGACCGTCTATAGTTGCATGAACAAGACATCAGCATAGCAATAATAATAAAGAGTAACGTAACGCTCATCCTGTTGTAACCCGGTCTTTTCTTCAACGAAGCTGGGTATCGGTATCATGAGTAGTGAGAACACCCTCTGATGTGGATGAGAATCGATTAATGATAAGTAAAAGTGTATATATTCTAGGTGAAATGCGCCGCCGTGTAGACTCAAGTTCACCTTTAGAATGTTAGGTAAGTACAAGTTGAGCTGACGAGACAGCCCTGTATGATCCATCAAAGCAAAGAGCTCATGGGGTATCCGATTGAGGCCTGGTGTGGAAAAATGGTTAAGTATAAAAGCCGGAACGATGAATTTAAACTCAAATGTCAGGAAAAGAGATGTAATGGCGACGGCGTCAATCTCATTCGCTCCGTGCACTTCTAGGAGAAATCTTCTGCCGATGGCGATAGGACTAGTCGGTCGATCCGTTGCACCAGCTCCTTGGTTTCTCGTACAATTTCAAAGGCAATAGGCGGTAGCGTCTGAGTCCACATACGCCATTCCCGGTCGGTTTCTCCAAGGCCACGGGCTGCTAAATCTTTACCTTGTTCACCGGCTTCGAGCAAGCGCTGGCGACAGGCCGCCAAACGGTCGGTCAGATCACCACCATTGCCATACGCTTCAGTCTGTGAGACCACTTTGCCAACAATGTCGGTAATCGAGGTGATCTCCTCATTGATCTGCTGGATAGGCGCATCGCCGCGAATATAACCGACTAGGCCCTGTATGGTCTGGACCATAATCTCAGTCTGGTCCTCGAGGTATATCTTCAGATCTTCGTTCTTCATGTCTTGTCGTTCAAGGCCATTAGGAGGGGAAGCAAGGTTCTTATTCAATCCTAAGTAGGTCATCCCGTTCACACCGCCGTTATACCGCTCACCCGACTCTCTTGGCGAACTGACAGGGCTATAGGCTGAAGAATTGGCACTATCACGTATTCCTGCACGTAGACCTTGGAACGGGGGAGGTGGCACGAGGGGCGATTCTTGGGATTTCAAGAACGCGTCCTGCTGCGTTGTGGTCGTTCGGTTCGAGAAGAACCCGGTCGAGTCGACCGGCGTAATTGTGCCGTCGTCATCATCCTCCAACTCGCCGGCTGGCGTAGCACGTATTTTGACAGTTCGCAGCAGCTCCACCAGAGCAGCAACCAGATGAGAGGCAGCCGCGTCGAGGAGAGAGACAGGAGATATTCCAGCTCCTGATGCGAAATTCTTCGACGCGGTAATTAAATTGTTAGCGGTGGCGGACACTCGGCTCTTGAGTTTCTGTTGCTGCTGAAGGAGCTCTCCGTCATTCGGTTGTGACTCGTCAATGTCTTTAGTGATACGTCGGACCCCAACGATTACTGCTTTCATAGAATCAATCACCTTATCTGGATCGTCGGTTCGGGCCCTCTGCAACAATTCATCGATGGCAATCTGAAACTTGGTAACGTGCACATCTTTGACGAGGCCGTTTTCTTCCATGAATCCCTTTTCTCGAACGTACTTGGCCGCATCTTGGTCGATCGTTAGACCCATCGATGAGGCACGCATGTTGCGAAGCTGGGTCTTCGTGCGAGCGTAACGATTTCGCCAATCGCGGACTTCTTGCTCAAGACTCTCGACCGTCTTTTCTAGCTCAGCCTGTCTCTCCCAAGAAGGGCTATGTTGTTCGGACAGTGCCTTCATCTCTTCAAGGAATTGCCGAGCTTCCCGCCGAACGCTCTCTGTTACATGCTGTTGCTCTTCAAGAGCCATGCGCAACTCTTGGTTCTCCCTCATCAATTCGGAATCGGCTCCGGCACTCCTGCTATTTTGACTATTTTGATACGCTTCCTCGATCTCTTCTCGTAATTTCCGAGTTTCCATGGCATGATCATCCTTCATCCTATCCAGTTCATCTCTTAAAGAGTCGTTAAGGCTTTGCACTTCAGTCAACTTGTTTTCGAGGCCACTCCGTAAATCATCCCACTCTTTCTTTTCCAAGTTCGAGGCCGACGCACGAGATCGCTCGCCATCCAATAACCGACTTAGCTCGTCATCTTTCTTCTTTAGTTGATCCTCCATACTATCGAGCTTGTCCCGTAGTTCTCGTACTTGATTTTGGTAATCATCTATAAGTTTCTTATCCACCTAGAAAGCATCAGTTAGTATCCGTGGTGTTCTTGGTGGCGCCTGTTAACACTTACTTCAGATGCACCACCACTCGTGCCTATGCTCCTCTTACTTTCTCGGTTTCCCATTCTAAAAGCATCATTATCTTCATCGTTTGATCCAGCTACGTCGTCATCTTCTTCAACCATTGTACTCTTATTGGGCACGATAGTATTGCTCTGGAATTGTTTTGGGAGCGGCCGGTCAAAATTGCCATTTGGAATGCCAGGAGATGGGGGTATAGGATAATCACTATTGACCCTTTGTGCAGCCGAGCGGATGGAACTCGCATCAGATGGGCGTCGCATACCATTCGGCCCCCTCATACCCATTGGCGTTCCAGCTCGACTCGGAGGCATCCCCGGATTGCTCATCCGGGGAACCTCCCCAGCAATGAATCGTGGAATGCGTCTTTCCAATTCACAGAAGACATCCGTCGCCAGGTCTCTAAACCTCGGTGAGCCAAGGGTCGATAGCTTCTGACGTGCTTGGTTGCGCTTCGGGTGGAAAGTATCTTCGGGAAGTAGATAAGATGGGGGGCCAACGTTGGGGGGAGCATTGGGCGGTCTTCGGCTGTAGGCTTGTCGTCGCATCAACTCGTCAAAGACGTCGGTGGATAGCTCGAGAAATTGAACCGCCGACAGACGCAATAACTTATCCCGTGCCTTATTAGGGGGTGGGTTTGCTCTGCCATCTTTGGACGTCGAGGATAGGTATCTCTTGAGAGCGATGTAGTGCTCGCCTAGAACTGCTTCGGTGTTCTCTTCGCGTATACTTCTCCCACTCTCGCTTCTGGCGTAGGTGCTAGAACGTCCAACCGAGGGCGGCGGCGAGGGGCCGCCGACGCTTCTAGGGCCGGGCGGGAAGCCATTCATGTTCCCGTTGGAACCGTTCGAGTCTGGTGGAGAGACTGGACCTCGATTGTTGGGATAGGGGCCGTCGTTGTCGATATTCTGGTATTTAGTTATGCCAGACCATTCGCTACCAGCGCCTACAGAGACAGGTGAAAGCGGCGCATTTCGTGTATTCATGGTCAGTGTTGGTATGTAAGATTGGCTGCCGACTTTTCAAAAAACAACAAAGGAGGGCGGAGGGAGGAAATATGCGCGCCACGTGAAAAGGAGGAATTGAGGCGGTAATAGATGTCTCAAGCCCAGCCCAACCCAGTCTAGTCAAATCTGATCCAATGCAGCTAGCTTCCCCTTGATTTCTAGTCCAAATCAAAGGTCAGTCCTGGTCCTTATTCTTTTTCCTCGGTTGCCGCTCTGCGATGAATTCAAAACTTATGTACCCCCTTTCCCATTCGATTCGGTTGCTAGAGGATAGGGACAAAAAAGGAGATCAAGTTGTAATAAATGGGTAGAAACCACCTCAGGTTTGTCTCGCGGAGTAAGCGGAATGTAGGTCGGAGTTGATTAAATTAAATCAAGTGTAAAGCGGAACGCAGCCTGAGTACAACCAGCAACGCAGTGTCACCGTGCCAAAAATATTCGCGTCGGAGCTGTCGTATACGCTGTTATCCCAAATCCACGTGCTAGAAGACACGATCGAAATAGAAAAATTAAAAGCTGAGGCAAGGGAGAGGAGGCTCTCAGCGCAAGGAAATAGAGGAAAAAGCAAGCCGTTCGACAGACTAGAGGAAGAGAACGTATGTTGTTTGTGGCTGGAGGCGTCTCAAATCCTCTATGGGGGAGAGAATGTGTTCCAAGGAGGATTTCTGCAGGTACAACCTACAACACATATGTACATGTAGACGCGAGTTCTTCCGCAGTGATGTGTGGAGGCGAGAGGCGGGAGACGGGTTCGTGGGAGAATTGCATCGAGCATCGAGCATCGAAAAAATGGTAGAAGCATGAATGAAACCTTCGAAGCGGTTGAAGCAAGAAAGGGAGCCACAAGGGGGAAAGCAGGGTAGTCCTGACCAATTGGGAAAGGGGGCGGAGACCAATTCAGGGCGGTTTGACCAGGGTTTCGTGCCTGACTCTTACCAGGTACATTACCTAGGTAGTGCCTATAGGTCCAGTACCACTAGTAGACGGTCAATTTTGATGGTGATTAAGGTACCTAAACCACCAAGTCTAATATTGAAGTGCACTGACCAAGTCTAGTTTAGTGGGTTCCATCTTTTATCTCCCTCTTATGTACGTACGTATCCCCTTATCCTTATCTCCGCCCATTGTGAAATTGCAGGCATCATAAGTAACAATGTTAATTGACTTCTCTTCTATGGTTCCTTATATTTTATCTTGAATGTAGGTAGACGTATCTATAACATCAATTAAAAATTACACAATTGACTTATGCATGGACGCGAAATAAGCTTTTTGTGGATCTATTCGTGTCCTCAGCAAAGATACCTAGGTACATCACTGCAGGCGAAGATAGGTACATTCATGTATGTACCGTTTGGATGGGTTTTTAAGATTAGACATTGTGCTGCGCCCTCCGTTCTATACCAATTCCCGCCTCCAGCATCCACTTCACTCAAAATGACTGGTACGGAACCACCCGTAAGGATCTAACAATTCATTAAGGTTATTTGCATTCTAGAAACCAGCCCGCTGTATTTTCCCCCCTTGATGCTGAGAGGGGAAAAGAAAGAGAAAAAAAGATCGTCGGACACGGCCTCGACATTCGAGACCGTTGATGGCGCGATGGGAAGATCGAGATCAAGAGGATCGACAGCTTTAGGTTTCCCTATCTTGTTAAACCCCGACAATGATGGTATTAATGCCGCTTCGTGGGGTGTAAGATTTCTCCATCAGCCAAAGAAATATAAAATAAATAAAATAAAATAAAAATTGACGGGATTGATGGGATTGTGAAATTTCCCTTCATCCTGTCAGCACAGTATTATTAGGTTAGCCTCAACGCAAGTAAGACAAGCCCAACCAAGGCCGAATTTCCATTGGCTAGTAGCCTACAACGGTCGGCGGTATCATCGAATTCAAGGAGCTCTGGTTATCTCTTGTCGCGCGCGCTTCGGTGGTAACCATAACATGGCTGCATGGCTGAAAAGGATTTAGGACTACCCCTATTCCCGTCACTTAAACACTTTTGGCCGACTCGAATTACTAGGTAGACGAACAATTGCAGTTCGAGGGCTCAGGAAGTGTTATTACTAGGCAGGCCTACCTAAGCCACGCTTCCTCGATAGGCTTCGGTCCCATCATCATATATATTTCTTTTACTTTCGTGATTCGCAGACTTGGGATCATAGCCTGATGTGAAATAGATATCTAAACCAGCAAACAACGCCTCCACCATAATTTACAGTATTCAGGCTTTTCGATATTCATCGTCATAGTACGACGCATATGTCATCGAGACTTTCAGATGATTACGAATTTGTGCTGTCTGCCCATTAAGGATGGCAACAGGCTTACTCGCTACCTACACTCCGCCAACTCACTAGTTACGTCCACAGCCTCATCAGAACAGAATGACCTCCACTGAAAGACCTTGCAAGTCCTTGATCTCATTTTTTTCACTTGGCCAACCTAACGCAGCAGCCTCCTTGATCGATATATTAGAGTTATTTTCCTATTCTTTCGAAATGCTTGTGTCGATGGCTGGTGATGCCGTCCCTTAATATTGCGATCCTAGTGGGAACTTTATCTGGCCAGGTACATGAGGTATGTTAGGTGCTTTTATCTGGATGACCCAGACAGCCAAAAGAATTGCAGTTTATGTATAAAGAGCCCGGCTAGGCCGATGGTCCGGATAGAAATACCCAGTCAGGGAGTATCGCATATGACATTACATCGTCTTGCTTTTCGAAGAGTGCTATCTCCATACCGAGGACGCCAACGATGGTATTTATCTCGTCATTTGACATCTCACCAGAAACTCTAGAAAAACGCACTCCACTGTAAGGAGGCGTAAGGGCGGTAGGATAGGAAGCACTCTATCGAACAGCAAAAACGGCAGCTTACACATGGTAAGGCAACCATCATAGATAAATTATGGGAAGCTATGATACCGGAGGAGTGTCACATACAGTTAGCATTATAGGAGAAGCTAGACAAGGGAAGCAGGGAGAAATAGAAAAAGGGTCGGCTCAAACTAGGTCGTGAGGCGAAGACACTACGCAATCTCCTGTGCCTGCTTATACATGTCACGAGCTTTGCCAGATGAATACCATACTCCTTAGACCTTTAATAATAAAGAGACTCAGGCGAACAATAGGTAAATTGGAGATTTTGCCATCACCATTCTGTTGACCAAGTTTACTTAGACGATCGATATGATCATGATTATTCTGGGTAATCATACGTGACCTACCCGCGGGTTTATTATGAAGCTTTGTGCTGCTAATATTTAAGGTATTCTCGCTTATATATTATGCGACATATGTAAGCGACCCTAACAAGAAGCTCAGGACCATGTCTGTGTAAAGACTGTCTCCTTCAAGGCGAATATGACTGATGTTTAGAGCAGTATCGTCAATAATAACTGTTCAGTAAGATTAAAGACTACGATATTCGTGGACGCCATGAGTATATTCTATTATTTGGTAGTCGGGTCAAAAAAGGAGCTGAAGGAATATGAAATGTAAGTAAGCGATAGGAGTTTCATCTCATGTCTTGACTGGTTTCTGAAGAGTTTGAGGAGGATCCGTCATAAGTCAGTCCAACAAAGCTGAACTACGCCTCGCTCCATACCTTTGACACCCTGTCGTTCAGCTGGGCACTCCAGGGCAATTTTCGTTCTTCGACAATAGATATCTGGAATTTCCTACTCTATCACGGTGCTTATGGCTTATCCATAACTAGGTTGTTTAGTAGGCGCGAATCAAGCATAGTGAACTACCGTAACCTCTCAGGGATGTCCGGCTATGATAGGGTAGCAGAGTTGCTACGGTTAGCATTCAACTTCTCCAATGACGTAGAATATCACTTTCTACTCTTGTCGTGATATAAGAAGCTATTAGTCTGATGTCCTGAAAGTGAGACACAAATTATCAGCGAAGGGAATTTTGGGTTACAGTTTTTGATGTAGCACCACCACCTCATGAGTTAGTCGGCATTCAAATTCGTTGTTTTCATTCCATTTCCCTGTTCAAATGCTCAAAAGGGGCTAAACTTCCATAAAACTCCTGCTATCCATAGCGGAAAATGTATTCCGGGGGTATCATTTAAAAAAGAAAATTCCGTAACACCATCCTAAAACCAGGCCAGAGTCCATGTCGCTGGCAAATTCGGCCATCTCTCCTGCCACTCTCCGACGATCTCTGGCACACGCTCATCAAATGATGCCCTACTCGCAGCGCTCGCCATATCGAATGCCGCAGGTCCTACGCTCTCTCGCTCCTCCTTAGCAGCACTGTTTAACGAGTCTGCAAGGTCGAGAATGCCTTGTCCGCCGATAGAAGCCTCTTCATGATTGTCTTTGATATCGACGTTGATGACATGGACAGGGCGATTCAGAGGAGAGCCTCGGTTCAAGAGATCGTCGATGACGGCATCCCAGCATCTCTCTTCGCAGGTAAACACCACATCTACCACGCCACCTTCCGTCCCCTCACTTCCACGATCTGAAGAATGGTCGGTTCTGGGAATTCCAATTTGCCAATCCTGCCATCGCTCCGGCCCCCACTTGACCTGTCTGTTTCTTCCCAGCATGTTCAATAGACCATTGGCAGTGTACAGCTTGGGATCTTTCTCATAGAGTTCTTTGTATATTTTATCGTATGAGACCTTGTTGAACTGGTATACATTAGGCTGTGATACCGAGGGGCCGGGTAATCGAACGAGTGATCCAGTACCGAAAGATATGACGGGGTAGTGAGCCTGTGATAGCCGTAGATGCGCCTCCATCGATCTAAATCGCGTTAGTTCTTCTGGTATGGCCATGGACTACGATTGGGGGAGTGTCATTTACCGGTTCTGATTGCTGGCACAGACCGTGCAGAATTTTAACTTAAATCCACCCGGGTCTTCCCGTTCGCCATTGACCGTCGCGGTAGCAGCAGTATCAGTAGACCCATTTGCGACTTCCATCTTGTCTTGCTAAAATCTTGTTCGACTCGATTCCGTGGGCAAGACAGAGGTTGATTGAGCCTTGGGGTGCTCGCGATGCAAGAATTAGGCCACGGTAATTCACGATCTGGCAGCCAACGTTAATTCGGGAATCATTGTGTATAGTAGAAGAGGATTGCAGAGATGTTTCCCAAGAAGATCAGATAGTGTTGCGTAAGGTAATATAAGGTGTCACCACAGAAAGTTCAGACAGCTCCAATATGAATTTTCATCATTGAATGGATGTTTACAAAGGTAATTGACAGAAAGGAGAATTGCCATATCTTCACTTACCTTTTGACGTGCGACTGCTGATAACGGCAGTTTTTTAGCGAATGTCGATTAAAGTGCGTTGGTGAGAAGTTGTCGTTGAGACTGAAGACACACATGCAGTTGGACGGAACAAGGATTTTTGTTGTTTGTGAAAGCTTGCGGATGTGTATGTGTGTATTACTACGGGATGAATTGATTGTACAAAGTGTGCATAACTTTTATGGTGGACTAGCCCCACTTATCCACCGCCTTAGTAACCCTAATCCCTGTACCATCACGTGGGTGACAATTGCCCACAGTTTGGATGGATGTGCGATTCCACAGCTACTAGGTACTAGGTACCTCTGCATAGGTACCTAAACGTGCATTAAGCGGTGCCGCGAATTAATCCGTGCCTAGGTGGTTTGACCTGGGACCTCGGGAATCGGCTGTAGCCGCCTTACGTAATCAGGGTTGAATAAAATCTCGGATAAGAATCTGCACGCCATACGTCCCTGCAAGAGAATCGACGGGGAAGCCGGCGGCCAAAAAAACTGAGCTAGCACTAATTACATGTATACATCATAAGTAGGACGTTTGGTGTTCGTATTTGTGCAGAATAGATAGTAAATCCTGTGACCCTTTTATACACGGTACGTGAGCTATAGAAGGCTGGTTTGTGAGCCAAGCGCCTTTGTTTATACGGTAGTGTATTTAATGACCTCTTTTCCGCTGATTGGCTTTGGTATTTTGGGGTGGGACAAACTCAGGATGCAGGAAATGTGAAACAAACGACAGAATGACTCCAACAACTGCGGTGGAGAGGGATTCTATCCAATGAGATGATCATTCTAGGGTTGCTGTTACGGTCGGCGTCCGACAGAGCAGTTACCTAAGGCGGTTGAAAATTGATGTTTCCAGAAATAGAAACATCCATGTGCATGTTCCACTCTCCGAGTCCCCCCCCAATTCTTACGTACCTCCAAGGCTACCTTACTCCAAGTTCTCCCTCCCGTTCGATGCAACATCCGACCCAACCAAAGAATAAGTCCGGACCGGCTCACGCATGTACTCCATTGAATGAGTCTAGTTCTTCAAAAATTCCACATCTTCGCCACCATAAACATACTGATTGGTCTACTCAGCTATTCATGAGAAGAATATCTGCATTCAAAAGAACAGTACTATTCCTCTTGTTTACTAGATCATATAGCCTTACTAACAATTCCGTACTACTATATGCAAGGAATTCTAACATCATACATTTAGGTACCTAGGTAGGTACACTTGGATATTTGTCCGGTTTGTAGTTTTACTGTCCTACATTGCATTGTGTCTCTCAGCAAAACATCCAAATTCCTCACCAGCCCTCCTCCTATTGATATGCCTAGCAGACCGCTCTTTTGTGCTCCCAAGGGCTACATGCATGCCGTGAGTAGGTGATGACGGACTGAAGCATCGGTTAAGGATCACGTGTGTGCGGCACGAATCAACGATGCTGACTTTGTTTCACCATTGATTAGGTGCATGGTTCTTCGGGCTGTTCATCGGATTCGTCAATCATGTCCGCAGGAATGGATGCGGTGGTTGCTGCATGGCGTGAGCGCTAAGAGAAGCATGACGAAGCAACTAAAGGCAGATATTTATTTCACCTGTTAATTGTTATAAATGCCCCCAAACATTCATACTGCAAAAGCTCCCAAGCTATCCCATAAGAACTTAGGATGATCTAGCCATACCACAAGACCTGTCTCGGCATTCCTTAACTACGTATACCTACCTCCTTGGCTACCTATGTGTAGTGTATTCAAGTATGCTAGGCCTGTAGTATGATGTTGCAAGGAATAAAAATAAAAGGTCTCCTACGGTATGTCATTAGGTTCACATAAGATTACCCTAGATTTGATTATTGGTCTATAGGAAATAGAGCCTCATATATAATTATAGACCGCTTCGAGAGTAGACTCTTTATCCTGGTGAAGGTTTCATAGAACCCGCCATTTATACTCTTTGTACTAATGCTTAGACATATCAGACTGGTGCTCACGTAATCTCTCTCGAGCTATTTGCGTCCTGATTACAATTTGCCTCGGAAGACAAAAGGAACAAAGGGGGAAACCAGGGTAGAAATAGAGAATCAGCTTTATGGTAACTTGTTGATTGTTCCAACTAACAGAAACCTACTGACAAGCCACCACAAGGCGCTGTTAGGCACTGGAGTGGACTAGGCACCGTAGGTGGGCAATGGAAGCCAGACTCCATTTGCTGAACCCCGCCGACAGATTACCAAGGGCGAAAGAGCCGCTAATTAAGGGTTCCGACCAGTAGGATCTCGGTCCCGCGCGCTTAATCCCGACCAATTCTGGTTCTCTTCGGAACCAGTTGGATGGATAGGAGCTGGGAGCTGCTCCTCTAATGAAGGAAAAAGCTGCGAGAGGTTTGTGACTTGTCATTGTGACTGCAGTTGTGTAATCGTGCTGCTTTTCTCCCCATATTTCATTGTATTCTGCTGTAACAATTTCTAGTTAATACCTATTAAGAGAGATTCATACTCATACATACCTAATCCATCGATGTCAAGTGTACCGAATAATACCGTACTCAGCCCTGGCAGCAGGCAGCCAAGCCACTCCTGGGCTACCTAATTCCACCACGGTTAAAGTACCTATGTACCTTCATACCTGATGTACGTACCTAATGTACAGAGGTTCAAGTTCATGTTGCCTGTTAGTTCACTCAATTGGGACTCCGCCCAACCACTGCGGGAGCAACAGCAACAAGCAACAAGCAACAAGAGTAGCAGCAAGTAGCGACTTCTTTGCGAACTTTTCGATTCATTAGATCTCCACAGTTCCTACGTTAGGTGCACAACTACATGTACTCCAAACCTTACCCTATTTACGAGTTCAAATTTTTTGGTACTCTGGCAATTACGAATTACATACATACCGTACATACTTTCCCACCCTTTGTCCCCCCCAGTCATTCCTCGCAGGGCTCACAGGGCTCCAACTTTACACCTTAGACGCAGATTCGACTCCTCGAGTCTTCTCTCTACAACCCACCTATGCGCCAGCGCCTGTAGTTCCGTTCGCGACTTTCTTTTTTCTCTTCACCACCTCGCTCCCTTTCTGCTGCCATTGGCACCGTGAAACCGCTTCAATTCGACGGCGAGATATACAACCCGGTGCTAAGACGACGCCCGATCCCTGCGCCCTCGTTCTTCTATCGTTCCCTAGTCTCTATTTGGACAGCGACAAGTTTGGCCGACCTCTTTTTGGACAAGAAGGCAAATTATCCCTCCATCTTTCTTGTTGTCGCATCGTCGTCAAGGGAAGGCCTCGTTTCCGCCCGAAATACATTATACGACCTGGGCAAATACTGCCATTACCCCCCTCCATTCATTGACCTCGTCGATCAGGTATCGCACAAGACTGCGGAACAACTTGCGGGTCGAGTTTGTTGGGTGACAATCGCATCTGTGCGGGTGTTGTGTGTTGTGCTGTGGTCGGCTTCTGTGCGAGACCGTGCGAGACCGCGCACATAGCATACGCATTGCGTATAATTTCAATACAATATCTTCTATTCTGGGTACGCATTCGAAGACTGCTTCGGTCTCCCTTCTTCGATGACCGCAATCATGTCATCCTCGTACTCATCGCCAACCATTTCGCCTCCAGCAGCCTCGTCACAATCGCAGACCACGAACCCGAACCACCCCGCCTTAACTCCTCTAATAACATCACCACCCTCACGTCGAACTGCCGTACCGCGACCGATGTCCCACGCTTCCAAGAATCGATTGTCACAGTACTCGACGGGCTCTGTCCCGTCGCGGTCACGGCCAGCCTCTTTCCTATACCCCATCTTCCACAACAGCCTCTCATATACCATCGTACGAGACTTCGCTTATCCGCCTACACACCCGATGCACTATGGCCCCCCGCCGGAGCCTTCGAGACCGCCCTCTGGTATGACTACTCCTGCTAGCGAGACGAGACGACTCTCGGATCCCCCTGCCTCGTGGGAAAGCAAGATGGGTTGGGATTGGACGTCGGACGGAGGGCTTGGGAAGGGTGGCGAGCTAGCTCCTATTCATTTCGGCGATGGCCCTCCCTGGAGCGAAGATGAAGATCTGCAGAGTCCTGTTGTCAGCTCACGGCATAGGAAGCACAAGTCAACTTCGGCAGTTACAGGACATCATAAGACACGGGGTTCGAGGGACGGCGATGCGTCATCCTCGATAATGAACACGGGTAACTTGGATGTCGAAAGGGGATACTTTGTCGGAACAAGCGGCGACGGGAGCGAAAGGTATTACGTGAGCCACGGTGGAGAGGCCAACGGCCCAGGTGGTGAGTACGTAACATATCCGCCCGACCAAGCACGGCATTCTATCAGTGCATATCATACCCCGTCAGATCAGCGACCGCGACATTACGCCGAGAACGATACCGGGTATCGGTCTGAGTCTGACGCTTCGAGCGCCACATCGTCCCCCGGATACCGTGCGTACGACGAGTCAAGGTATTCGAGGGATTACCAATTTACTATCACCTCACCAGATGAGGAAATGCATGGCAAGGCCGTCGCATTATTTGACTTCGAGAGGGAGAACGAGAACGAGCTGCCATTAGTTGAAGGTCAGATTATTTGGGTATCGTATAGACACGGTCAGGGTTGGCTTGTGGCAGAAGACCCCAAAACCCAGGAGAGTGGACTAGTACCGGAAGAATACGTCCGCCTCCTTCGTGACATCGAGGGCGGCATGACGAGCTTGACCGGCCAGCTTGACGGACCAGCAACGCCGAACGATGTAGGAACGCCTACACAAGCTGAGCACAGTGGACACGCGGTGCTACCGCAAACCACGCACGGCTCACAACCCGGGCATGCCTCAACAGGAAGCAACTCGACAAATGGTTACCACCAACCTATTGTCTCGACATTCTCGACATCTAGCAAGGACTTGGATCCGTATCCGCAGCACCTACTTGGACAGCATGGACAACCGCCCCCACAAGTTGTACACTATCACGGCCAGCGCGGAGGAAGTCAAGCCAACACGCCCACGGCTCAAAATTCTTTCGGTGATAACCCCTTGGGCCGCAGTAGCCAAGACGTCAAACGCAGTAGTTCAACATCTAGAAAGTCACAGACACTCGATGTTCTCCCTCATGCAAAAATGAAGTCTCCGACTCATGACTTAGATGCCGAGGGCGATGATCAACAGAAGCCACAAAAACAATGATGGCATTATTGCAAGCGCTACCCTAACAATCGGATTGCGTACACCAAGACAGTGCGGGTCATATCCGTCCAGGACCGATTCCCTCGCGGAGAAAATATATTTCTCTATACAGACGAAGATGGAACAGTTTCTGTGTTTGCAAGGGTATTTGCTGTCGTGAGCTGTCTTACCAGAGGCACGGTCTTATTGGAACGATTCGTATCTTGCATACGAGGCACGTCGCGGCTCTAATATATCACAATGGCGGCTATTGTCTGCAGTTGGCTCCTGGCACCAAGAAGTGAATGCCAAAAGGTCGCATATAGATGGATACTGGCAAGGACGTAGTTGAACCCGAATTGGATGGGAATGTTCGCTCGCGTGCCTTATGTCCCATTGCGAGGAAAAGAAGCAAGATGCAGATGCAGATACGGAACATACGTGGTCTCGTGATCATATGACCAATGAATATTAGTTGAATGAGAGAATGACCAAACCTTAGCGCCTCTAAGTGCTGTGAACGGCCGTTGATGATCATATCTTTGGACTTTGGTCGAGGATAACCTCGAGTCAATGATAAATAGGATATTGTTAAATGAGAGTATTAAATTCAGTTCTTAGCAGAATGCCATAAATAAAATGGCTTCTCTTGATATACTACTACTATTCAACACTATAACTCTGTATTGTAGGTAATGATAAGCTCCGTAACCAACTAACTAAATATATCCTGAAAATCATATCCACAGGTAATGATTCCCATCTAATATTGTACCCGTAGTCCTTGGGCATCTATTATAGTGTATATGATCCAGGTCGTGTTGACGACGTGGGTAATTCATGGGGATAAAAGGGGTCATAAACATGCGGGTACCTCGGATAGCTCGTACGTATATCTATAAGTTGAAAATCTCTAGGTCACTCTTCGATTTAGCATCAACACGATATTCTCACTCAGTTTCATCATTCTAATATATGGCAAATAAGGCATTGTACGAAGAAACGCAAATTTCAATCCAAACCCCTATTCCATTCCCCGAGTATACGCCTTACTGCAGCCCAGCAACATAGTAATTGTAGTTACAGAACCCGTTCGTTGGCTCGTTCGAGACATCCACCTTGCTTTTCGCGCTGGCAACGACCTGTCCGCCGCCATCCAGAAGCTCAAGTTTCTGCGCTCCCGTCTTCAAGCCTGCAACGGAGTTATAGCTCAGTCCGGCGCCCGCGGGCTGCGTAGCCAAAACCTGACCCCCGCTCGTGACACGAACGCTATACCCGCTGCTGCCGGACGGCAGGACGACGGCGTAATTGACGGCGTCAACGGCGGCGCCGGAGCCACGCGGCTTGTCCCCGCTGCAGGATGTTAGTACTCCGCGGTACCACATAGCGCCCGCGAAACTGCCGCTGCGCGGCTTCATGGAGCCAACGTCAGTAGCACCGGCCTTGAAGGCGTCGATGAAGGACGCGATTAGGGGTTGCCATCCGTCGTGCGGCGCCGTTTTCGAGTTACCGTATTGTAGGATTTCGTCGGTCAGACCCTCGGCCCAGCAGGGGCCGATGTAGTGGCTCTCGCCAGCGTCGTTCTAGTAAGGGCAGGTTAGTCTTATACGGAGCTGCTGTCGGTTAGCTGGCGGATGACTAGAGATGGCTAACCCAAGTGATGACCTCTGTGAATTCAGGGGATAGGGAGAGGATCTGCTCCATGCGCTCGGGCAGATTGGTCTCCCCGGCACGGTACCAGGAGTCGCCGCAGCAGTGCTTGTACTGGAGAGAAGAAAGACCTAAACTTGTTAATCTTGTCCCAAGAGAATTATCGAACATGAACCTTACCCATCATATAAGCCTTGCCGGCAGCATCAGCAGCTGACTTGATTGCCTGATCCTTCGTCGAAGATACATTCACAGGAGTATCCGATGTATCAGGCCAGGCAGTCTCCCAGGTGAACACGCCATCGATAGCATCTCCCCAGCTCTGAAAGAAAGCGGAGGGGTTGCTATAGTAGTTCCCATCGGCTTCCGGGTTCGGGATGAGGTAGACGTTGTTAGTGCTTTTGAAGTTCCTCCACGTGTCGGGACCAACGCTGCCTCCGCTGTATGAAGAGACAACAGGCAGGTTGTTGTACTTGAGGTGGGCAGGATGGTCCTTAAATTGGCTGAACAGCGCCTGATGCTGGCTGATATCGCCGTTACCATAGAAGTCGAAGCTGAAGAACAGCTTGAAAGACTTGCTACTTGCATAGTCGAAGAGCTGCTGCGTAGTGCTTTTAGCCCAGTCCGCACCAGGGTTTCCTACATTCAGGGCGAAGGCGTCGAAACCGACGTTGATTGCTCCGTCTATGTCTTGCTGCGCGTGGGTTGTGCTTGGGTCTACAGTCCCAACCTGTGCCCATGTTGGTAAGCCGGCGTGTCCATTGTGTAACGTAGATGCTAGATGGGGCTCACCATATAATGAGCGAAGACAAGCTTGCTTTCCACGAGAGACTGCGTCATGAGCGCGGAACCGGCAAGCAGCAGTGCCGATACTGAGTTAATTGTGCCATACATGGCGGGAGGTATAAGGATTATGGAATGAATCGACAAGTTGAATGTCTTCGTGATGCTAGAGCTGGACTCGAGTCATGTCCGGAAGGGATTGTACTTAAGGGGCATTCTGACCGAGTTATATACTGTCGCTCTTCGCTCGCCTTACATCAACCCCAATCCGAACTTCTAGAATCGACCATGACGAAATGTCCTGATCCATCCTCAGCTCGGTATATCTCAAGCATCAATGGTATGCGATATATTACCGAGGCGAGACATTGGCAGCCTCCTTGGCCCCCCTGAGGCTTGTAAGGCAGTCCGTAGGAGATCGGAGTGGGTAGCATTATTATCCCACAGTCAAGCGTTGTTCGGGCCTTTCCCGCATACCAGGATTCGATTAAGTAACATCGGGTGTAGCGCCTTGGATCTTATAGTTCATCCTTCGGGCTCCATGGAAGGTCATGTAGTTCACTTGGTCGCATCAGCGTGACCTCATCTCGATTTCTGTGCAAAGACGATATGATGGCACATATGCTGTATTTACCTACCTACTAAGATAGACTTACGAATACGTGACCATTGGGGACTATTAATCTAAACGTGCTAGACTGGCCATCAAAAAAAGTCTCACGGCGTTTAGAACTGGCTTGAGAAGGCTCAAAGGCTTCATGGCGGGCCAAGACCTACCTTGCTAAAATCCTATGGACCTGAAGAGTATGCGAGGATTCATTGGGCTGCGGGACCCTCTCCCCATTCAGTAGGACGATGATATCAATAGACTCGTATTGAAAGACGAAAAAGAGGGAAAAAAAGGCCAAGGTCGTATGATTACTTAACAGGTAGGTAGTTAATAACAGGAACAGGAAGTTGAATTGGCAGTGACCGGGACTAATTGTCCACGCTGTAACGATTACACGTGAGAATATGTCGAATACCAAGCGTTTCCCCGCTGTACTTTTTGATCTTCAGGGGAGTTAGCTCTCTGATGTAAGACATCCATGGATTATTAACGGAAGGCCATACCCCACAATCACCTTCTAAAACAGCATCACGATGTGCTCTACGTTAAGGTAGCAGTTTGTGGAGAATCCCAAGTCTCTATTTTTCAACTTACAATAACAAGAAAGCTTAGTTTAAATCATCTCGGTCAAAGTAACGTGTCATTCCAACCCGACTACCGAAAGTAAGGTACGTATCATCATCCATGAAAGCTCGGAACGTGCCTTAATCGGATTGCGACGTCAGAATGGGCTCTAAAGACCTAGGACCTTATTTCGAAGTTGTCTGCCGGGGATACACAAGTATCGTGTTGTTTACCTGTAGGTAATCCTTTTTCAATATAACTCGAAACTAGTAGTAATAGCTACGTCCGCTCTGGACGAGAGTATACTTAAATTAGGCAGGTATGTATACAAATATAGAGCACTCGCCATTCCAATGTGGACGGCCCATTTCTGTCTCGCCATGCCTATTTCAGTACCTCTCGTGGCTGATAGGTCACCCATGCCCGATGAGGAGCTATTTCGATGCAGGTGGTTGCTGATCTTGAATAGAGCTGTTGGAACATTCACTGAGCCGCCTTTGATGATTTTCAACTAATAGTCTGATCTTCAACGAACAACAAATAAAAATAACACCCATTTTTTATGCAAGCCTATAAATAAATGCTGAATAAGTACGGCGACGGTAAAAAGTCAATGTTCAAGAGGGGAGATGGATAGAGAAGCTGAGAGGATGTGGTGGGGCAGGTGTGCTAGCGCGCCGACCACCCTGCCACTGCTTAAATTTTTGATAACGATAAGACGATAGCGCGGATAAGAAAAAAAAAGTTGAAGTGCGAATTCTGTAACGGTTTCTCTCTTGCACGCATGTAAGCTTCGGTCCTAGGAACTTTTTACAACAACCGTCCATTCGGGTCGGATTGAGGCCGCGACAATGGATATTCATCGCTGCCGATTTGTACCCTACCCTCCGTCCGCAATCAATGCCGTCGCCTTTTCTTATCCGACAGTAACCAAATCCCAGAAAGGCGCGCCCGTGCGATTAGCGATCGGTCGTGCGAACGGCGACATCGAGATCTGGAATCCTTTGAACGGCCTATGGCATCAAGAGACCATTCTACATGGAGGTAAAGACAGAAGCATTGACGGTTTAGTATGGGTAACCGAGCCCGACCAGATCCTACAAGATGGTACCAAGCTCGTCGGAAAGTCGCGCCTGTTCAGCATTGGCTACACCAGCACCGTTACTGAATGGGATCTCGAGAAAGGAAGGCCGAGGAAACAGGCAAGCGGTATGCATGGCGATATATGGTGTCTCGCCGCCCAACCTTTCATTGCGCCCGCCAAGCCTGGCGACAAGTCTACCAATGGTGTAGTTCAAAACGGGAAGAAGCTGGTGGCAGGGACTATGGATGGTAGCCTTGTTCTCTACTCGATTGACGATGATGACCTCCGATTCGATAGGATACTAGTGAGATCATCCTCCAAGAAGACAAAGATGGTCAGCATCGCCTTCCAGAATCGCAACATCGTCGTGGTGGGATGCTCCGACAGTGCCATCCGGGTTTACGACATGCGCAATGGCAATGTCTTGAGGAAGATGACGCTAGGCTCAGATCTCTCCGGCGGCGCCAAGGAGATTATAGTCTGGTCCGTCAAGTGTCTCAATGGCCGTGATATAGTCTCAGGTGACTCGACTGGCCAGGTCTGCATATGGGATGGGAAGACTTATACACAGGCGCAAAGGCTACAGACCCATAACCAGGATGTTCTCTCGCTTGCGACTAGCTCCGACGGTTCGACCATCGTCAGTGGTGGAATGGACCGCAGGACTGTTCTATATAGGAAGACTTCGGGTGCGATAGCAAGATGGAGCAGGGTTTGGCATAGAAGATATCATAGCCACGACGTCAAAACGATGGCATCTTTTGAAGGGAATGGAATGAGTGTTATTGTCTCAGGAGGTTTGTATACAATTTCGATTTTGATTAATTGCGGTTGCTGATTTTCCTAGGCCCGGATGCTAGTCCAATCGTCTTGCCCTTGCGCGAAGCTGGCATGGAGAACCACCGAACTCTTTCGCATTTGCCCCAGGACCCCCCACTACAGAGCGCACCAAAGAGCAGGCTGATAGTCAGTTGGTGGGAAAGAGAAGTTCACATCTGGAGGCTGAGAAAACCACTCCGAGATTTGGCGGATACCTCAGACGGGGAATCTATTATCGAAAAGAATCGAAAGTTACTAGCTCGGATATTAATCAAAGGCGAAGCAAACATTACATCGGCGGCGATCAGTCACGATGGTTCTTTACTTGTGGTATCAACCACGTCCGACATCAAGGCGTTCTATTTGAAGCCTCGAAGCGAGGCCAGGAAGGACGAACTCAAGATTTCTAAGGTCGAAGTCCCCGAGGAAGTATCGAAGCAGGGTGCTACGAGACTCCAAATCTCCCCAGATGGACAATGGCTCTGTGCTATCCAAGAAAGTAACAGGGTCGTCATCCTGCCAGTATTGCGTGACAGCAAGCCAGTACTCCACCCGAAAGCGATTCGATTACAACGTATCGAGCGAAAGCTACAGAAACACGTAACTTTAGGGGGTCTAGGACAGTATGACAGAACGATTACCCATATCGCATTCTCTCCGGATAGCAAGATGCTGGCAGTTGCAGATTTAGCTGGCTACATTGACACTTGGATATTATGTACGACACGACCAAGGCTTCAGAACGGCGTGAATGGGGCCAATGATGATGCAGCCGAGTCTGGTAGTGAAGACGAGGAAGAAGATGACGACGATACCGAAGGTTTACGATGGACTCGTAATCCGAAAGGGTCTCTTATTCCGAAACTACAAGCTGCTCCTACAGTTCTATCATTCTCTAATCATATTCCCACTTCGAAGTCAGCCCCAACAAGCGATGACGAAGCCGCAGATGATTATATTCTTCTTACTATCACCGCGAGACCCCAGGTCCTACTCATCAACCCCACTCTCGGCTCTCTGACTCCCTGGTCTAGACGAAATCCCATCGCACGATTTCCGGTTGAATTTCGGAATATTCGTGACCTCGTGAAGGGAGCTCTTTGGTCAGGCGAAAGAGTGTGGCTCTATGGCAACGCGTTTCTTTTTATGCTAGACTTGTCTCAGGATCTGGCAGAGCCGGCCCAACCCCACGGTTCATCCAACGGGGAACTCGTGAAGCAGGGAACGAAGCGGAAGAGAGGCCCCGATACTGGTGCCGGTAGCAAGATGGAAATCGGGGCTGCAGGACCAACAAGAATCATTCATCAAGTAAGGGGTAAACCAATCGAAGAAATTCCCCTGGATGGCCCTGTATCCGATCCCATGGATGAGGACGAGATCAGCCAACCTGCAGATGAGAGCGACAGCGAAGACTCAGATGATGAGAATCTAGGCGAATTAGCACTCCTAAGAGGTGCCCAGGGGAAGGCTACGTCTGAGTCACAGTCGGACGAGAGATTGGCCTTCTGGCATACGTACAAGTATCGACCAATTATGGGCATCGTCCCACTTAATGGCGAAGAAGATATATCAGTAAATGGAGTGGCCGAGAAAGTTTCTGAAAAATCACCGGAGACGCTTGAAGTGGCTCTAGTTGAGAGGCCGTCGTGGGATGTCGATATGCCCGATAGATACTTTGGGGATGGAGAGTGGGAGAAGTAAGGAGTAGTGCAGTATATTCGCGTTCGTCAAATACTGTGGTGCAATTTCTACTGCTAATATACCTATCAAGATATTGAACTGTTGAACCAAAGTTTTTAGCCTCCTTGAAAATTCTCTTATCCTACCCATTACTTCCATGTATGCTCTGTGTTAAGAGCTGTCGGGGGAAGTAAGTATACATAGGAATGAGTCGTGAGTAATTGGATGTGAGAACCAATACGTGACAGCTGGCAACTAGATAATAGGCAGTAACTATTAAGTTAATGTCCTTTGATGGCTGGCCCCTTCTAAATTTATGGGAACACAGATCCCTTTCCATCCAGTAGGACTTATTTTTGGCCCCTATAGGAATTGGGTACTTCCAAGAAAATTCACTTGTGATGGATGTAATACCTCAATGGAATTAGATTAATATAATAGAGTAATCCCGTAGACTTCATCTTTGAATTCTACTATGGGTTCTAGGTCTGCTAATACCGAGCACTTTCTCATGCACAAAAAGACGAAGACAAATAAAGGGGCTTATATCTAGTATAGGACTTGTATAGAAGTGTGCGAGAACCAAGGCTAGGTGATCCTTCAGCACGATATAACAGTGTGTCAAGGTCCTTAAAGGTTGCCTAGATACCAACAAGCAACATCTACTTACCTGTTACTGTATCTATTAAAGATGGCTGTTGAGACGCGGCGCGTATAGGTGTCTCTACATGTGTCGTCAATACATTAAACAACACACTCTCCCAGTAGTTAATATTCACGCACGAGTTTAACAAAACAGGAACAGTTCTCCATTCAGTACAAGACCTTCATAAACGCGTCGTCGCCATTTCCTAGACGCCAGTCTACCTTCTCCAACTTCCTAACTATACTCTGTTTATAGAGATGACATAAAGAAACCATTATATGGTGTATCGCAGGATATACAACATCCAGGCAGGTCACCAAGAAATTGCGAGTGGTTATCTCCTTGAAGTAATTGCTCCAAATGATGCTTTGAAAGCCTCTTGCTAACTTCATGACCAACAGTCTGCTATATTCCTTGACGATCCCAGCAATTATGGTGTATCGGATCACATCCTAGGAATAAGGATCGCTGTCAAGATATAATACAGACCAAGGAAGGAGTCACAATGTCAATGTGCCTCGACTAGGTGAGTTGAATAAGTCGAGATTACATTGTTAACGTCGGACTAACTTGGTATTGAGAGAAACAGCAAGAGCGTAGGTTTTCGCTGAATCTGATATCGACAATAATGACTTCTGACTCTTGAAGAAGCCTCGACGTGCATGCAGCTCGACAGCATCGAACATCGACCACGAGAAGACCCTTTCCAGCTCTGTCTCCACGTAAGAATGGTGCAAAACGTCATTCTCTAGTCCCAGTGCCCCAAACGCCGATGACGATGGCGCACGCAGAAGCAACAGTTCCGTCGACAAGCATTCTTAACGTCTGAGGTCCTTGGAGAGTGTATGTCATGGGCCCAGCCTGGCTACGGTCATACCGCAAACACAGAAGGAAGTTGTGTGATTACCCGAATCATAGCAACTCGCGATACACCTAGCGGTCCGAAGAGATGCGAAAGGTAATACCGAGGTTGTATACTCATACCTTAGCCGGCTTGCAACCATGGATTAATGAATGAACGACTGAGAATTTCGATGAGGGCTAAGTAAGAGAGTCATGGAAGTGGTGGCGAAAGCATGAGGGGACTTAACGCAGAGGTTGCAGACATCACCAATAGTGGTATTACCGGGGACGGTGAAGATGACGATTATGTTCCTCGCCCAACTATGCTATCATAAGTAGAGATGGTGTTCAGGGATTACTAGATCCTCGCTGATAACTACGTCGAAGCCTAGAGTAGTTCAGAGCAATTCAGCAGCAGTTTCATGATATCAAACGTTATTGCCTATGAGCTGGAGGTGACATGTTAGGATCAATATTTTGATGTCCAGACTCGACTTCGGGAGGTACGACCCCTGATCCTCAGCTGGGTGTGCCGACTCGTTGAGAACAAGGGCAAAGCCACGCAGATCACGGGAACCATTCTCAGCCTAAATAATAAGACTATGGATAAGATTTATGTTAAATAAATGGCCTTGTCAATCCCCAAGGGCGGCCTGTTTGCAGCGCTCTCTGAGGATTTTCGGCTGCAAGTTCAGGGTTGACCAAAGTGCAAGGTAGAAAGAAGCTTTTATCTCTAAATAGAAGAATGATTCCTGATCTAAAAGGTATCTGTCCTCCTAGAGCAACTCACCATCACTCATTATCGTCAGCAGAGTGCAAGTCACCAGCAGCATTCAGTACGAACAAGGGAGGCCAAGCTTGAAAGACAGCCATGAATCATCACCATAACCAGCTCAAGTTAATAAATCATCTGTGGCATCCAAGTAGGATCAGAATAATGGGGGATCTTTGGTCGGTTTAGGAAAAGCTTAAGGGTGTAGGAAGGGGGCTGGCTTACTGTTGGTTGATGAGAAACTATTATATGCTAGATTAAGACGTAGATGTGTCATTTAGGCTCCCTTCAAGTCTTAGAAAGACAGGCTGATGGGCCTGAAGAATTGAAGGGCAGAGAAGCCTTATAAGTGTCTACTTATGAGCGCTCTATGTTCTTGATCATCCTATTGCTATTCCGATTGCAAGTAGGTACCTACTTTCATGCACTTCAAACAATAAGGGTTTTAGTCATACTTGCAATTATTTGATCACCCACAGGTACTGATGATGCAAAGCGAGTTTCCTTTACATACGTCTCCCAGATCGGCGTTTTGTTCATAAGAGGTATATTGTCCTTGGTGCAAACAGAATCTGTCTTCCAGCTAGCTTAATCACCATCTTTGGCCGTATCATTCTTTTTCATTGTACAAGAAGCAAGTTAATCGGTCAGCAAAGGTAGGTAGGTATCACAGAGGGAGAGCTATCATTGAAGGAATCGTTTGTTCAAATGCTAACACATGAAAACATAGGTGGGTAGGTACTTGGCACTTTCTGCGAGAGTCCGGACGACGATGAAGAGCGTGCTCAACATAAAAATTGACGCTCCTATCTACATACACACGCCGTCGAACTCCCAACCTGATGACTTATGATGTATTCTTTCAGAATGATGGAGGGGAAAATGTATGGTATGTCCCGAATCGTCAAAGTATAACCTTTCATCGCGTGATGTTCCAAACTTGTGAGGCCAGTACTGATAACCGGTAGGCCGCTCACTCAACTTCCAACAGTCAGCGATTTATGTCATTTCCCTCACGGGATAGAATATTAGATTGTTCCTTTCTTTTCGAGAAAGGCTTGCGTGTCTCGTATTATAACGTGGTTAAATGTAGGATATAGGCGTCGGTGAAGAACAAGGTATCATTAGCGTTCCAAGGATTCCAGGCGAAGTAGATTTGGGATTGCCTGGGTATGCCGATGTGCGCCTCTCAAGTTGTAGGCTAGGTCGGCCCTGGACCTCCTATTGCGTGGCCGGGTATCTCCATTCTAACTTAGGCACGTCCTGCTAAATCTCTCAGACTTCACCTCCTCTAGCCCGACCCCGTCTCCTGAAGAAATCCATCACCCTCTTCGCCGCTCCGCTGCTACCAGCATGGTCGTGGGGTCTCCCGTACTCTTCGCCATCGTACGCATCCACAAATCTCTTATTCTTTTGTAGAACACGGCTTCCACGCCCGGACTGGCGCCCGTCGTAGTGGTCAGAGTCGTAGCCACTTTGGTAGGGCGCAGAGTTAGGCGGCTTTCGTTGAGGATGCTCTATCGAGGACTCGGACTCAGAGTTTAGAACGGCACCTTGCTGCAGGTAGGAAGGAATTGCTGTAGGCCTTGTATTTGATGGAAAGCGCTGCTGAACAGGACTGGCATTCGGATGAGATGCCGATGCCAGACGCGGTGATTGTAATGGCTCGTACGTGCCATCACCATACCTTTGTCCTGCATTCACATGGCCTTGCTGTTGATCCGCGTATCGGTCGTAATCATCAACTTCAGGAGGTTCCTGAATGGGTAAATCTTGTTGGGAAGCTTCAGGAGGTGGAGTTGCGGGCTCCTTGCTCAGGCCCATAGCTCTCATCAGAGAAAACCGACGATTCTGCGGCTTCTCTAGCGACGCCTGTGATCCAGCGATGCTACCACTTCGCTTCTTACCAAGTCCCAAAGAAAAGGATCTTCGGGAAGCCCGGGATTCCATAGAAGTCCTCGAATCGCTCGGCATGGCGTTCGACATACTGATCGGGGGATACTTTTTAGATATCTTCTCGCCTTGCTGATCTGGGCGCTTCTTACGACCACCAAAGATAGATCCGCTGCGACCGAATATCTTACCGCCGATTTCGCCAATAGTGTTGGATCTACGGTGACCTTTAACTTCGCCCGACTGCTGCTGCCCCTGACTGAAACCTGAAACCTGCGCGAATTTTGAAGGCACGCTGATGCTCGGTCGACCGAAGTCCATATCGGGCGTTTCCTGCGGAATCGGGTTCGAGATAACGTAGTTCTTAGCACCTTTAGGTTGTTGTATGCTTCCATGAGCGTTAGTACCGGCAACGGCTGGGGGTAATGGTTGACCGTACGATCCTCGTGTAGATGACGCCAATCTAGAGGCTGTCGATTGCATTGAGCCTCCGGTAGTAGGCCGGGCAGCTGATGTGCCGGCTGCAGAAGTCATGTAAGCATGATCAGACCCGGCACGCGGGTGGCTTGCCCTCGGCGGCGGGATATCGCGCCGGTGCGTACTAGGCGGCTTCCGTGGGTCTCGAGACGGCGCTGTATATTCTTCTCTTGAAACTGGCGGATCTCTCGGCAGGGGTTTGTCGGTCGGCGAAGCGTGTACCTCGACCGGGCCTTGACTAGATGACCGAGCTCGGGTCTTTCCGCGCGGCGATGCATGAGGATCCGTCTGCTGCTCACCTCCTCTTTGCGTCTGAGTGACAGGAGCCACATATTCCACCTGAACAGTTCGTCGCTTGTTATCCTTCCTTTGCTCTTCTCCATCAGCCTTGCCCTGCTTCCGAGCCGAATCACTTGGTGCGGCAGTACTCGACTTTGTCTTGGACGGCTCCCTAACCGATGCACTTCTTGCCAAGACGCCGGCATCAGCATCCTCGGTTGGCACGGTTGTGTTCTGAATCTCGCTACTTGTAGTCGTCGTACTAGTAATAAGCTCTACCACATGTGCGTATTCGCTCAGCCAACTATGCCGAGCCACCTCAAATAGGTCTGCACGTTTCCGTGGGCTAGGAACTAGTATACGGCGCAGTAGGTCTCGCGCGTGAGGAGTAACATATTCGGGGAAGGTGAGGGGAGTGTTCACAATGTACTTATACAGTAGGTTAATATTATCACCCTCAGGGTTGGCTGGATCATCATCAAACGGTAGATATCCTGCAAGCATGGCATACTAAAGTTCTGTAAGTAAAATCAGGCCATAGGTAAGTCAGAAGGTGGCTTCAACTTACCAGGATGACTCCGCAACTCCAGACATCGACTTTTCGGCCTGTATATAGGGAATCGCTAACGACTAATTCTGGAGCCGCATAGCAAGGACTTCCACAGCTTGTCTGCATCAGGTCGCCCCTACGCATTCCGTTCGGCTTGGTCTTATCAAGGCCGGCGCGCTTGACGAATTCACGATCAGAGAGATTCAACTCTTCCTCTTCTGTTAATTCGTCACTCGGGTCAAATGTGTTGGCAAAACCGAAGTCGGTGATGATAATATTCCGATTTCGGTCGAGAAGCAGATTCTCGAGTTTGAGATCTCGGTGGACAATGCCCTTCTTATGGAGATATCCAACTCCCGAGATGAGTTGAGCAAAGAGTCTTCGAGCCGGGCCATCTTTTAGGTATCTGTGGTTGAGAATGTAGTCGAATAGTTCGCCGCCTGAAGCGTACTCTAAAACGATACCAATATGGCGCTCTGTCTCAGACATCTCGTGTAGTCTGACAATGTTAGGATGTGAGATGCCGCGTAAAATAGCTACCTCGCGGTAGATCTTGGCCAGTCGAGAAGGATTATTTCCCACGCTATCGCGGCGGATGAGCTTAATGGCGACCTAAGAAAGGTTGTTAGTATTAGGCTCGCATCTGAACAAGACGAAATTTCGGCCTTACCTGAACGCCTCCATCCTGCTTCCACCCTAATTTCACCTTTCCAAACTCTCCCTCGCCAATAACATTCCCTAGATAATAATCTCCAAATTTTGAAGCTTTCTCACGTTTGGAGTGATCATGACGACTCCGACCGCCGCGTCGACCCTCTTCCTGAGTATCATTCGTACTGACGATAGGGGGAGGAGCAGCCTCATCAGCTTCATCAGTAACTCGACGGGTTGACGACTGGGCTTGGGCCTCATTTAATCGTTCTCGTTCTCGCTCGATGTCATCTTCGGGCTGGGACACGACGACACGATGAAGGACCTCGCTAGCTTCACGTGAAGGCTGCCTTGACGAAGCATTTGTAGCAGTTCTAACAGGCATGGTCGTTGTGACAGTCTGGCGATGGTCTCTATTGTTACTAGGTCTCTGGGAGGACTCCTGGGCGAGATGTTGAGATGCCGCCCGTCGGCTTCTAGAACTCGGGTCGTCAAAACCTCCCCGTCCTAGCTCCGACTGTCCATTTGCACCTGCCCTGCTGCTATCCCCTCCTGTTCGTCTAGGTGAATTCGCTGCCCGTTCTTCGGCGCGGGCCGCTCTTCGAGAGGTGGGTGCCCCCGAGGAACCATGCTGTGTAGATGATGTCCGCGGTGGCGCAACAGGAGGCTCGTTCCTTCGCCGGCTTGAGCTCGACCTATCGTAGTCGGTTGGAGCACCTGCCACAGGTACCGGTGAGGCTAATCCCGTTCGCGACGTCATTGGAGGTGACTGATTCTGTTCTGGGTAGGTTGGTGCTGGACTCGCCGCATTCGCGCTATTCCCGCTCGGTCGTCTAGATGGGCGTCTCGAAGATGCAGGTGAGGCATTCGTGTTTTCTCGGTTGGCATATCGACCCTCTCGACTGGGTGACTGAGCTGGAGTGTATTGTCGGTGGGACTGAGACGTGGCTGCGGGCGAGGGCGTATTCAAGGTAGGTACAGAGGTCGGCTGATGAGGAGCTGACTGCAGTGCAGCAGACG
This sequence comes from Hypoxylon sp. PDH2405, assembly GCA_023628415.1. Taxonomy (NCBI): domain Eukaryota; kingdom Fungi; phylum Ascomycota; class Sordariomycetes; order Xylariales; family Hypoxylaceae; genus Hypoxylon; species Hypoxylon sp. PDH2405. Next base: position 134,712 of record JAMAKT010000034.1, read on the forward strand.
ACATCTTCTACGCAGTACGCGTAGGCTGACCGTCAGGGCTACTAGAATGTAAACCTGGCGCGACAGTACGTAAAATGATGAATTAAAAGGACTCAACAGTGGTCCTTTTTTGTTTATTATTTTTTTTGTATTTTGTAGATGGATTCGAGTCGGTGAATGTTGGAAAAAAGAGACGATGGGAAAGTAGTAGAAGATACCTGCGCGCCTTGGATTTTTTTAATGGCAAAAAAGAAACCAAAAGTGCTGCCGGTTCGTTTGATCCTCCAATGAGCCAGTTCAGATTGACATTGTGCGTTGCAATGAGGTGCTATCTCGTTTGAACAACGTTCCGCGTGGATAAACCAGCTGATAGGCAAATCGGTCTCCCTGGCCAGGCTCTTATCAAACGAACAAGTCAGGTAGCAAGCTGTAGAAAACCCAGCTGCTTAGGACGCTGCAATGTGAATCTGTTCGTCCTACCTAGGGAGGATGTCAGTTGCGAAATATGGCTAGTCGACTCTATCGTTGCTGCGTTCTCAGGTCGGTAGCTAGGTAGTTATTATTGTCGTTGTTGTAATGTTTCTTCTTGACCTTGCACCAACGAATTTAAAAGGGAGGCTTAGATGCACATGCAGATGCGGGTGCAGGTTTTGGGCACCAGTAATCTTCAGCTTCTTTCTTCCCCTTGTCTCTTCAGTTCTGGGTCCTCTCCTCTCAGAGTCCCGACGCCTCTGTAGTTTGGGGTAGTTGGACGAATGATCTTTGCGCAGTCGTCTAGGAGAACCGATATTCAAGTATTTCAGGTCTAACTTCGCATATGCGTAGGCAATAAGAGGGTTCGGGTTTTCGCGTGGGCTTGACTGGGATTGAGACTGGGAGTGCCGACGGATATACGGCCGTTTTGTCTTTCGCGTATCGTTGACCTAGAATTAGACGGGGTTGATTCAATTCGACAATGGTAGGTTTCAATCCAATAGAAATTGATGCTTTACAACCCACAACGCACACGCGAAACTAAGCTTATGTTCCTTTCGCCGGTGCTGAGCTGAGTTTAATTGTCAGTCGCAGCCAGCAATTGAGTTGTGAGGCGTGAGCCTAATGCACGGCTTAACGGGGAATGGGGGGGAACGCGTTGCGATTAGGGGGTAGTCGCCGAGGAAAGGGAAAAAAAGGGTTGGAGGGTCCTTAGAAAGAAGGGGTAACCAGTTTAGGGGGGGAAGGAGAGAGCTTGAGGTGCTGACACCGTCTCCCGATTGCTTGTATGCAACTCTTGAAGTATGCAAGAGACACACAATTGCGCGATGAATTTTCAAAGCCTCGCCTGGATAAAGGCAGGCTAAGGCTAAGGGGACGACGTGATGGGCGACGAGGGAAGAGAGGGAAGACAAACCAAGGCCAAAACCGTCAACTCCTCAAGTGAAATGAGCATCGATTAGGACATGTGGGTAGGGATTCCCTGGGGAGGGAAATTGGAAGATGGACGGATGGAGACACCAACAAGGGGGTCTTGTTACACCCAAGGTATTGCACCTGCTAGTCGCGTTCTGTTTTTGGGCGTGCTGGGCGTGTTTTTTTTTTCTCTACATACTGTAGTTAGGACAGTTACGACCGTCATAACAAGTTCAAGGAAACCGCACCTTTTTCATTGGAAGAAGTGCACTAACCATACTAGGCAAGTCAACAATGCGATACGGCGAGAGCTTGTGGGAACTGAGAGGAACAAACTTAACTACATTGGGTAAATAATCAAGACGGATAGACTGCCACAAGGTTCAACGTCGCACAAGGTTTCCAAGTGCCCTGGGGTATTTCGTTAATGTACCTACCGTATCCACCACCCAATGACGATAAATCACCCATTTTCATGCAGGTACCGTACAGTTCTACAGTGGCGATTGCGCTATCTTATCAAGGGACGAGCCATTGGTTCGGGCTACATTCACCGAAAGCCTTTGAGCAGCCAGTGACGGGATTCAAATTTTCAGAAGATTCATGTCGTTACATATAAAGAACAACATATTTCTTTTGTCATATGCTAATTAACCGCTTGTTGTTTTCTGTTTTCACACATTTGAATACCCCCAATAACATAATAATACCATTAACGCCTTCAAACTTGGAAAGGATTAGGACGGTCCAATTCATTCTCCTCGGCTTTCAAGGACTAAGCATTTGGCAGCTGACGGAGCGGACGTAGCGACGTATATGCTAGATAACTGACCAAAAATGTTGCCATGTACTATAGGAAGTCCAATAATTATGTAACAAAAGGCTTTTAATATAACCACCTACTTGGGCCTCTCCATCCTACCTTTTTTTTTATTGCCATGCGATCTATACGGCATATAATGCTCGATTAAAAAAAGTCGCGAAAAAAAAAAAAGATTACGTCGCTTTTTTAGCTACATACATGTATGCAGCAGGAGTGCAGGAGGACCGGAGGACTCAATCCTTTGTGATATCCGGATTTCGGCGATCCATTGAACTGGGATGGTCGGGTCTACCACTCGTATAAGTGTCTGTTGGAAGCCATACTTACTTACATGTACCTATTGTAATGGCAACGAGATGAAATTCATGATTCCATACCTACATACCTCTATATACCTAGGTAGTATAGGTAAGCACTAGCACAGAGAAACTCGTCATACCACTCGCATTATGAACCACAATATGAACTATCCTAGATATGTTAGTTGGTTGGTTACCTAGCTAAGGTAAGTAAACTAACTTGCATGTCATGCATATCATAATGCCACAATGTTTGTTGTTTCCAGCTACAAGGATCCTCTCAAAGAGATCCGTCCCGCCGCCCGGTTTTTTTTTTTTATTTGGACATCATTTGTGACGCTCATGACTCGAAATGACAATGACTGAATGCGTAACCCAACATCTCCCGAGTCCCGACCGAATACACTACATGTTAGGTATTTTGAATGGGCAAAAAAGCGCGACGGGGAATCTGAAACGACAGGGGGTATCGGGTCCTAAAATAAGAAAAAGGAACCATCCCGTGAAAGTCGTTTCTTTCATTCTTGCATACTCCGTAGTCCAATAGATATGACAGAGATCACATCATCGCACACGTTGTAGTAGGGACCTACCAGCCTTCCGTCTGGTTTCTTTTCAAAATACAATAGTGGACACATAGTTCAGCCTTGCGTTATTGATACCTAATATCAAACTGGGGGACAAGAAGAACTTGTTATCCTTCTGCCTAGGTCCCTAGATAGTCTCCATATATTAGTCTCAAGCAATATCAACCATCATGCATTAGAAACATGGAAGTGCTATCCACTTAATAACCAACCTCTCATTATAGGTTACGGGGGGAGCTATTCAGGCATTTTTATTTTCTTTTCATGCTTGCAACACCTCGCGATTCGGTCGCGATCATGGTCTCCCTTCTTTTCTGAACATCTGCTGTTTGTTATGGCCGCGATGACTGCGGCCGCAACAAACGAAGTTTAGCAACGATCGGAGTTGAAGGGGTGCTCATTTCAGCCAAGTTTCAGTAAGGCTGAGACGTAAGTCTAATAAACAGGATTCGAGGCGCGACTTTTATAACCAGCCACGGCGAAAAAGAAGTCGTTCGGCTTCTCAATCGCTACCGCCCACGCCTAACTACGCGATGAGGGATTCGGTTCCAGCTTTCAGCTACGGCAATATGACAGACCCCACCAAACTTGCCCGGTGACAGGGTGGTAGGCTGAGAAGATCAGATCTTCTTGCATTGACGTCGGAGATGACCTTTCATGGATTCGAACAGGGATCAGACGAATAGTCCAGGGTTTATTAACTTTCAAGCCATGATCTATCAATCAGTTAACCGAAAGAAGATCAAGCCCCAGAGAGCTCAGACCTCGCGCTTAGTGTGCGGGTACTTTTAACCGCCTGAAGATCAACCTCGCCCTAGACCTCATTTGACTTGATTATCATTCGCGCTGCCAGTGAGGCCATTATGGCTTTTTACCAAGGACCTCCCTCCCATGCATGAAACATGACGGGAACACACAAAACCTTGGTAATTTGTGTAACCAAACCGCAAGAAAACGGACGGCCGAGTCAAGCGACGAGAATTCCGTACGTAAATCGAATCGGTCTCAGCAACCTGGTCCGTATAATTATGTAATTACCTAGGTACTCATTATGGCCAATGAAAGAGGGAACGTTGAATGAGCAGACACATGCTCTGCAAGCAACCGTCGATCTCTAAACACTCAATTAAGTCACCAGTGAAACTTCTTGACGCCTTCATCTGCCGGAGAATTCAACCGAGCTACAGAAGAACGACCCGGGATTAAATGTGCAAGGTAAATGAATTCCAAAGGTTTTATTTTCATATGATGAGATTCAATAAGCCGTCTTCTTGAGACCCTTAATAGCGGGAACGTTCAGAATAAATTGCCGTGGGGGACCGAAGAGAGAGAGATATGGCTGGCTACACGATCATCCGGGAGATCAATCTGGGACATAGATTGATATCGTCACTGCTAAGCCCCAAAGACGACGATCATCCGCGATCCGATCTTCCTTTTACCTCTTCCTAATTACCATTGATTAAAACCGCAGACTAAATAACACCTATTATATGGAGAAGATCCATTGGCGAAAGGAACATATCTTGTCATACTTGGTCTACCTCTATTATCTGATAATCGGACGTAGATACTACGCAAACAGCCCATAGGTAGAAGCTACATACCCAGCATCGTCACATAAGAAGCATAAGGTAGAAATGTCTCATATGTCTCAGAACGCGCAGGTTGTGCATATATAATACCATCTACTCAGCTGGGTTGTGCTACGCCTCAAGTTCGACAACCATTTTTGTACACCACCAAATAACAGTTTACAATGATTCTTCCTCAGCATATTAGGTATCTAAGATTCCGTCCGCCGGCATGAGCATGATTGAAACTTGGGCCATTATAAGTCATAGATATCGACCCGTTTCATAAGGGCGACACATGTATAGTATACATTGACAGTAATATGGACAATCTACATACTACAGTGACATCTAGAGGCGTTTATAGATACCTAAGCTTTTGCTTTTCATCCACCAACGCCATTTCAAAAATAGGCACCTTTGGGAACAAAGAGTTTATGTAAGAGAAGGGACGCGAACAGCTTTACACTGGAATACCATGATGGCTTGCACTCTTCATCGCCTACTAGGAAAATGTACATTCAGACAATGGGAAGAGACTATCAAGGTTTACCCCTTCACACCACCAACAGGTTATCCAACTTACGAGCGGTTCTGCTAATAGCCATGTCCTCCTTAGTTAGGTTACCTACGTCAGCTTCGGCGAGTCAAAGATACCAGGACGGCGACCTTGGGTGTTTTAGGAGGTATCATCTCTTTATTGTCGTTCTTTCACCGGCAGATAAACCGCCCCAGGCCATTCAATTTGTAAGGAGCTACCTAGGTACCTAGATAATCATTCATTACATGTACACAATCCGTTGGAATACATCTATTACGTACATGTACATACACGTAGACATGGGGTTTAGCTTATAGGTTCCCTAATTGATAATATACTTAGAAACGAACTTCGTCTAGCGCTAACGCTGGCGCTCATTATACAGTCGACTTGCACACAGTTCAGTATAGGAGGTAATTATCATGATAATTGATCGTATCATCCACTTACAACTAACTCACAACTTGATGGAAATGTTCCATGTATCCAATGCAACCGCAACTATCGTTAGAACTGCAGCATATCCTACCAATATCCCCATCGTGACACTTGGTCCAACATCCAGCGTTCGTATCGTCATGTTGACTAACCCTGTGAGTAGATTCGCTAGTAGAAAAATCGCCAACCCGTTCCTATTAAACGATCGCAATACTCTGCTTGTTGCTGTTTCATATGCCTCCTGTTCCGTTTTCGCATCCGTGGCATTGTAGAATGATGGAAAGAATACAGTCTCGATAGCGCAGCACGCTAATAGCTGAGCCGAGTTGAACGCTGCAATCCATAGGATATAGGGCAGATTGGCCAGTCGCCGAGATACATTCAAGCCCGCGCCATACTTGTAGTTCGTGGTGAAGAAGAACAAGATCGACCAGATCGACGTCCACACCGCCAAGGTCAGAAGAAGGGTGGTCCGCTGGGTGCCATTACTCGTTCCGCTGCGTGGGTTAATGCTCCTGGGTAATACAAACATTCCCGTGGCCTGACCAGCTAGGAAGATGGCGAGGTATCCGATGAAGCTGCATATGCCTTCCCTGTTCATGGAGAAGAGATCAGTCCGCGGGGCTACGAGGATGAAGGCTTTCAAATTTGTAAACTCTAGTGCAAATTGGTAGATGACCCCAAGTAGAATGGCGAGCGCTGCGTAAGATGGGATGATCTTCAGGGCTGACTGGAAAAGCGCAACGAAGGGAGGAAGCAAGCCGAGTGTAAAAAAGAAGTTCCAGTGGACGCCATATTCGGTCACATGCTCGGCATAATCGAGACCCTTAACACTTATGAGGCGGATAACACCGAGAACCAACAGAGGAAGCGAGTGCCGCATCGAATATAGAAGTCTTTGCAACAGTGGCGTGCTGCGATCCTCTGCTCTCTCCTTTAGAATCGGCCGCGTGGCAACAATACCTGCTGAGAAGACGAAAGAGCCGACGCCCACGTCCATCAATGAGGTACCCCACGTCTCGACCTTTGCGAACCTGCGGGGAAATATTCTGAAATCCACCGCCAGGATCGCAAGACACGTGATTACCAGCATAGACCCTCGGTAGGTGGTCAAGAACGGTTTGGTTGATAGCACACTAAGGGTGCTGGACGATCTCTGGCCTTGTGCGCTAGGAGGGAGTTTGGGCTTCTTCCTCGACGGTATGGGATTCGGAGGTAGCGCGTAAACGAATATCGCAGGGACAAGAAATAGGCCGCAGAGGAGTAGCGGCGTGTCCGCATAGAGGGTAAAGGCAAGTAAGGAAGCCACGACATTTAGGAGGAAGTCGACCAGGAAACTCAACGGCTTATACGGCTTGAAGAAGGACTGTCGAGACTGCAAGATAGACCAAAGGATAAAGGCAACCTGGTTGAAAATCACGGGTTAGCTACGGTTATTAAGATTGAGAGGATAGTTGACTACTCGCATACAGGTCCTACTGCAGTTACGTAGTTGATCTCAGCGATGGAACCTCCTGTGAGGTTAGACACGAAGTCCTCCTTCATCTGTTTGTAGCTTGTCGCATTGGAGCCCATTTTTTCCTTAGACGGACTATTGAAACAAAAACATGTGGTATAAGAGTTTATCTAGGTGTATCTGCTACCTGGAGTCAACAGGCATCACGATAATATAAGAAAAGAATCTGTTTGAACAAATGTCAAATGTCAATACAACATCTGAAGATGTCAGCCTTGCAAGTCGCGAAATGAACAGATTGGGAGTTGAGTTGAGTTTGAGTGGGACCAGGGTGGTGGGGTCAACCAATCACACAAGACGAAAGTATATCTTATCTAGCGCATTCATTAGTGGCCGTTTGTGAGATATGTACCAACGTGAGTCTAGCCAGGGCTGCCAGGTCGCCGGGTCTTGTGGTGCATGTAAATTACATCATTACATAAGCAGAAATAGCTACATGTAAACTGTAGACCTCACATTCATGTACATACCTCATAGTAGGTACCTAACAACCTGAGTTACGGATGTATTACATACTTTAGGTACCAATGGAACTCCTCGTCATATTCGCTTCCCTTCAGTTCTCGCGGCCTTCGACATATCAAGGCCGATAAATCCGCTTCAATACCACCCTTTTCAAAGAACAAAACATTCCCTCGCCACCTGCTATAAGACATGAATTACAAGAAATTCACATGCATAGTGGCAGTGTGGACAGCTCTTCTTTGCCGTTGATATTTGCCGTTGAGGACTGGCTCGGAAAAGAAAGCTCAACACATTATTCAGCTGAGGTCATCGGTTATTCAAGCAGAGTAGAGTGGAAGAAACAAGAGTCATAAGTTCCGTTTTCTTTGTCACATAGCGGAATGAGTCGCTTAAATCTACTACATTGGTGCGTGGCTCATACGATAACCGTTCTTTCTTTGCGACAAGATTTTCAAGGCAATGCGGAACTTTAGCTGTATTTCTAATGTCTATGATAATAACATACGACTGCGCCTTTGATCCCTTGAGACCTCGGCCCGCGTTCTCGCCCCATTTAACAAACGGCGAGGAGGAATTACAAAAGGCCTTTGTGTCCTTCTATCTATTCATAGAAATGCTCTTAAGAAGACCCGCCCCGTTGGGACGTTGGCCCCTATTCCTTAGCCTTGAACAACTTACTTTGCAAATCTCAGAAAATAGTTACCAGACTTTTCGAGTATACCAGGCTGTTAACAGTACCCGCTTCTCACGTCATACTCAATGACAAGCGATGTGAATATCTCGAGACGACCGAGTCTCGAGCCCCTATGGACCAACTACCGTAACTTTAGCGGCGTACCTAAAGCGGTTCATCGTCCAACCCCCATTAATTCGAGTTTATCTCCATCTCCCCTGTCTCCCAAGAGCCTTCCAGGTCCCAGCCCAATTCACCCGGCCTCCTACGATGGATCCATGCGAAGGCAAGACAGAGCTCTCGTCAATAGTCTCGACCAAAGGGCGAGACATGTAGTAAGCTCAGCACCTCTTACTCCTATCGACGAGTCCACGCCGTCGCCCTTAGTAGCAAGACTCGAAAAAATCAGTATACTGCCTCCAATGAGCATTGCGCATGGCCTACCACCGCCAGCCTCACCTGAATATTTACATCAGAGACGACGATCTTCATCAATAGCTATGTATGACGGCCTTCCCGCATCTCAGATTCAGACCCCCGACTATTATACTCCAGACTCGAATGTGTCACCGGTCTCCTCACGAAGGAATTCAGCCATAGGGCTTCAGGATCAACTTCGGACATGGGGCCATGTCTACTACGGCAACGCGAAATCAGCCGATGCCTTTATTATTGCTCGGTCTCTGCGCCGGCGTAGTACCAATTCTGCAGCGGAGATCACAAGCCCGAGATACTTGCGACCAGGCAAACTACAGGGAAATAACCGATTGACAGTCCGCGCCATTATTCGGCCTCGAGCTCTAGATAGGCCATCGTTTCTAATCCAGCGCAACTTCAATATGGATGAGCTCCGAGCCACTGTGCCAGATCCGGTATCCCAACAGGAAGCGAATGGCGGCTTAAATCAGCAGCGTCGCCGAAGCCTTCCGACTGCGTCAGCCCAGAATCTCTCGCCAGCATACGCGCAACCGAGGTCAAGACGCTCTAGCAGTGTGCGGTCAAATACGCTTCTACATTCTAGCGCGAGTAGCCTAGACCATGAGAGTCTGATAAAAGACGCGAAGGCTGTGCCGATCCGTGAGTAGACATTATTTTACTTTACCCTATCTACGGCTCGCCCAACCAGAGCGAACCAATACTAACGCATTCCTTCATAGACCTCAAGTACGCTCGCGCATATCTCCCGGTCATAGCGGCATTGTTGGTTTCCGGTCACGTCCACGAGGGCGATGTCGTCTACTTACCACTGCCGCATGCTGATGTATGGCCAGAGACGGCCCGGTACGTCTACACGGGACAGGGCGAACTAACGGAGGCGATCAGAGAAAACATATTGTATCTGGCTGGTAAAGTGTAGTTATGGAGTACCTGTTTGAGTATTAAAGCGCTTATTTTCTATCTTCGGAAAAAGGTTATGGGTCGGAAGGGAATTGTATGCTAGGAAGGTCAAGCACATACGGTAACTAGGTAGGTAGAAAGGCCCAGAAGAGGGATGGGCAATTCACGGGTACATAATACTTAATGGAAT
>JAMAKT010000034.1:144623-356658 GCA_023628415.1 Hypoxylon sp. PDH2405
GTATGTATGTATGTATGTATGTATGTATGTATGTATGTATGTATGTATGTATGTATGTATGTATGTATGTATGTATGTATGGATCTCATTCCCTTCTTTTAGTCCCGTCATCACATACCAAGAGGGGGAAAGGGGGATACTAGGTTAAACAGCAGTGATTAGTCTTAACGTTATTGAAATGTTATTTGGATTATATGATTATCATCCTATTATATAAGAAGCCTATGTGCATAGGTAGTTTAGGCGCCGAAGCCTTGCGTGTAGATTTCTAGATGATTTCTGACGATAGGGGGGAATCTACCCTATGATATTAGAGCACGAATGAACGTAGCTACCTCATATGTTCCCCCTATACATGCGCCACAATTGACGTAGGAGATATATATATCTAAGGTAACGTTGAGATAAGAGAGAATATATAATCCCAAGAACGTCTTAGCTTTAGCAAGCAATTCTCGCCAGGAGTTTGAACTAAGTACCTAGTTTTCTTTAGAATGGATACTAATCATCCATCCTCTCATGCGGCAAGCCAACTAGGTAGGTACCTAGGTATTAATAAAAATTTTCTAACTCATTCCCTTATCCCTTTAAGTCATCTACCTAGTTCATCAATGAGGTTAGTTAGAATTATAGCCGTGCCGAACCTTATACAATGCATTGACTTAAACCTCCGGCATAGATTTTGAAGCGAAGTACATAATAAAATTAATTGTGAAAACGATATAAAACAAATAAAAGTGAGAGTATCACTCTCGGGGGACCCCTCGAGTATATAGCCTGCGAAGCATCTCGATGACTCTTTAGAGCTGCTGCAAATGAGTGTAGGTACCTAACTTATAGCATAAGTCTTAAATACCTAAGTTATAGTATGCCAATGACTTGGTTTATTCTAATATGTAAAGCATGATTATTCAGAGGTCCCAGGCCAATGGAGCTACATATAATATTACGCAAAATTATGGAACTCAATAGGAGTTGACAGTTGAGGTACAAGAGTTTACTGTTGAAATGTATTATATAGTGTTGGCTCTCATCTCATGCCTGTGAGTAATAGTCTCTGAATCTTACATCAAAATTTTGAGGTTGTGTCTATAGAATGCATAGCAGTCCACTCAAAATAGGGCCGTTTTCGGCTACGGCTCTTTTCTGCGTTGCGACGGACGTGGGCCCCTTTAGAATCTTGCCTAGATCGCCCCATTTTGAAACAATCAACTGCATATTATTCGCTGGCACCACCTCGCCAACTCTGGTATAGTGTAGTATAGTAGAGCATAATTGGCGGAGGCATCGATAAAATTTCTAAAAAAGCTAATATTGGGTCTAGACATACTTGGTATGCGTCCGACCATGGCTAATGACAACTCAGACGAAGTGTCAAAATGCTTAGGCCCCATATAAAGGAATATTTACTCCGCCAGAAGATATTGTTGTAGGAACCACGTAGCCCGACTTAAGGCGCCCTTAGAATCTGTTCAGAACCAGAGATTCACAATTATTCTCCGCGACTATTGTATATAGGTACCTACCTACCTCACAGGTAGTGTCCTCTAAAATTCTCACCCCCTTATACGCGTATAGTTATATAGAGAATGACATTTTGGAAAGCGACCCAATTTTATCTAGTCAGTGGAATTCTTCAACCCCGTACATGAACTGGAATACCTGCCTACCTACGTAGCAAAGGATATTATTCCAAATCTAGGAAGAGCCCTCCCCAATTAAGTCCAAACATCCATCTGCATGAACCAACATAGTAATGATACTCACATACACTCACCTTACATCAACATCATGCAAGGGATGTGTACATATTTATAACTATTAACTACACACCTATAGTCCCCTAATTGATAACCTGGTACATTCGTCAAATTTGATTATCTACCTCTTGAGTAGGTACTTAGCGAACTAATATTTCTACCGTAGGCACATGGATATTATGATGGAACAATCAGCATCTACGACTAAGGCTAAAGGAGTAACTATAATATTAGCTGATATATCACCCTCTTGACAATACGGGAGTATATCCCTATGCCGATTTAACTTGCGAACCATAACGTTCGATAAATATAGAATCTTACTTTGAACTACCTACTTTATGCATATGTACCTATGGTAGGTAAGCATATTTGCTAAATTCAGGGGAGTCGAAACAAATGAAGCCGTCCGTATAGATCACAAAGTTATCTATCTACCTTCTAAGTAACCTTAGCAGTCTCGACAGTCAACTTAGATCCATAGATACATATCGACGAATACCAGCTGCCGTCCTTAAAAGAGCATCTTCCTATAGCTTTTTTTGGACATGTAACTTCGAGAATCTAATCAGGAGATAATACGACAAATGAATTCTAGAGGGCAAATCTTGTTCATTAAAAAAGGTATTGCATTATATTTCGTAAAATCATCGCTTGAAGGCGCTCCTTGAACTCGAAGTCAAAGACGAATATAAGAACTAAATGATAATAATCATGGTACTCGGCATACTGTTACACTCAAATAGTTTCGATGGTAGGCGAGATTCTATGGGCTTTGGAACTGGACGCTCGTGAAATTAACGAAATGGGACTTCCTGTTTCGTCAATAACCCACGGGATTCCGTGACATTGAATGATTCCATGGCTAAATTGACATGCCGGAATACTGTTCTACGTTTTTACTACATGTTATAATGCGGGTTCATGATCCATACTATAACTAATACCCTGAGTTAGATATTTCTCCCGAATAATTTTTATCTTGACGAGGGCATAGCAGGAATTCGTTAAATATAATGCCAGTAGCCTATCAGCGCAAGTTTCGTGGATATGGAAATGGTATGCATGACTTATAGTCAAAATAGGAGACTACGGCATCAGGACTCGGATGCGGGGGGTTCGCGGCGGTGGATGACGTCTCTACACGGATTATCATTAATCGGAGTAGGATTTGGGGAACCATTCCTTACGGATACCTTCATTACGCAATTCGCCATTCGGTCAGCGGGATGCACATCTCCCACGGAGGTGGTAACTAGCGGGGCCACTACGGCACCGGACCGGTTCCGTGGAAAGGAAGCCCAGCCTGTCCATCAAGGTGATCTGCCCTTTCTATCTTGATTACCTAAGGCATATTTCTCTTTTTCACGAATTCAAGGAGATAATCGGGCGTAAAACTACTTGCGTATCTGAATAGATGCGAAGTCAAGATATAAGTTGGACTAGATCTAGGTGTAGGTCACCCAGTTCAAGTCAACCACATTATTGGTACTTACTATATACGGCAGTACGGGATGGCGGACGGGTGTCCTTCCCCGGATTAGTCCGCAGAGGTCTAGATCGCGCTCTAGGTCTATCTAGATCTCGCTTGTTACCCCGTCCGGGCGTCCACAGCCCGTTTGATGGTCCCATGAATCTGGGTCGAGTACGATAAGCTTATTCTCATGATCAGATCGTCTGTTAGCCTATCGTCAGTGCTCCCCAGGTAGAACCCCTATCTGACGACATCATCGTGCCGTCACCGGGTTTGACGGGGACAAGAGCGGACTCGACGAGACACTCGTCTCTCATCCCGAGGTTTAATGGGGCGGATATTGATGGTTCTCAGCGCGATACAATTGATTTCTCATACACTTGTAAAGAACTAGATTGTCCCTGAATGGCATGTTATCTTTTCCCCTTCTTTCGGTCCTAGAGCTGGTGACGTAGGAAGAGTAAGAGGTAGACCGGTCATGCCACAACACACTAGACACATCTCCACTTCGCGGAATGCGCCGGAAGTGCGTGCCGCTCGTGAACAAAGAACCTTTCCTTTTGTTCTGTGGTTAGGTTCATCAAGGTAAATCTACGTCAGATGGTTTGAATGAATGGATTATAGCTGTAGAATTAGAGGCTAAAAGGAACATTATATGAAGTCGAATCGCAATTCCTGGAGTATAAGAAGAGCCAAATAAAGGGGGGGTTAGGATGGGGGGTACGTTATTAGGCAAGGTATGGTACCCCCAACTTATTTATTAGCATTAACCCCAATCCCTGAACATCTGGGAGTGTTACACCAATACCGTTACGCTGATGGTTCTTCACCTCTTGCAAATCTGAATTTCGTGCATGACGCCCGCCGGGGATCGACCGTGAGAGATCAGCAAGACCGGGTCTTCCATGGAGAAATATGCGTCGTGATGCTGGAGATTAGCGCCCCTGTTTCTACCTACGGACCGGTAGGTAGTATGCTAAGAGGAGACAAGGTCGTCACCACTGTGGGTTGCCCCTTAAAACTCTACGTACCCCGGAGGTAACGTTTTGCAGGCTGGTGGGACGTTGAAAGAACACAGAACAAGCGAAAGAGCGCACGAGAGAGGGACGAGGAGAATATAATAATGATGTTGAAGTCATGCGCCTCGCCGCATCAAAGCGGTTATTATTAGGTTAGTGGCGCGAGTGAAGCCTTACACACGAGAGCTGCTACCTACCTACGTACCCTAAGCGATCTGTATTTTTCGTATCGTACTGCAACCCACGCATGTACCATGTACGAAGCAGACACGTCGATGTAATGTACCTCGCCGTACATCGATAGAGCACGCGAGGACTACCACGTTGTGTCTCGGAATAGGTAATAAAAGGCGGCCTGCCAAGCCGAGTTGATGCTCCGAGACAATCTCGATCTAGCTGTCTCGCACGAGATTGATTGAGATTTCGAATCCAACCCTCTCGATTTGCTTCTGTCGTCATTATGATGGCTTCACGCAGTTGTCAGAAATGTTAGAGATATACGATACCTTACAGCTCATCTATCAACTTCGCCTCGTATGCACTCGATTCTTGATAGGAGTAACATTACGCAGTCTTCGGCCCCTCTAGCCAGTCTTTCTTTGTGTTTTCGTAACGATATCTACATCCCACTGCGTATAAAGGATGATGAGATATAACCTCATCGACTTCGCGATAATACATAAAAGTGTGCAGCGCGATACCCGTTCAAGAGCAAGCTAGAGGGGTTTCGATAGATAGCGTAGATGCAATGTCAATGTACGCCCCCTCCTTTACGCTTCCCCCCCTACCACCCTACCGCCCACCTTATTTGTAAAAGCGTGCATGGTCGTAGACGCAGGTCCGAGAGGATGTGGTTAAGCGCGGCTCGCGAGGTTGCAAAATCGTCCAGGGTTATTTTTGCGTGGTTCATGATTAGCGCGCCACTACAGCATGTACTTATTGGCCTTCGGTAGTACTCCTGGACTACAGCGCCTACGCATTCGGTATACAATCTTGCTCGTAAATGTGGTACGCGCCAGCGCCAAAGTACGTGCGAGAGAAGGAAATAGGTGAAGAGGGATGAAGTAGTGCCGCGCTCTTACTTATACCCTTACTCGTTTATTTTTATAGATGATAGCTACCTACCTACCTCAGTAGTTAGCATAGACTTATCAATTACATAAGGTACCTTAGGTAGTGATTAGCGAGAAAGGTAGCGAGGAGCTAGATGGGAAGAGAGTAGGTAGGTAACTTACTATGATGTATGTTTCAGCCATGCAAGATACCTGGTCCTGTAATGACAAGATAGGGTTCCGCTACGTACTGGCATACCTACCTATCCATCAGAGCTCTAATCCGTCGTCACCACCGTTTAGAGATCGAAGTTCATGATCCGTACCTAGGTATGCATCCTCACCTCCCACCTACACACCTTGCATAAAGGTACTTACCTAGTGTCCCGCCTCCCTACCTTAGTACATACAGACCTACCCACACCTATGTAACCTATCTAGGCATGTACTCACCGTAGTGCAGTACGCGTTCCGCTGATGTTGATCGTCGATCGAGGAGAGTCCTTGGAGAGATCACTTTAGGATCTCGGACTAGCAGGGTTTCAATGGTTCATTACCGGGATGTTGTGGTGAACTCAACCATGGGTATTAATCTCTCGTCAGCCCTTTCTCCCTCTTCTTTACCTGGTTAAGCAATCGGTCTCACACGAAATTCAAGATCAAAACGTGACTAAACACTTTTTTTCAGATCTCGTGAACAGGTAATATTAGATTTTAGTCGTTCTTGTGACACGCTATTCGAGGAGGCACTGACGTCGTCGTCCTCGTACTCCCTGCCCTTCCGAATGTATTAGAATAATGTAGATGCCTCACTGATCGTGTTCGCACCAAGTAAATAATCACTAATGCCGGTAGCGAGAGCCCGTGAGCGATCAAGTGTCAGGTAGGTGCCATATGCGAACACTTCTAGCTTGATGGTGAGGGTAAGGTAAGGTAGGTTGTGTCACCCCCTCCCTTCTCGACGCATTAGTGTCGTTACACATGCGAGTGATATCGCATTGGCGTAGGCGTCGCCATTGGCGTCAGTAGCTAGCTGGCATCCCTTCATGGATATTGTGCAGCAGGCTACGCCTGTTTGTCGATTACACACATATCGACCTAGGTCAAGGAGGGTGTCTTAATAATCGTAAGGACTGTAAGGACCCATCTATCTTTATCCAGCTTCGCCAAGACATGCAAGTAGCCTCTCATGGTAACGACCTTTCCAGGGAGGACTTGGTTATTATTTCTAATTTAGTGCCCTCTGGACCACAGTGGTGGGATCGTGTATTCCCTGTTCTAGGTTGTCGACATGCAGCCATGGTTGCACAACCAACATCAGATTAACAAGAGTTGCGAGTTGTGATATAACAGCGGCAAGTCTATCTGCAATAGCTATCACAACCTTTACTGTACGAGCGAACCTCCCTACATATGTGTGCTCGGCCCGAGTTCATAGGCCGGCACCGAGACGAAATCAAGAGAAAGCCCACGCCCGTTAGAAAAAAACAGGTACCTAGAGATAGCAGGCTGTTTCCGCATGAACTTTCCGTTTCGGTCAAGATTCACGATAGCGTATTGTATCGTACGAGGAATCAAGAATAGCATGTACCTCGACGGGTAGTGAGGGGGTACCTAGGTTAGCCGAGTTACTAAATCGCGGCGCCTTGTCTTGGAAAGGTAATGGCTTCATAGCCTAGGAACATCGAGCACGATCACGAATTCAGATACAATTGCGGGGGTTATCCATAAGTAATCTACTCAGGCTCAGAACTAGCACTAACATAGGACTAGATTGATATCCATGTTGACACATTAGAACAAGTGGAGTCTGTATCCTTCAATCATGGTTGGAATCGTCCCCTCTCTCGATCCTCCTCCTTGCAGTCTCCCAAGAAGTTCCCCTCATCAGTCATCCCGCATGATTCTAAACTTGTGGCTTATTTTGGTCGCTTAGTCCTAACGAAGAAAGTCGCCCCGAAAAGACCCTGACCTAAGATCTGAACTGATTCCGGGGCATTCCTTGACCCCAGATAAGTGGGTGAGCGGGCAGACAATTCCGGTAGTAGTTTACCTAAAGAATAATGTCTTAAAGAAAAACGGTCTTGGTAGCATGGAGTATAAGGCCGAGATAAACCGGTTTAGTCAGAGTCCCCAAAGACATATCTAACTTGCTTTAGTAGGAGGTACATTCTAAGTAAGAAGGCCGGGGGTTGTAATAGACAATGGTGGCTGTGTTTCTCAGTTCATAACACAGTTGGATACACACCTGATCGACCCCGACAAGTCCCGCAAGGTGAAGAATACGGTAAGGCTAAACAGTCTAGACTCGAGCTGAGTGACGAATGACAGCGAATTTTAGCGAATGATAGCCGTGATTTAATAACAAGAGAGTCAAGTGCCATACAACCCGGGGTACAAACGAGTCGTCAAAGCATCCGACTGGATCGCAAAGAGGACCTATTAGCATCTGTAGACAGAGCCTCTGTCTTGGCATAGCCAAAAGCTGGGGGGGTTTGGGGGGGAACCCCGTTCAGCTTGCTTGCTGACATACTGCTTGGCAGTTCTTACGCGACGCTCAAGGTAACTAAGTATTAAGTATCTCCTGTAGGTTACCCCTGAAAGGTGCTGCCGTTGCTGCTGTGCAACACCAGGTCTCCTGATAAGTTCCTCCGGTTGATCTCGCGTCCTTTTCAGTCGCATTTTGCATATGCCGTGTCGTCCCTGTCTGCTGCACGACCGACATGGCATGTCGCGGAGGTGTCGGATCGGTAACTTAGAAGTGGGTTAGGTTGCATCCCATCGAGTCTGGGATAGGTAATCAAACTAAGGCCCTGATCGGTAACTCTCTTATTTTTCCTAACGCTTAAAATTTGTCTTAAAAAAGTGGGTCTTTTGCATAAAAAAAATCAAAATACGTTAAAAATTTAATTTAACCTAATTAAGCATTATTTTTTATTGCATAACTTTTTAAAACTTTGTTATTTATTAAAAAATACTTTATATAATGTATTTTTTTAATAAGGGTAATAATTTAAGTTTAAAAAGGTTTAGCGTTTTATAAAACTTATAAAAATACCTTTTTAAATAACATTAATTTAAAAGTGCTTTTTATTTTTCTTAAAGTTTATTTTTCTTAAAAACTTTATTATGTAATTAAAACATAATAATAATATTTTTAATTAAATTAATGGTTATAATAAATTTTATTAAAATTTTAATCTTTATTATTTAATAATTATAAATTAATTTGTTAAAAAAGTTGCTTTTATTATAATAGTAATAAGCGTTATATATACTTTTTAATTAACTAATTAATAAATAAAATTATAATTTTTTTTAATGATTATAAGTTTAAATAATTTAATTATTATGTGATTATATATAAATTAGTTTTTAATAAGTTTGAATTATTAGTTTAAGTATTTATTTTGTATAAATAAAAGGGTATTTAAAAAGCTTTTATAATAATTGTAAATTAATATTAGTTTTAATAATTTATAATATTTAATTATATTATAAAAGTTAATGATTTTCCTTTAAATTATAATATATAATAAATTGTAATGAAATATTACTTATAAATTTAAAATTAATTAATTAATAATCTTAATAATATTTTATAATATATTAAATTATATAATACCTTTTTTTAAAGCAATTATATATTTATTAAGCAATAATTATATCTTTTTTAAAATAAAGTTTAATTTAAAACTAAGATTATTTATAAGAATAATTAAAATAATTAATAAAACTTATTTTTATACTTATATAAATCTTTTCTTATAAAAATAATAGAAAAATTAAAAAGGATATATTTTATAAAATATTTTTATGGTAATAAAATTTAATAGGATTATTAATTATATATTAGTAAAAGTTAAGGGAAATATATATAATTTAAACCTATATTATAATGTTTTCTTTTATAGTTTTTATATCCTTAATAATTAATATTATTTAATAAATATTAGATTTAGCGTTTAATAAAGCATTATAATTTCCTTTTTATTAATAAGATATTATTTATAAAAGTGATAAAATTTAAAGTATTAATTAAAAACTTAAAAAAAGCTATATAATCTTAAATATTTTTATTTTTAAATAATAATAAAGTAAATAATTAAGAAAGTAAAAAGGAAGTTTAAAATCGTATATAGTATAGCTTTAAAGTATAAGATATATATATAAATTAAGTTTATATATGTTATATATAATTTATATAACTTTATTAATTTTAATAAAAGAATTAAACTAAAGTAAAAATATATTAATAATAAGGAAATATAATTAATAATAATTAAAATTAAAGTTAATAAAAATATATTAAGCCATTTATTACTTAATATTTATTATAAAATAATTATTAAATATTAAAGAGAATATTAAGTATATTTAAATAATAATAATTAAGATAAGGTTATAATAAAAGGCTTTATAATAATTTTTAATATTATAAAAAAAGGTGTATAAGGAAAAAAAGGTTAAATTAAATTAATTTAATAATAAATATAAGATATTTTATAGTTTTAAATAGTTTGAAAGTAATAATGTTACTTAGCGTTAATAAGTGTATATAATTATAATATATTTTTTAAAATAATTTAAGGTATTAAAACTATATAAGTTATAATAAAATATTTTATATTTTCATATAAATTATTAATAATAAGAAATATTGTAATATATTAAATATAACTTTACTTTTTTAATATAATTAATTATTTTTAAAGGATTTAATTAACGTTAATAAGTATTAAAATATAAGTTATAAATAATTGTATATATATTTAAATTAAAATTAATTTGTTATTATTAAATTAGGAATAGTAAAAGGTTACTTATCTTTTAATTTCTTTAAAATCTTATGTTTTAAATTATATAATATTTTTTATAATATCTTTTATAATATTAAAAATTATTATGAGGCTTTTTATATTATTTTTAAATAGAGTAATTATTAATTTTTATTAAGGTTATTAAATATAATTACATTTAAGGGTGTTAATAACTTTTTAATATTCCTTAGTAATTATTCCTTATTAAGATTAGTTATTAATTTAATTAAGATAGTTTAAATAGCCTTTTTAACCTTATTTACATTTGGCAGATTTAATGGCTGTGATAAATGGTAAACTGTTCTTTTGAAAGACTTGTTAAAAAGTATTTAAGGATTTGATTTAACTTTTTTTTATGGCCGATTAAGAAGCTTTTTTAATAGCGTATTAATATTTAAATCATTTTCATTATTATTTAATATATTAATATTTAGGTTAGGATTAATCCTTATTTTCTTTTTATTTTTCTTAATTAATTAATTATTTTTATTATTAATGTTATCGTTTTTTTCTTTGTTATCGTTAATGATAATATAGTTGGGAATATTATTCTTTTCATTAGCCTTTTTAATATATTTTCTTAAGGCAATTTCCTTAAAGAATATCTTTAAATAAATTGTTAAATTTCTTAAGGGCTATTATTTAAGCTACTTTACTTATAGCTACTTTTATAGGAACGAGTTTTATACTTTATTTAAAGCTTTAATAATATTATCTTTATTTATGTTTACTTTTAACCGATTAATAATGATAAGATATTAACAATATTTAGCTTTTTTATTCTTAAATTTTTTTAAGATTTTCTTAAGGGTAAATAACTTTAAAGGGAATTATTTTTTTAGCTTTTTGCTAATTTGTTGTTATATTAGCTTTAATAAGGTAGGTTTTAATATGTTTATTAATTTCTTTTTGTGGTAAGTTAGGATTAAGATTATAAATTTAATAGTTATTTTATCGTTTTAATGTAGCTAAAAGTTAAAATAACCGTTTAAAAGCTTTTTTTGTTAAATTAATAATATCGTAGTAAATAAGGCTTTTAGGGATTAATTGGTTTAATTATTAGTGATTTCTTTGTTAATTAAAGGGTTAAGAGTTAATACTTAATTATTGTTAAGATTATTTTATTATTAAAATGTATTAAGCATATTTAAAATGTATTAAGCATATTTATTTAAGTATTTAAAAATATAACGGCTTAATTAATTAATTAATAAATAGATTGATGATTAATTAATTAATTAATTAACTAATTAATTAATAATTATTTCTATTTTAATTTGATTTTTTAAGTGATAAATTTAATAATAATTTTTTACAAAGTAAAAAATTAAAATGCGTTAATTTAAATTCCTTATAAAATGTTTTAAAGTAGTTTAATATATTGTTAAGGAGGATTAAAAGGTATAATTTAAATCCTTGCAAAAAATTATATAATTGTTTATAACCCTTACTTTTCATTAGGAAAAATAAGAAAGTTACCGATTAAGGCTTAAAGCTTTAATCGGTAATTCTTTTATTTTTCTTAACGCTTAAAATTTATCTTAAAAAAGTGGGTTTTTTTGTATAAAAAAAATTAAAATATGTTAAAAATTTAATTTAACTTAATTAAGCATTATTTTCTATTATATAATTTTTTAAAACCTTATTATTTGTTAAAAAGTACTTTATATAATGTATTTTTTTAATAAGGGTAATAATTTAAGCTTAAAAGGGTTTAGCGTTTTATAAAATTTATAAAAATATTTTCTTAAATAATATTAATTTAAAAGTGCTTTTTATTTTTCTTAAAGTTTATTTTTCTTAAAAACTTTATTATATAATTAAAATATAGTAATAATATTTTTAATTAAATTAATGGTTATAATGAATTTTATTAAAATCTTAATTTTTATTATTTAATAATTATAGATTAATTTGTTAAAAAGGTTACCTTTATTATAATAGTAATAAGCGTTATATATATCCTTTAATTAATTAATTAATGAATAAAATTATAATTTTCTTTAATAATTATAAGTTTAAATGATTTAATTGTTATGTGATTATATGTGGATTAGCTTTTAATAAGTTTAAATTATTAATTTAAGCATTTATTTTATATAAATAAAAGGGTATTTAAAAGGCTTTTATAATGGTTGTAAATTAATATTAGTTTTAATGATTTATAGTATTTAATTATATTATAAAAGTTAATAATTTTCTTTTGAATTATAGTGTATAATAAGTTATAATGAAATATTATTTATAAATTTAAAGTTAATTAATTAATAGTTTTAATAGTGTTTTATAATATGTTAAATTATATAATACTTTTTTTTAAAGTAGTTGTATATTTATTAAGTAATGATTATGTTTTTTTTAAAATAAAGTTTAATTTAAAGTTGAAATTATTTATGGAAGTAATTAGGGTAATTAATGGGATTTACTTTTATATTTATATAAGTTTTTTCTTATAAAAGTGGTGGAAAAATTGAAAAGAATATATTTTATAAAATGTTTTTATAGTGGTAAAATTTAATAAGATTATTAATTATGTATTAATAGGAGTTAAGAAAAGTATATATAATTTAAATTTATGTTATAATGTTTTCTTTTATAACTTTTGTATTTTTAATAATTAGTATTATTTAGTAAATGTTAGATTTAGTGTTTAATAAAGTATTATAATTTTTTTTTTATTAGTGAGATATTATTTATAAAAGTAATAAGATTTAAAGTGTTGGTTAAAGATTTAAAAGGAGTTATATAATCTTAAATATTTTTATCTTTAAGTAATAATAAAATAAACAATTAAAAAAATAAAAAGAAGGTTTAAAATTATATATAATATAGCTTTAAAGTATAGGATATGTATATAAATTAAGCTTATATATGTTGTGTATAGCTTATATAATTTTATTAGCTTTAATAAAAGGATTAAATTAAAGTGGAAATATATTAATGATAAGGAAATATAATTAATAATAGTTAAAATTAAAGTTAATAAGAATATATTAAGTTATTTATTATTTAATATTTATTATAAAATAGTTATTAAGTGTTAAAAAGAATATTAGGTATATTTAAATAATAATAATTAAGATAAGGTTATAATAAAAGGTTTTATAATGATTTTTAGTGTTATAAAAGGAAGTGTATAAGGAAAAAAAGGTTAAATTAAATTAATTTAATAGTAAATATAAAATATTTTATAGTTTTAAATAGTTTAAAGGTAATAATGTTACTTAGTGTTAATAAGTGTATGTAGTTATAATGTATTTTTTAAAATAATTTAAAGTATTAAAATTATATAAGTTATAATAAAATATTTTATATTCTTATATAAATTATTAGTAATAAAAAGTATTATAATATATTAAATATAACTTTATTTCTTTAGTGTAATTAATTATTTTTAAAGGATTTAACTAGTATTAATAAGTATTAAAATATAAGTTATAAGTAGTTATATGTATATTTAAATTAAGATTAATTTGTTATTATTAAATTAAGGGTAATAAAAGGTTATTTATTTTTTAATTTCTTTAGAATTTTATGTTTTAAATTATATAATATTTTTTATAATATTTTTTGTAATATTAAAAATTATTATAAAGCTTTTTATATTATTTTTAAGTAAAGTAATTGTTAATTTTTATTAAAGTTATTAAATATAATTATATTTAAAGGTGTTAATAGTTTTTTAATATTTTTTAATAGTTATTCCTTATTAAAATTAATTGTTAATTTAATTAAAATAGTTTAAATAGCCTTTTTAATCTTATTTATATTTAGCGGATTTAATGGTTGTAATAAATGGTAAGTTATCTTTTTAAAAAATTTATTAAAAAGTATTTAAGGATTTAATTTAACTTTTTTTTATAGTTAATTAAAGAGCTTTCTTAATAATATATTAATATTTAAATTATTTTTATTATTATTTAATATATTAATATTTAAGTTAAGATTAATCTTTATTTTTTTCTTATTCTTTTTAATTAATTAATTATTTTTATTGTTAATGTTATTATTTTTTTCCTTGTTATTATTAATAATAATATAATTAAAAATATTATTTTTTTTATTAGTTTTCTTAATATATTTTCTTAAGGTAATTTCTTTAAAAAATATTTTTAAATAAATTATTAAATTTTTAAGAGTTATTATTTAAATTACTTTGCTTATAGTTATTTTTATAAGAATAAGTTTTATATTTTATTTAAAGCTTTAATAATATTGTTTTTATTTATGTTTATTCTTAATTAATTAGTAATAGTAAAATATTAATAATATTTAGCTTTTTTATTTTTAAATTTTTTTAAGATTTTCTTAAGGGTAAATAATTTTAAAGGGAATTGTTTTTTTAGCTTTTTATTAATTTATTGCTATATTAGCTTTAATAAAGTAGGTTTTAATATATTTATTAATCTTTTTTTATAATAGGTTAAGATTAAAATTATAAATTTAATAGTTATTTTATTATCTTAATATAGTTAAAAGTTAAAATAATTATTTAAAGGTTTTTTTCGTTAAATTAATAATATTATAATAAATAAAGCTTTTAAAAATTAATTAGTTTAATTATTAATAATTTCTTTGTTAATTAAAAAGTTAAAAGTTAATATTTAATTATTATTAAGATTATTTTATTATTAAAATATATTAAGCGTATTTATTTAAGTATTTAAAAATATAATAGCTTAATTAATTAATTAATAAATAAATTAATAATTAATTAATTAATTAATTAATTAATTAATTAATAATTATTTTTATTTTAATTTAATTTTTTAAGTGATAAATTTAATGATAATTTTTTGTAAAGTAAAAAATTAAAATGTATTAATTTAAATCCCTTATGAGATATCCTAAAGTAGTTTAGTATGTTGTTAGGGGGGATTGGAAGGTATAATTTAAACCTTTGCAAAAAATTATGCAGCCGTTTGTAACCCCCACTTTTCATTAGGAAAAATAAAAAAGTTACCGATCAAGGCTTAAAGTCACATCACATCAAAAATCTTACTACATGTATGCAGTACGACGCACTTTTTTCATCAGCTAATGTGCCTATTACGCAGTTGCATGTGAAAAGACCCTTCTGATTGTTCTTTTTTCCCCTTCTGTCGGCCTCGCATTGGTCTCGAATAATGCCCCTCTAATACATCTATGAGGAATCCGAAGACATCCATGCAGACTAGAGTCACAATCTATTCCCGATTTTTGCCCTCCAACCAGAAACCTCCCTAAATTCTTCTCACCAAGCCATTCCATCCATTTTGATTTTGGTAGAAGCCGAGTGTGAAAATGCTGCATGCCGAAATATGCGATGCGAGAAGGAAATAAGGACGACAAAAACAAATATGCTACCTGCCCGTCCTGTAGAAGCTGCACATATTAGGATGGCACAGTAATCTTGGCGAATATGAGTACTGTCGACCTAATTCGCCGTATACTGTGCCGAGATGAGCCGTAAAGGCATTAAGTTGGTAGCATGAGACCATTCCTCTGTCGTCTTGAAGCAAATTCAAGCCCAAGAACCTTTTTTAGGGTGCTGCAGAATAACCGAATGAAGACCCGAAGACGAATGCCGTCTTATAGCCTGAAAAGCCTTTGACCGCTATCCATATTTCAGGCAGCGGCCGTATACCGTAGGAGAGTACCGTTTTGACCTCTTCCGATAAGCCTTTTCGGCGAAATGAATCGTAGAATATAACACTCATGAATCGTAAATGCGTAACCTCTTGTTGTAAGCCCTTAATCATCCGTACGAAATAGCCGAATAATAGAACCGCAACTGAACAAACCCCCCCATGCGCCATTACGACGATCACGCGACTACAGTGATAGGCGAAATATCTCTTTCATAGTTGAGGAGCGCATCTTTCTCGGTCAAGACCACGTGGCCGTTTCGCGGACGGCCGTTAATCAAACGGTCGAGATCATCCGGCCGAGGCGAAGGTGTCGCGATGCTGTCGCTTCTTCTAGGACGACGAGCCATTCGCAGAGCATCGTTGGCATCACCATCAGGTCGACTGCCCCAGGAGGTCTATGCAATGTTAGCAGGGGGCACTCGAGGTTTCGGAGATCTGCGCATAGGATTTTCCTTACCATGTTCAAGGTTAGCAACGCGTATAGCTTGATAAGCCCATGGAAGTAACCAAACACAATAGAAACCGGCAGGAAGACAATGTCACTTGGGTTTCGTCGAAAGAGCCCAATTAACTTGACGACCTTGGTAAAGGCGAACATGTAGATAAACTGAGCCCAGAACCAACGTTGGCGAGCCTCCAAGTCCCATCCCTCGGTACCCCACCAGAGTGAGAGGAGCAGGAGAGGGTCCACGACGAAAGCCAGTGAAGTAAAGGTTGCAATATGGAGAGCATAGGTGCTCCACGGCTGCTGACTATAACATGGGTTTACAATTAGTTACAATAAGTCGGCCCCGTTTGGCGTAGTCGAGTGGTATGAGAGGTAACAGCGGGGCATAGAAAAGCAGGGAAGCAAGGAGCAGGGGAGTAAGGGGAAACAGGGTCAGCAACTTACGTAAGCACGTATCTCTCTCGGACCAAGCTTGTCCAGTTGCTTCTCCAGTTACTACGAGCCCATCTCGAGCACTGGTAGAGAAACTTTAGGCCGTTCTCGAGAGTAGTTTCAATTTCACATTCTCGCTCGTATTGAATCCATGTCTTCCATTGATGGCTGACCAGCCAGCGGGTCACAAAGTTGTCATCGTCGGCATTCAGGATATAATCGCGCCACCGTTCCGTCTTAAATCCCTCAAGAAAGTCGTGACTGGAGAGGATTTCTGATCGGTATGCTCCAGTCCGACCAGACATACAAGACGTTCCACCGTCAACGTTATGTGTGGCCGAGATTTCGAAATTACGACGCTCGATGTAGGCTGCTCCGAGCCAGTTGAAAATATGCGTCGACAGGGATCCATCTGTCTCTCGGCGTACACGCTGGCAAGTTCCAACACCTCCAATCTTTGGATCCTCGAAAGGAGCTAGGATCCAAGGGATAAGAGTCGACGGCCAGGTAACATCATCGTCAGCCATAATGGTGATGGCAGTCTTCACCTTAGGGAGGGCCTCGCAAACTTGTAGTCGCTTGTTTGCAATAGGCGTAAACAACACACGAATGTTCGGGGTTGATAGAGTCTCCACAAGCTTCTCTAGAGCTACATGTTTGTCGACCGTCGTCACAAGAATCAGTTCGTACGGTCGACAAGCCAAAATGCTCTCTAGAGAGGGACGAAGCTCCTCAAAGGCATTGTGAATAGTGGGAATGATGACCGTTACATCGTCAGAAGTAAACGTAGGCTTGCTGGGGATAGGCTTCGACTTGTAAAACCAGTGACTAAAAGTATGTACGATTAAACGCAGGTAGCGATGTACCCTAGCGGAGAGTTAGATATCCAATATTTAAAGGTAACTCTCAATAAGAGATCGGATGAAAAAGTCGACGAAAGAGCAAACATTGACAACTTACCACAAAATCCAGAACGTACACCACCAGAAACTGGGTGACGACAGGAAGTCGAGGCTTGGGTAAGCGAGCTCACCCGAGAGTAGAGTAGTGATGCCCATCGTGGATATTTCTTTCCAGGGACAGAAACCTAGGACCCAGACGGACTGATGAACGAATTGTCAAGAGTTCTATAAGTGTCAATTCCAAGCTTGGTTCTGTTCTCAGCCAGAATCTTCTTGGGGTGTGCTGGATGTTTATGTATGTACGAGCCGGTCGTCTGAGTGATCTTCAAAGAGATATTGACAGCCCTCCAAAGTCTAATCTATGGACTAAAAAGACTATATTGGGTCAGCTGTCTTCCTTCACTGGGGAAGGGACGGTGTGGGCAAGATGATAATAAATTCTGCGGAGAGCACTGACTAGGATGTAGTCTGTTGCTGTAAGAGCCGCAGGGTCCTCCATGCGCAACCGCGGAAAGTACACGCCCCTCCAAAGGGCAACCCCAGGCGACTGACGAGGCGAGGTTGCAACGGACAACAGGGAAACGGGTGCGGCGAAGGCGTGGGTAGCCGGGAAGAAATGTGACGAGAGGGAAGTGATGCTTGCCTTTTTAAATATTCGACGGGTAGTTGTATCTGAGATATGGACACGATGGTCACGCGCGGAAACGAAGGGGGGGTATGAATCAGAGCAAGTCCTGTTTTTTCTTCTCTCTTGCGTCTGTGATTAATGGATAATGGAATTAGGAACAATAGACGAAACCGAGACCATGCAACGGTGGCAACTATTGGCAGTTCCCTGAGGGGGGGCGTGGAAGATCCGATGAATGTACTGCAGCAGAAGGACAACAGAAAGAAGGAATCCCCGAACTAAGAACCTCGAAACGAGAGTTTGTCCTATCCACCAGCGAGAGAGCACCTCGAGCTTTTTCGGATCGAGGCGAATTCAAGCCGAGAGAGGCAACGGGCCGGGAACACAATATAATACACAACAGACTAAAAGGAAACCCTTAAAGAAAAGAAGCCATTATGATGATCAATGGGCTTCGAGAGGACATAGGAGAGGTCGTCAAAACATGAGGCCAACGGGCCAGACCCGGGAGAGGAGGCAAGGATATATAGGCAGATGGACCCATATGACCCCATTCAACCAACGGTCGATAAAACATACCTGACATCTACCTACCCTATTTCCCCTACATAGCTACGTAAACGATGAACGATGCAATGGGACGTAATTATGGGGTTAGTATGGTATGGCTAAGAAGATAAGTAGTAGGGGCATTAGAATGCAATGTAGGTACGTATGTAGGTAGTAGTGGTAGTAGTGGTTGTAGCGGGAGTTAGTATAGGTAAACCCAGGTAGAGAGGTACCGGTTCCTACATAAGTAAGGGTAGGGGACAAGTAGAGTAGTGTTTAGATCGACCCGTTCTGCAGCTTGACGATGAATGGAATAGGTACCTTGTAAAAAAGAAGACAAGCGTATAATACTTTGGGTCCGAGGTGCATATACTCGAGACACAGGGACAGCCAGTAAGTATTATTAAACCGCGAACTAAAAGAGGAAAAAAAGGGAAATAAAATCGATAAAAACGAATAAAAAGGGACGTGAATGCCAAATCAACCATAGAATACTACCTAGCCTGGCTAGGTACTTCAGGGAAGATAGAGAGAGGAAGGGAAAAAGACCATCAATGTGACATAGTAGAACGGCCCCCGAATTACCTATCAGAATTAGGTGGGAATGGGAAATACAACCGAGGACGAGGAATATAGACCGAGAGAGCAAATAGGCATGGTATGTTTACTCTTTTAATTTGCCCAAACCGATAAAATAGCACTTCTTAACCGGATTAAAGACAGTAAGACGGCACTATGTTAGACGAGTTGGATATATGGATTACCTACCTAGGTAAACATTGAGGAGAGAAACAAAAAAAGAAGAGTTAAGAAAAAAAATTGTTTGGTTTTTGGTGCCACCTATTCCACCTATTTTCGAGTTTGGACCAGTTGGAGAAGCGGCTGCTACTGAGAAACGTCCGATTTGGGGGTTGGGGTCGGGGTGGGACGAACTAAATTTGGCTAGTCGGAGTTGAGTGTGGGAAGTGTGGGAACGGGATGTTCTTTCTCAAGATCCCTAACTTGAACTATAGTAGCTAACTTGACATCTAATTACCTGGTTCGACATTAAGGAAACAAGCTGTAGCTACAGTACATCCCAGCGTAGTAGCTTCCAATCCAAAGGGAAATGGTGGCGCAGTGGGTTGTAGGTACCACAAGTAGGTGGGCATGGTGGGCATTGTGGATTGGTGGGGTCGGTGCCGTTACAAGGCACGGGGTGTGTGTAGATTGGTAACTGGACCTCAACCGCGTTAGCTCGAAGTAGCAAATTTCTAACCGCACTAATTTCAACTATTCAACAGTATTCACAGCTCTCTAAGCAACTAATTAAGCACCCGTGGACCTAAGCGGAGCAACTTGCAGCGGATATCCAGGCTGCCCAGATGCGCCTACCATAGTAGAGTGGTACCACCTGTACCTACATACATACCTAGAACACGGACTCTCTCGGAATACTTGGATGGTACATGCCAGAACTTGGACAGGTACAACATTGAACCCCCATGAGAGGAACATTGAAGCACACATCCCATTCATTCCATATCTCCATATCGTGCGTGTAGCGAGATGCCTACATCCAAAGAACATGAATGGCTTTATGTATGCGCGTATGGCATCTAGGCATCTAGGCATCTGGAACATAAATGACCTGATTGTTCAGGAATAGAAACATGTAAGTGATCAACTCCGAAACTCGCATAGACTGTGCCTGGACTTGACACATAGCTATAAAGGCACCGCTCAATCAAATCTTGGTGATTAAATGCATCCAGCGCGTATGACCATGGTCTGGTTAGGTTCGCGTCTATAACTGGCCAGAAGCTGCTGCTGGACCCCTACAGATTAACAAGTCACTGGAGCCGGCGAACCGACAAGAGATCCTAGGCCTCAAGCGAATCAAACTTGATATGCGCCGTTGTGGAGCGGAAATCGATCTTCATAAACACAGTTTCGAACGATCTCGCTCTTGGCATTGGTTAGAGCTTGCTCGAGCTTCCTGCTAGTGACATTAGCGTTGATTCGTAGCCTCCACGATGGCGGCATGGCCACTTTCACATTACGAAGTCCCTGGAGTTTCCTAATGATGAAGCAGGAATTCCTGGCCTGCTGAATGGACAGAATTTGTTACTATGGTGGATGTATATGGTCCGTGTTTAGTCGCTAGGATAGGGTTATGGTTAGCCGCGTGAGCGGAAGATCAGAGCCTTCGAGCATATGTACGGCCCCCATTCTTCAACGGACGGGTAAGGTCTGCCAGTCCCGCGCGAGATTGCGAGATACCCAACATGTTAGTTCGTAAGGCTTTCTCTGGAGGACCATCCTTTGGGAAAGCTTCATCGGTTCCGTCTTGTCCTTGATTGCAACACGCACCCGACATACGAGATTGATTGCTGTTTTCTTATCGGCTTTAGGAAAATACATACATATATTAAAATACGTATTATTGAACCTAAAAAAATCGAATTGGAATCCTTGGCTTAAGCTGCGTGTTATTAGAGAAATCGTTAAAGAATGCGTCTACGTGGACGTGTAGAAACACTGGGTCCGTACCGTACCTACACGTACATAGGGTCTCGAGAGATTTTGGGTTGGATTTGATGCATCATTTAATTCTCGAGGATCTGGAAAATTCCATTCAAGACGCTTTTTTCCAGAAGTCGTAGAATGGTTGGGCCCATGCAGAAGTAACTCAACTCTGCGTGTGCGCGTTGCTATAATAACGATCTACTAGGAAGAAGTACCGGGTTGGTCCGGTCCCCCGTGTGTTGAAGTTACACTGTCGATTTTCTGTACGTTGGTTCGGACAATGATACCTGCATACGTGCTCATCGTCGGTGGTACTTATATGTCAACCCCCACAGATCCATTATGTAAGGTTGTGGGAGCTCGATATCAAAGCCCCGTACAAGTGACTTACACATACTGTAGCTATATAGGGCACACACACAAAATTTGAAGTGCGGCTAGGGCTCCTTTCTTCTAGTGTCGCTGGCCACTCATATCGCACGTATTTCCCGTGTGCGTATAGTAAGGAATATAGTAAAAAACTGCCGAGGCTGTCTCATTAAGCGACCTATTCTGTAACTGCGACCGGAATGTTATTGTCTGCACGCCGCTTCTAGGTAACCCCCCTTGACGATGGATATCGATGATACCCATTCATCACGATATATTCAGTAATACGTATCGCAACATAGTATCAACACATACTTATTTTTGTACCCCCTAACTAGCAAGGTACAGAAAGAGGAAGAGAGAAGGAAAAAAACCCCCGCCGTTAGGAACAGGTGATAAAGATGCATGGCCCTCGCCGCAAAGGCAAGTCAGGCATTGGAAGCTATGGGAACAGGAGGCTTGGTTGTCATTCTGCGAGGGGTTATTCCTTTCCCGTTGTAACATATTATTTACCTAGTTAGATTTGCAAGATTCAATGCAGCCTGCAGCTCCGAACAACGACCTGCCGATTGAAGACTGTACCCGACAGGGTTCAGTGGCTGTCATTGCCCACAATCCTGGTTTCCGCATTCGCAGCATGATTGTGATAGATGCCACTTCGATCTGTCGGCCGACAATAATAACAAATATGCGCAAGCCCGGCTTCGCCAAGGTTCCCCAACTTGTACGCTGTGTAAGTAGCATTACAGGGACGCACAAAACGCTATGACACCTCCGATGATGCTCTCGCCCGCCGTTGCACAGCACCGACGCGACACGACAGTATCGCAAATAGGAAAAAAAAACGAGAGGGAGGCGGATTTCCCATTTCCCCAGACGACGACGACCCCCCCAAAAAGGTTTATAACGTGTGAGCGAAGAGGGTAGGCGTAGCATAGCACAACGTCGCACGACAGTTCTCCTGGCGAGGTCCCTGACGAGAATCATGAAGGTTCTATAAGCCAGCGAGTTGTCAACCGGAGTTTTCAAATTCAAAGGAAAATGAGGTTGGGGTAACCTAGGACGATCTCGAGCCATTGGCCAATGACCTGATTTACCGTACCGGCATGCAATATCGGGCCTTGTTCCTAGCATGGTTCCCGGCGTGCTCTGGGCGCAATCCGGATTCGGTCAACGTCATGTATCTCATTGAAATGTCATTACAGATCCATCTACTCTCGCAATTACCAATGTGCATGCAGACTCGTAGATCTCTCGTTTCGTTGAATCTTGATCCCCTATGCCAATGTATCTGCCGCGGAAGGACGGTGCAACGCCTTCCTGTATGACCTACATACATGATGCCATACTCCAGGGTACGCCCAATCATCGCCGTAGTATGCTGCAGCCATGCGTTGCATATCAACCACGGGCGAGCAACGACAATCGAAATCATCATCAGGATGGTCGTGTCGTAGTGGGATGGGGGAAACCCGAGGCTCCGAGCCCCACGCAGCGCGGTACTAGGTAGAGCTCATCATCAATAATTACCTAGGTATATAGATTATATTATAGGTTATAGGTATGATGCACAGGTCGTTTAGAAGAGGATGTTATATTTGATTCTCGTATGTGTGGCCTGACTATTGCTTTTTATGAGCCATAACCTACGAGATCGTGGGACTCTCGTCGGGAGTTTTTCTAATTTTGCTGATTGCCTACTCTTTCTACAGTACCTACCTGGGTACCTAGCTAGTCTCCTAAAAGATGCACATTCTTCACGGCGTGGGGATGATGCTTTACATACGAATGCAACCGGACGCTTTGGGACGAACCCTGGGGCACTAAAGCCGTGGCCATGCTAGTCATCTCAGGGATAAGCCTACATAAGTCTACATAAGTCTCTCGAAAAACCTTGCGCCGGCTAGTTCCAGGTCCATAATAATATCCTTAACTCCATATAGTGTTGTTATGAACTTTTTTTTGTTCTTTTAATTACTCTTCTCTTTTCTGTCTTCTAGTTGTGAATCCCACACTCTTTCCTGGCATGATCGTCGATAAGGCTGCCAGACTCCGCGCTCCGTCCATCGTCCGTTTCATTTCTAGCGTGCCATCAACCATGCCGTCGAAAGCACGCAACCACGGAGTCTCGAAAATCTAATGACCTTTGGGCATGGCCTGTCTTGCAAGCATGTTCGCCGGAATGATACCCTGACTATACCGGATATCCAACAATCTCGAATCGGGACTCGCCTGTAGCTGGTCAGCATCTCAAATCATGCCAGTCTCTTTTCGACGATCAAGACGCGAGTGCGCCGGCTGTATAACATTTCTATCAAACTAGGTTTGGCACGTATTACCCCTACGGTACAATGTAGCCGACAGCCCTCTTTGGTCAGGCTATCTACATTGCCCGACTTAGCTTCCAGCTCCGTTGTCATCATGTCTATATTGTTTGTTGCGATATGGCCTTATTTTCCTTATTACTACTTGAATACTGGATGGCCGCGTTGATGGTTCTACTATTCAGCCTGGAAGTCTGGGGCTTGATTGGCATCTAAACTCTTAGATTAACACCCCGGGCCTTGCCACTCGTTGAATGGCATCCAAACTCTGTTTATGATTTTATCTTTGGAATATATAATAAAACTTATAATGTAATATACTGGTATACTGTTGGCGGCCATCCTAGACTGCGTTATTGCGGCTTTCGAGAAGGGGAAACCTGAGGTATGTACCAAGTAACTCGAAAGACGTCGTTACATTAGGTATCGTATCAGCGACTTATTGCCCTCATTATTCATCTCTGACCTCCAGTGGTTACTGTAGAACAAGGGATACTCATGGATCCATGGCCACCTCGTCGCCTATTTCGTGCTTTGATGATCAGGATCTTCCCGCCGCCATTTTTAGCGACGGGGTGATTGTGGAGAAGGCCACAAACCCCATCCATGAAAAAAGCCCCCATTCTACTGGGGGAAAAAAACGCACTGTTGACCGTGTGGCCCCTTAACCTAACCGCTTGCCCACAGACCGAGCACACAGACCGAGCGGACTGGCCCATGATGGGGCTCTAATCCGTAGTTCGGTTGAGCAGCATCAAAGGAACGTGACCATCGCTTCTATTACCATGGTTCAATACATACCCAACCTAGTAGGCGTGCCTACCTATTCGTCGAATGAGGGATTTCTTGATGTTCCATAAAGGAAGGGATGGCGTTCACCGGTCACGGAGTTATTCTGTGCTCATTTCGTTAAGACAACGGCAGAAGTCTGAGAATGCAATTAGGGGACGGATCGGTGAGCTCTTTTCGGTAAAGGTGTATAATTTTAATTTTGCTCCTCACCATTCCGCTGTCTCGACGACGTCCAAGAAAGCACATTTTTGCGGCTTCGTATTAGTGGCTCTCCCCCCCTGCTTCATGGCGATGGATCTCGATTTGGGCAATTCGCCAATTTTACATGCTTATTAGGTACGACGAGTATCTGAAAAAGACATAGTCAAATTTCTGGTAAATCTATTTTCGCTGACCGAGGGACGCAGGTCAAACAACCTCTATGAAAACACCTGCCAAGCAAGGCCGTAAATGTTTTATTACATATAGAACAACAATTCCCAAAGCATGGATTCGGTATTTTCGGCACCAGGATTCCAATCCTAACTCATGACAGATCAAAGGTCAAAACACACGTCCTCGTCTGATACTCCCTACTTTTTACCTTGCCTCCTTATAATTGCCTCTATGTCTTTGGTTGCTCAACTTGTCGCACAAGAGCTGGATCCACTCAGCAAACAAGAAAAAAAAGAAAAGAAAAAAAAAATCCATGTGGAATTGCGGACCGCATACGATGAGAGAAAACAATCGTGTCTTCTCTCGATCCAGAGCGCGTAACAGCTCCTGTGCGGCAGAAGTATCTATCAAAAGTTCTGCATACCATAGGAGGGCGGTCAGATGAGGCGGACTCCGATAGCAGCGACGTTGCGCTGGACATTTCATTTCCATTCCAACATCAGTCCATCACGTCAGCAGCTATTGCTCCGAGTACCTTAAATCTACCTACATGTATCGCTGGAAGGAAATTGGGCAAATCATCGTTGTTCCACCTCATATCCTCGTCCGCTGTTGGGCCCTAAGTGGTCCTTTTGCAACCACAGCCCTCGCTTATACGACAGGGCCTGGATTAATACCTCACACCCTCACAAGGGCGTGATCTTAGCCACAGACTTGAATTCTTCCGAGAACCATGGCCGCCCACGTTCTTCTCGTTTCATTTCTCTTTGCAGTCGAGCGAGATAACGGAGGTACATGCAGGTACTCTTACGTACCAACATCCATGGACAGCTGGTACGTGGCCGTTTGTCCAAGCAATGACGCGGTTCGCCAGCCAGTTCTTTGCCTACATGACGCCAGTCCCAAGTTGTCTAAGCGGTCCAATGTCCCGCTCAGCATCTCGTACGTACGTCCATCCTGAAGATAGTAGCGTTGGTTCCCGGCACAAAAAAATAAAAGCGAAGTACCTAATCCTGCAAGGACCTACCAGAGACGGTAGAGAGCTCGCTGTACCCAAAGCACCACCGGTTTTATAAATCACAGAAATCAGCACATCTGTATTCGGCAGCTCCAGAGTCCCATTAGTCAATGGAACCTCGACCCAGATCTAGAAATACTAATTTGGCCCACAGCGGGAGACAAGGCTCGGAAGCACGAACTCACATCCGGCCAGAAGTGATCCAGATGATGTGCATCTAGGACCACTTTATGGCGAAATTACTGTGTTTGCGGGTAAATCCAGTATACCTTTCTGACCTCTCACAGCATATTTGGACCCAGAAGCTATCCTATGTCTTCGCGCAGTAGCCTCTATGGGTACATTGTGCTTTAGCTAATGGGTCGAGTCCTCCGCCCGCTACCCTCTGATTTACGTCAGGTTCATATGATACCTTGACCTTTGCATGATCCTAAAGCACAACATGCATGTTGCAGCAGTGTTATGAGTTGTTCTCCTATGCGAGAGGTCTTTCTGCCGGCTCCGTGGTAAACAACCCCACGTTTCGTCCTACGGCATGATATCAAACCCACGAGGGTCAGTGTTAAAAGAATAAGGGAAGAAAAAAATTTTCCTGTTCTTCACATTCCCCTGTCACTGGAAAACGATGTCCCTTTTTGGCAGGAGTAGGCTTCTAAGAAACCCCAGGAATCCGGAAGCCAACCAACCCGTCGTTGTAAGTCACTTGTCTACCTAGGTAGCTAACCCCCTGTCTATACAACACACTGATTTCATCAGTCTAAAGCATATGGCGGTCAGCATAATCGTCACTCCTAATAGGGTTAGGTATACAACCTATACTCGCAACTCCTTCGACGTCCACTCATGGCAACTACTCCGAGCTATAGTAATATGCAGATGCATGTTAGCCACTATAAAATCATGAGTTGAGGATGATTGTCGATAATAGCTGCGTGTTATGGCCTGACTCTGCTGTTGACATGACAGTAAGGAAGTGGCTAACCATTGTGGCGAGTCCTGCAATGGATCGCGTCCTTAGCGTCATTATTCGCTGGCTTCTTGCCCACAGTGGCCTGGGGCGACGAATAGATGACTTGGTCCGCTCATCCTCTTATGCACAGAAGAGCTGAGCTATGGCCACTGCCATAGCCACTACCATGGTAATAGGCGAGACCCAGTCGGCTATTCCTCCCTGATTATGACCCAAACAAGTACGCTCGACTCCAAGCGATCGATGCTGGCATTACTCGGTTTGGTCAAGAGTATGCGGGACCGGGCTATCTGTCCTAGACAAAGCAGGAGCATCGTGCTCTTCTTTTTCCGGATTTGCACTCGCCGTGGCACTCGGCAGTGCGGTTCTAGATTCTCACTTGCCCGAAGTCCCCGGTCGCTTTCCTACGATAAGCGTCTTGCCTCTCATCTCCCCTTTCCCTTCGCATCGAACGCCGACCTGCCAAGCACTAGCTCGTTCTTGCACAGCTACAAGAGGGTCGATCTTCGTTGCCTCCGATCTCGAGATCATCGAATGCAGTGGCGAGGACTAGGGAACAAGGCACTTGTCGCAGCATAGAGGTGACTTCAGCGAGGAAGCGGTAAGTAGTTGACGGTACCGCAGAAATACGTCCAGATGCTGCTCGAGCAGTAGCGGAGCTAATTCTAGAGTCACCCAATGATGAGCGGTAGTCCATACTAGAGCACACGAGGTGAAATTATGCGATTCGCCATTAGCGTACGAGTTTCACTCCCGACCAACCGTAAAACATTTGACAGACTAAGATTTTTCTCGTGGTGATAATGATGAAGTGTTTCAGTCACTCGAAACTAGAAACCCCGTGGTTTGTACGGCTCCTACCCTATCTGCCTTCGGAATCTGGCCCCTTGGACGGTAAACCAAAGCCCATATTGATAACTCACAATTAAACCAACGGCGTGTAGCGAATTCGATTACCCTGAGACCGCCGCGGGACATTCTCATCAGGGTCCTATTAATTGAAACGTTGGTATTAATCAATTCAGACAAGCCTACAAAACATATACTAGGACATCGAGAATCTCTCTAATCAGCTGCCGGTATACTCGAACTTGAAATGTGTCGAACCTCAATCAGCTAACATGAGGAAGTTAGGACATAACATTGCCGAGCAATCCATCTCGGAAGAAGGCGTTATCACTAATCGGTTCTTTGATCAAAAAGAACAGCCTGGCGTTTATGTGAGCTCGCTACTCTCCTTTGGAGTAACCAATCCATGGATGTCTAACAGAATTTTCACTGCCTGGTACCAGCCCAGCCTGACAATGTCTGTTCCCTCAAGGCGTTGTTTTAGCATGTGAGGAAATTATCAGAGTTATTCCTCATCGGGACAGGTATCATCTGTCGTGATAACAAGGTGAGACACACGAACAGGGGTGATTTACGCCGGTTATCTTAGATGCACAGGAGAGCTTGCACCACCGCCGGACCGGACTCCGAGAGCGGGGGAAACATGACGTTTATTTTCATCGGCTCCAATACCCGGCGTCGCCGGTCGGGGCTCTAGGTACCTAATCTGATGTCGACCAAAAAGCTTCGAACATGTGTTATCACCGATTAATCGAATTCGTAGCGGGATGAAGGACTCCCGGTAACCTACATGAACTTGCGGGTAAGGAGGGAACCGGTAACACAGAGCGGCACATGGTTACACGAGTTGTCTTTCTTGGGTTTTTTTATTCAGTTTCTGATGCAATATACCTCCTCTATTATAGCTACGTACCTATCTAATACATGATACATGAACCGTCTGTTGCTCCGACATATTGCTCCGAATGGCTGTTACATCCCGACAAACCTTGCCTAGTAGCGTCGTTATCTCTGGATTTCGTCTCTTTTTCTATATATAGGTAGGTACACACCTTATATATCTCTTTAAATGGTATTAGAAGCATTGAGATTATGCTGTCTTTCGGCGTCAAATCATCATGTGGAGGACTTCTCTGCTATATCACTATGCAAGATGGATCTAGTCATCTTTGGGCCGTCAATAATTTCACCATTGTGGCGGTTCAATTGTCTCGCCTGACTGAATAGCAGGGTCTAGGCATGATTCTTGTGAGATCATCCTGGTGGTCGGTATTTGACGTCCCTACTTTTATGGGGATACATTCAGAACATGTAGGTAGAAGACCACCCCTCAACGTTCCAGAACGTACCTACCCAATTGACTACCAACGTATTTCTGATGGCTGTTATCGTATTCCGTCTCCAAGGGACAGGGCAGGGATGTTCGAAGTCGAAGTTGGTTAGCAAACAAAACATTAAGTCTTAGCGAAGCTTCCAATATCCTATATTTACTTTTCTGCATCTTCGGCGCAGTG
The DNA here is from genome assembly GCA_023628415.1 of Hypoxylon sp. PDH2405. NCBI lineage: Eukaryota > Fungi > Ascomycota > Sordariomycetes > Xylariales > Hypoxylaceae > Hypoxylon > Hypoxylon sp. PDH2405. Next base: position 174,057 of record JAMAKT010000034.1, read on the forward strand.
GGTTGTCGCACAACATGAGAGTCAATATATCTTTGCCAGACTGTCTTGGGCTGTGTCCTTCCCGTTCAGGTCTTATATCCCACCTTTATCGCCACCATGCCGCCATACCTGTTGCTATGACATTTTTACTCACGACCATCTGCATGAGAAAGCGGTGTTTATTATGTAGCCTGGCTACGCCTCATCCTTTGAGTTGTATGGCGTCGGCCGGCTGATGTACGTCCCGAGAACCTACGACGCCGAATTACGCGGCTGACCAGTAATCGACAACTTTAAAACGCATTTGACACGACACACACGTTTAGACTTTGATCTTTTGACTTTTGACTACCTACATGTAGGTAGATAACAGGCCGGTTTGCTGGGGGGAATGGTGATCCTGCCGAATTGCCTGAGGGGTACATACCTACATGTAAGTTTGACATTGATTAATACGAACGAGCTATCCTCTAAGAACAAAGAGGATACGCATTTGCGTATGGCTATCAGTACGAAGATAAGTTGATGGCCTGCCAGTGTCACTTTATCAATCATAATGATTTATGAGCTAGACAGTCCACTTCAATATAGTTTCCCATACTTGCAGATATTTAACACCTTGTAGTAAACATAAACATCTAGTCCAGTAAACAATAAATGGTCAAATCCAAAAGATCCTCAATCATGCACGGCGACATGGCCCCTTTTTGCCCGCTTTTCCCCTCTTTCGAAGCTGAAGATAAAAGATAAGGAACAATTCAGCTACCTACTCACAGTCGCTCATCTATAGAATCTAGAAGTTCCGTAGTAGTAAGGCCGTTCAACCGAAGCTGAATGGCCGAGATGGTAAGGAGGATCGGTTCATGGATGGTTCATGGATGGCTCTAGAGTCTAGATCTGCCCAGGCCTCGTCGCTGATCAGGGCAAACAGCTGGAATCCGGCGATTTCAGTGGTTAATTTCCGCAATCGATAAGGAATGCCAACAATCCGAACCCCTGTCCCGGGTTCGTCGCTCCCTTTTCCCTAACCCCACCGTTCTTCCCCTCTTTCAGAAGGTGCGTTAGCGGTCAGTCAGTCATTGATCCACGTGCAGGCTGCAGGTAGGAACAATGTTAAAGGCAGCTGGAAGGTAGGAAGGTACATGTAGTAAGGTAGGAACATTGAAGGTATTAGGTCTAGCTAGCACCAACAAGGTGGAATTGAATTAGCATTTTAACAAAATGGAATGATGAGGCTGAGAGTTCTTTCCCTCCTCTCTTCCCGTTTCCCGACTTACCCGACTTGCTGAACTCTTTCTCTCCTTATTCTCCTTATTTCACAGCTTGCCCGGCCAACGCGACTAGGTGTACCTGGTTAGCTTCCGCTAAGGTCTTCTCCGCCTCTTCCTAGCTTCGCACCACCCGGCTGCGTAATCCACTCATCACCTCCTTTCTCTACCGCATTCTCATCACCGCCATCTCTGCTACCATCAATGTCTTTATTTAATACTTAGGAGACACAAACATACATTCAATCAAGAAGAGAAAAAGAGAAAGTAAATAAAATATATCTTTATCTCATTTATCCAGGTATTCAAGTTTATACTACTTAGGTGGATATCTTTCTATCCATTCCCTGCGAGGGGCTGAACCAAATCTTGATTGCTTGTGTTGCTGCACGTCTTTCGTCCTCACCGTTATGTTGTATTGACCAAGCAAACCGCTTCTCCCCGCCTCCAGACCGAAGACCCACCAATCCGTTCCAATCCGTCCGCGACTAACTATTTATCTATTTATCAATCACATAGTAAAACAACAATTATCAACTATCGCCGGCCATAACGAAAGAGATAGCTTTCTTGTTGATGTCACTTTGATCGCAATTATCGTTGGTCTTAGTCATCATCCTTCTTGAGTGATTTATTATTCAAGAATCACCACCTACGCACCTGATCATACGCGCCGATCCCATCCAGATGCCTTTATTCCGGTGATTCCGCTTCTCTGGCCGTTTGCAAGCCCCCTTTTTTTGCTCTTAGCCCCTGGAACGACACTCCTCGGTCGGTCGCGACTTCGCCGTTCGATCGAACCCGTCTATCTTCCTGTGCCGTCTGCCTACAGTCTTCGATGGTTCCGCGATAACCTCCAGGTATATGTATGTGTATATATAGTCAAATATATATATGCTTACATATACATAACGCACGTCGCTGCTGTTGCTATCCCTGTTGCTATCATTGTCGCACACGATGGCTTCAATCCAAAGCCTCCCGGGGTTTGGGTCTCACAGCTCAAGCACTAAGATAAGCAGGTCAAGGACGAGAACAGCAGTGAAACCAATTCTTAAGAAATTGTCATCACAGCCAGAGAAGAGGTCGTTAGACTTGGATAGAGGATGGATGGATCAGGATGGGTGGGGAGGAGGGATAGGGGCTCTCTACGAGCAATCAGGGAAGGATACAAGCATCACATTCAACGAGGCAGTTGGAACCCGGCGGTACAACCACTCCAGATCGATAAGCGGTGCAAGTCACGTCTCCGTCGCAACATCTAGCAGTTCTGGCCCACGTCACCAGGTTGGAGCTCCGTTTGTACACCCTTTCCAGCAGACGCCACGGACTTCGACACCTCCATTGTCATATGCTAACTCGCAAACTTCATTCTTCGACATCACCGAGGATGATGACAATGACCCCAATAACGGCGGTAGTAGTCATAGGAATAGCCTCCACATCCACCCTATCAACCCACACTCACACTCCCAACCAAGCCTGAGTGTTCGGCGCCCGTCACTAGCAAGCAGTCAACGCACAGCATCCTACTCCGAAGTAAACAATGCGCACCCTTCCTCCCCCCATCCTTCTCATCATTTGCCTTCCCTCAGAATAAACACATCGAGGGTCGCATCAACTACGCCAGCACAATCCTCGCGCCTAGCTAATGTTGCAAGCCGCTCCGACCTTCAACTCGATTGCATGTTAGAATCGCCCAGCTCATCTACCAATGCTACATCGAATCCAATCGCTTCTCCAACTAGCTCTGTAGCACCAATGTCCCCCCTACGTTCTTCCTTCGATGCTGCCGGCTTTCCACGTTTGCGCGCCAAATCCGACCTCGACACGGCGACCCGCGCTGAGCATCTCCGGGAAGCGCGTCGGAAATTCGAACTGAGAGAGAAGGCGAAAGAGGAGAAGTACGCGCGAGAGGAGATAAAGCGTCGGGAACGCGCCGACAACAAGCGTGCGCTCGAACTTGAAAAGCATGCAGCCGCCGTTTACAAGGAGCAGATGGCAGCAAAGGCTCGCCTAGAAGCAGCCGAACTCGAGGAAGCCATCGCTCGCGGGAAGCACAATCGGAAGTTCAGCGCCACTAGCAGTGGTCGCCCAAGCCTAACCGTATCTCGAAGTAGTCTATCCCGACCTGGCACGTCACGAAAGAATGCCCCTAGCCCCTTAGGAGAAGCCGGGACGTTTGCCAGCAGCAAGTACGACAGCCTGGATGCGAGAAGTCCGCCAGCATTCGGTAACGAGGCTGGAAGTGCGCAAGGAGTTGTTTTCCAGTCTCCTAAGCGAAAAAACACGGCAAAGAATAAGACCCAGAGTACTTGGACCATGTTCATCTTGTGGTTGAGAACGAAGTTGCTTCGGGTGAGCAAAGGTCGCTAATATCTCAGTATTGCATTCATCAATTCCCACGCCTCATATATCATTACTTTTATGCGGGGTTAGCTGGTCTACGAAATAGACATACCCGCGACACATACCCCAATTCAACATCGCCCGGAAGGACGAAATATCACTTCAAGGAGTCGGCATGGGTGACAGGAACAAACCATTCCCACCGACCAGGTCATCATCATCATCATCATTATCATTAGCAAAGACACGAACATATATGATATCCGTTGCATTCACGACTTTCACTCTCAGCATTATTGAAAAAGGCGTTTTCGGAAGAGGAGTTTTACCTAGTTGATTGCATGTCTGGAACGCCCGTTGCGCGTTCAATATATTGAAAAAGGGACTTTAGGAAAGGGGAGGACGACCTTGCTCTTTCGGCTTGGAGTTCGTTACATTGCTACTAGCAGTTCAGGGTCTAGCGAGAATGGTGTGTTCTATCGCTCGTTTTTTCTCTTCGGCATTTCCAGGTACTAGGCGTTCAAGCACATTGAGCAGATATGACACCTTCCCATTCTACCTTCTTTTCCGGCTTATCGTCAAGTCCAGTCTACGCAGAACCGGTCTGTTAGCAGGATGAGAAAGGGTGATGACAAGTTGTCCTAGGTTCGGGTCATATTCATGTTATGCTGTATCGTTTTGAAAGCTTTTAGGGATCGTATGTTTTGTCGCGGATCGGAATCCGTGTTGGAATTACATTGTCTGAGCAAGAAGATTATGATTAGTAGCATTGAAGGACTGAGCTATATGAACGAGCAGAGTTACAGATAGCTTCACTGAATTGCAGAGCCCATTTTGCTTTCGCGAATTACTCAGACTCGAATGGTCTAGTTTTTCTGACTTGTCTCCTTCGTTGATTACCTGGTGAACTGGTTTCCATTCCTCCCAACCCCTAGTCCAGATGCTTGGTATATACTGCCCGGAAATGCGGATTTGAACTTCATGTTGTATACGATATAAACCTTGTTGACACACCAGACGGTATAACATGTCTCGTAAAACTAGAACTAGACGCATCGTAATATGAGCGAATATACGAGAGCGAATATACGAGTGTGTACACCCAGCCTCTTATTGTTCTCGACCAAATAAAAAGCACTAGGCCAAAGTTCGTTACACAGAACTTGAGTACGTTAGGTATGTAGGTATTTATATAATACGTCACCGGTTTGATATTCCAGAATACATGTAGGTTCTATATATCGACAAGCAGCCTCGTGTTGGCATGTGAGCCAAAGCAGCTGACACGCACTTTGGTATTATGTACTTACCTTAGGTACACCAGATATTCAGTCTCTCATTGGTTTTTACAGATGCTGGCGCGCGCCTAGATGACCTAATCCCATCTGAGTACTAGCGCAGCTTGGCGGCTCAAGCGCCAAGATCTTCAGGGGTGCGTCATACAACGCGCTTCCTTATTGCTCAGTTCTAACGTTGTACCTAAGTATTTGGTGCAAGTTAGTTGGTAAGCTTAACGGGCACAGGTGTAACGTGTTAAGGTAGGTGAAGTGTGTAGGATTTAATTGAAAGTGGCTAGGGGTGAAGTTTGTTTTGGAACTTTAATTTATTTTCTATATATTTTCTATAAAATATCAACTTGTTTCTTCGTTGACTTCCTTTTTTTTCGTGACAGATCGGAAAATGTTGCCGTATCGAATGATGGAGAAATACGAATAATGGGCGTGTGCTGCATACAAATACGTACGTCCCAAGCCTTGGGTGTTCTGGGCACTGCGGCTATGCTCCAGCTTACTCTCGTCGAGACCATTTTACTTGATTCGCTCACCCCGGTTGGTTGGTCGGCTGGTTGGTTAGCTGGTTGGTTGGTTGGTTGGTTGGTTGGTTGGTTAGTTGGTTGGCCCCTTGTTCCCAAGATTCCATACTTCCCGGCAAAAACAATCTCCACGATGGTCTGGGCTTTTGCTTGGCCAAGCTCCTAGGTAGGCTAATCGTTAAGCAGCGTCCCTTTCTTTGTCACCTCCTGAATCCAAAACCTTGCCCTCCCGTTCTTTGCCAATGCAGTCCGGCTGGTGATTGGTATTGTCTTGTCCTTTTTTTGCCTTTCACACATCGTTGACGTCGAGTTCCACTATCGTTCAAGTCCTAAACCCTCTCGTCGCCGAATTAAAAATCATAATTTACAATCCACCTTTGTTGGATGAGACGCTCATTATTGGTCTAATTTATCTATCTTCGTTCTTTCATTCTCTCTTCCTGGTGATCAGTATTCAAGCCTTCGTTTCCCCTCCTCTTTTCCCATCTGGTAGATATCGTAAAACCATGGTGAGATTATCGACGCCACTGCTGGCGGTACTGGGCCTGGCTGCCGATAGAGTATATGGAGCCCTCGACGTAGATCTCGATGATCCAGGTACGTGTTTATTATACCTCATCATCCTCTAGTTATATCATCGTACAGAAGCAAAGAGAATTAACATGTGACCTTCACTTATCCAGCATCTATCAAGAAGGCGGCTGCCCTAGTTGCCGAAGATCTTCTCACCTTCTATCATGGCGACGAACCCGGCAATGTTCCCGGCATCTTGCCCGGTCCTCCCCCCGATGGCGATTACTACTGGTGGCAGGGAGGTGCGCTCTGGGGTACGATGTTAGATTATCGACACGCTACCGGCGACAAGACGTACGACGATATGGTGACAGAAGCTCTGCTGTGGCAGGTCGGCCCCAATAAAGATTTCATGCCGCCTAACTGGACCGCGTCGATGGGTAACGATGACCAGGCCTTCTGGGCATTGTCTTCTATGTTGGCGACCGAGATAGGATATACAGACCCCCCAGAAGATCAGCCGCAATGGCTAGCGTTGGCCCAGGCCGTGTTCAACGAACAGACACACGAGGATCGAAGAGTACCCAGTGGAAAATGCGAATGGGGTCTCAGATGGCAGGTCTACCCGTCCAACAACGGATACAACTACATCAACAGTACGTTCGACTACCTTGGCATCCCGGCTACCAGGTAGCTGCGAGCAAGACCTCAATACTAACAAGGGAACAGCAATCGCAAACGCCTGCTACTTCAATATCGGCGCCCGACTAGCCCGTTATACAGACAACTCGACCTATGCCGACCTGGCGAATAAGACCTGGAATTTGATCCACGAACTAGGTTACATCTCGGATAAGTGGGATGTCTACGACGGTGCCCACTTACCCGACTGTGCCGATATTAACAAGGCTCAGTTCTCCTACAACGCTGCCATGTTGTTGCAAGGCGCTGCCTTCTTATACAACTATGTATGTTCCCTAGAAATCCCATGAATCCGCACTTTATTAACGCATCATTCAGACCGATGGTAGTCAAATCTGGAAAGACCGCATTGATAACCTCGTCGACCGCATGATAGAGATCTTCTTCCCAAATAACATTGCCTACGAACCGTCCTGCGAGGGTAGCAACTGTAACGCAGATATGTTGTCGTTCAAGGGATACACAGCCCGGTGGATGGGTTCAACAATGCAATTAGCACCCTACACGCGCGAGAAGATCTTGCCGGTGCTCAAGGCGTCCACGCAAGCCGCTGTGAAACAATGCACTGGCGGCGACAACGGGCGGTTCTGCGGCTTCCATTGGTCTACCGGTGTCTTCGATGGTAAGGTCGGTGCCGGTCAACAAATGAACGTCCTAGGCTCCCTAATCAGCCTTCTCTCCCCCCAAATCGATCCGCCCCTGACCAATTCGACCGGTGGTACATCTGTTGGTGACGTAAACGCCGGTTCTGACGAACCCCTCGTGCCCACTTTCTCTCCCATCACGGGCGGTGACAAGGCCGGTGCGGGTATCCTCACAGCCCTTCTTATTGCGGGCTCGCTCTCGGCTTTCGCCTGGATGAGCTTAGACTGAGGAGATGGGGATGTAGACAAGGGTGTGTGGTAGTAGCGAAGCAAAATGGGATGTACATCTGGCGTGACATATGTTTTGCAATCAATTGGTTTTTGATTTTGTTCAGGAAATGAATACCCGGGTTTGTTTCTGAGATAGTGGAAGATTAAGTGCCGAACGGACGAACGGATTTGTATATATTAACCCTCTCTCACTCTCTCTCTCACACACACATAGACTCTGCCTCTGTCTCTCTGCCTTTTTATGTTTGCTACGTACGGGTTGCTTTTGACATTTGAGGAGTAGAGTGAGGCATAGTGATATTGAGAGAGGGCTGGAATAGCAGAAGCAGGAGAGAACGACGGAAGAAAGATGGTGGGGAGGAGAATGAAAGAGTTAGACAAATAGATTCGAGGTAATCTAAATCTAATTTGACTCAGATGATTAACAGTTCTTAACTTGGTTGAGTTGACTAGAGTTAATTTGAGTGTTGGGAGCATAGATGGGAGAGACGGCTTACAATGTTCAGTATTCTCTGAGCCGATGAAGGCAGTTGATGATTTGATATCCGGAGATGTTTCCTATCAAACCTATACCATATGCGCATATCAAACCAGGTGAAGCACTCGAGGTGAGATACGACTAGCCAGTAAGGAGTTCCATCAACTACAGAGTCTGGTACAATAGAATTCTAGCAGCTGCTACTATAGGTATGTAAAAGTAAGGACATGTGACGAGGTGGAATGATATAGGAGTAGTCTATATTGGTTATTTACTGCGTAGACCTTCATCGTAGTCAGCCTCCGAAGCTTATAAGGGTAGGCAACAACCATAAGAATAAGCTGATGTTGCACGTAGCTGCTTAAACCGACTCGTACTTCTAGGTTCGTGATCTTCGAAAGGGGTAATCAGAATGCTTTACATGTATAGTACATATTCATGAAACGTCGATTCTTCACCACTGTTTGACGAATATGTAACCGAGACATGGGCTGTATATAACCTTAGTATTTAGAAGGCCGGCCCGTTTAGCTAAAGGGTTTATACTAGCTAGCGGTTTCGTTTAAAGTTGGCCTGATAGTATTGGCAAGGAGGAATAAAAGGAAGTATTTAGACTCGATATGGTTCCTACTCACTTCTAAACCCGAATGGACTTCGACTTCTTTGTAAGCCCCCAAGCTTCTGTTCCTGGCAGTTACCTAGATAAAGGATCAACATAATTACCTGAATACTCTCTAAAGGGAGATTTGGGGATCTTAATTATTTCGCTTGGACATCGCAGTCACTTTAGTGCCGACCCAGTGGCCATTCAGTTTCAGATAGAGTCCGCGGTCAAGTGAGCCAAAATACTCCCTATGTTAGAGAGAAACAAGGTATGATATAGTCGGGTAATCAGAGGTTTCGAAGCATTAATGGGGAATAACTGCGCCTTCTAGGATCCCATGTCCAGAATCAGTCACAAGAGTTAAAGCATGGGAAGTGAGCCACTAACGCAGTTGTACAAGGTCACGCTTATCCTTCAGGTATTTTAACGATAATATCCGGGAATGACCTCTGGGCAATTGCTACTCTAGAAGTCCTTACAAATCACTTGCGTCCTCTCCAACATGCGGGTTTTCAATCTACTCCAAGGCTTTTCAAGTTGTTAGCAAGCCGACCACGGAATGACGCCAGCAGTGTAAAAAAACCAAATGTGATTCTCAGATCCGCTCAGGCCGCTACGTGGATGACGGACTACAAAAAGGAAATCGGCGTCGTGGTAATGGATAGATTGCGATAATGCAAACCATCTCTGCTGTAGGGCCATGGCCCTGCGACCGTAAGATTCAACAAAAGTAATGTCGGTCCTCTACTAAAGCTATTCTACGTATCAAGACGTGCCTGACATTTTGGCATATACAACTCTGTATTAGTAACTCCGTGCCGCAATCTAGATGGTAGACCTGCCAATTGCAGCTCATGAAATGATGAAGGGTCACCTGCTGAAAGAGGTGCCATAATGTACTGCCACGCGGCTTTGGCTGCAACTGGGGCACATTCGCATTCGCATTCGCAAACTAGACGATAGCGGAGCGCGAGTTGGCCCATATGACGATGTTGAGGTGCAAGGAAGTTCCCTTACCCGAACGGACCGACGCCGACCCTTTATACAAATTGTTGTGTAGGTCCGAGCCGATACCTCCGTGGATAGGGAGACAGCGGAGGTCCGAGTTGCGTGGACTTTATTCTGACTACAGGCTTTCAGTGCGTGTGTAGTTGATGATTGTTGATAAGAGTTCCAACTATGTACGTATGACCGACAGGGTGGAAATGGGTCGGAATCGCTGATCTTGGACTCGGATCTGGTAGTCATAGATCTCCCAGAGATGAGTATTGTTATTGGAATAATGGTGGGCAGAAGCAACATTGAGTCTTGGACTGTCGATACATGTATGCAGATATGTACACGTATGGAGTACCTTGCATGTTAGGCGGGTAAGAGGTTGCGATGCTGTCAGCAAGACCGATACTGATACTGTAAAGCGATCGGTGTGGAATAGATCTTGGCTTGTACGCATAGTGTGCCGTTTATCCAGTCTGCTAGTTCGGTTACGTCATACTTTTTCTTTCACAACGCGGATTTAGAATCCGATTAGAACGTCTTGGCAGAAACCTTCGTAACGTTTGGGAAACAGTCATAACATGAGTCGTACCTGACTATAACCAAGAATCTAAGATTCATTAGAACGAATCGGGAATGCCATTATTCGACATAATTCCCTGTTCAATGGAGATGGTCTAGATGGGCAATTATTTCTGCATGTGGTCCACTTCCAAGGTTCTTCCCCCTTTCACATACCACCACCATCCACAACCCCTAGCCACACAGATCTTGAAAACGTCAACATCAACAACCATAACTCTCTTCTTATCTCTTTTAACTAGTTTTATTTACATTCCAACATACACCCGAATTAAACAAGTCGGATTCCGACTTAATATTCAAAGCAGCACGTACCTGGTATCTATACGTATTGACGCGCAAAGAAACAAGTTCTCCGCCTCGCAGCTAGCTCATCAGCCCTACGTACGCCTGCTGGGCTATGCGTCGTACAGTGTGAATTGTAAACCTCCCTCACGTTGCGTATCAGAGAAGTGAGGCGGTGTTCCCGTTCCGCGTTCCACCGCTGCTGAGTCTACCCAAGTAACAACAAACGGTCGGAGGTAACATCCCACTCTCTGTGCCACCCAGCCACGGTATTGCTGATATCAACGGCGGGAACTAGGAGACGCGTGTTACACCGCTGCTGACGGAGAACAAATCGAGAGCGAAGCAATAAAGAAGTTGTTGGGGGTGTATTGAAAACACAAAAGATCATCGTATCTACAAGAGAGAGTACTCGTCTAACCAGGCGATACTCTCTCCTGAGTTGGTGGTGGCAGAAACAATGCGTAAGTTTATATTTGTTATTTCTTTTTTTTATGCGCCCGCCTACATCATTTCTCCTATCGCACAGTTTGGACACGTCACGGGTATTTTATCATACATATTTGCTTCAAGTGAAAGTCAAAGCACTGCATCTATTCCCTGTACAACATACGTAACTGCGCGTCTCCATTCATCTGCACATTCACCTGCACTCGCCCCAACGCACGCATCCGACGCTACATTAATTCCGGCAAACTTCCAAGTGGGGATCGTCATCAATCAGCTTCATATCTTCGGGGAGGGTGAGATAGAAGTCTGATAGGGGTTACACTTCTCTCATACCGAGGTAAAAGTTCCTGCTGCTATAAGACCTGCTAGGAGCTAAGGTATATCCTCGAGTGTCGACAACAAAGGGAATCGAGAATTAAGGACGATTCTTTTCTTTATCAAATTATTACAGGGCTTGGCGTACATACCAAACCGGCACAAAACGTGTTTAGTTAGCCTCAGGTCGGTGGATCGACGCTCTATCGCCATCCTGGGAAGCAAGGCGAAAATCCACACAGTCCAGGCTACACGTTATTAAACCACAGGTGGTCCAGTGATCACTTGCCAAGCCGGTCTACCCTATCCGCACTTACACCTTGACTCTGCCAGAACAAGCCGCTGGTGACTGGCTTACAAGCCAGCGAGCCTTTTGCCTGGGAACCAATCCGCGTACACCACTTGGGCTACCCCTGATATCCTAGATTACGCCTTGATTCTTCTCCCAATCAGAACACTCCCCACGCCACCATCCCGCCCCGATTTTCCAACTCGTTCTACGCCTATTTAGTCTAGGCACCTCTCGCTTCTTCGGATTACGTCCTCAACACGTTCCCTCTCTTTTCCCGTTCTCCTTACAGAACAACCCACGACCTTGGCGTCGAACTTGCCAAAGCCGCATACATCGATGAAGGAAAGCTCAACTGACCAGGCCTCTTATATAGATCGCATACGCTCTTGGGCACGAGATCACGCGTATGGAGGCTCTAAAAAATCCACAGCGTCCAACAGCAACCCTGTTCTTCCCGTAGACGAAGTACCTAGATCACAGCGGCATACCGAGAAAGGTGACAATGTTAGCACCCCAAACCACAACCAGAATGCACCGAATACCGGACCGGATAACGGAGGTGCCGATAAGTCAGCTCCGTCGGCATCTCAAGCGGAGGGGACGGGGCCTGTCGTAGATGAAGCTGGTGGCAAGAAGAAACCTAACCTCATCGTCGAAACGTGCCTAGAATTTAAGAAGGTCCTTCTCCATAGCTGGATCAACATCTTCCTGGTGTGCGTTCCCGTCGGGATTGCTGTTGCAAATCTCCCGAATAGAAATGCTGGTGCTGCGTTCGGCGTTAATGCCGTCGCTATCATCCCACTTGCTGCACTCCTTAGTCATGCTACGGAATCCGTAGCCCGCAAGATGGGCGACACCGTCGGTGCATTACTCAACGTTACGTTTGGTAATGCTGTTGAATTGATCATCTTGTAAGCTTTGCATCTTCGTTTTAAATCCCTTTTCAGTTTCGCTAACAACTCGGCAGCATGTAAGTGGATTATATTTTATATAGAGTATTGTCCGCTGTTGTCCGCGACATTCGGCCCATATTGATTCGTATATTGAATCTTGCTAACCCCAACCCCCCATTCTATAGCATCGCTCTAGTAAAGGTAATAACATATCGCCGGTATTCTTCTGATTCATGTTGCTAACCCAATTTAGGGCGAAATTCGTATCGTTCAGGCCTCGTTACTGGGATCTATCCTCGCAAACTTGCTCCTTATCCTGGGCATGGCCTTCTTCCTTGGTGGTCTCCGATTCCGAGAACAGGTTGGTGAATTCGCATCTTGAGCAGTTGGACGTCAATTGACACTTTTTAGATCTACAACAGCACCGTGACGCAGATGAGTGCCTGCCTTCTCAGTTTGAGCGTGATTAGTCTCATGTTACCGGTTAGTTTCACTTGAACCTGCATGCCTTTGAATTATGCTGACAAGAGTAGACTGCATTTCATGCATCGTTCAAGGACAGAGCTGAGGCAGACAGCGAATCTCTGAAAATCAGCCACGGTGTCAGCGTCGTAAGTCTTATCTCTGCATATTTTCCACCCCTAGCTAACATTATCTTGAGATCCTCCTTTTGGTGTATGTCATCTACCTCATGTTTCAGCTGAAGTCTCATGCATATATGTATGAATCGACTCCTCAGCACATTATCGATGAGGAAGCAACACCTGGACCTGCTGCCGCATGGCTAGAATCCTCTGATTCTGATTCGAGCTCCTCATCGGATTCGGACTCGGACAACTCGACTCATTCGAGGGAAACCATGTCAAAAAGAGTCCGACGAGCCATCCGTGGACATCGCCGTAGAAAGTCGAGTGTCGCATCGATGGATACAGATGATCTGCCTCGTACCCGAACCTCGTCACTTGGAACTAACAGTGTTAGCCCCACTCATGATGGTTCCAAATCTGGAGATTCTGCTCACGGTCCTGGATTCTTCCCGCGCATGAATTCTAAGGGCAGTGACGAAGCCATTGAAGAGGAAGATGAGTCTAAGAGCCACCGTAAGCACCGTAAGCGCTCTAAGCGCAAGCATCACAAACGAGACAAGAAGGCACAGAATCCGACTGGTGCTGAGGAGGCTGCTCAATCTGAAAACATCGTTGCTCTCGGACCGGACAATGCACGTGTCCCAGTTGCAAGCGACGGAGAGCCTCGCCGTGTGGATTTCGCAGAGACGGTTGCCAATGTCCAGGGCACATTTGAAGTCACGCCCTCGGGGTCTAGACGCCCGTTTAATATCCTATCTCTCCGACCCGTAGCCAAGAGCCTTGCGCCGCCTGTATTCATGCAGCCTTCAGACATGGGAGCGACTCCTGTACCAGTTGGCCCGGTGCCGCGTGTCAGATATGGCATCCGCAGGACCAACTCCCTTCCTGGACGACTCAATCAGTATGACTATCGACCACCCGGAGCTATGATGCCTTCGCAAGTGCCCGTGTCCATCTTAACTGGCCACCAGGGACCGGACGATAAGATTCACGAAGATGACCTCTCACGAGGCGCCGCCGTTATAATGTTACTCGTCTCGACAGCTCTCGTGGCCCTATGTGCTGAGTTCATGGTTGACGCCATCGACGACGTGGTCGCGAATAGCGCACTCAAGGAAACGTTTATCGGGTTGATTATCCTTCCAATTGTCGGTAACGCGGCAGAGCACGTAACAGCCGTCACAGTGGCGATGAAGAACAAGATGGATTTGGCCATCGGCGTTGCTATTGGGTCGTCGATCCAGATCGCCTTGTTCCTAACACCTCTCGTGGTCATCATTGGCTGGATCATTGGACAACCAATGACGCTCTACTTCACCCTATTTGAGACGGTGTGCTTGTTTGTTTCGGCCTTCATCATCAACTTTTTGATCTTGGACGGCAGGAGTAACTACCTTGAAGGCGCGCTGCTTTGCGCTACTTACGTTATTATTGCAGTCGTAGCTTTCTTCTACCCCGAGGGCGACGCCGCTGGCGCTTTAGGTGCTTAGCACGGCGTCCTTGCTCTCAAATAGGGACAAGTTACTCCCCTTACAGCCTGATACGATGTTTAATAAACCGACCACGACATATAGAACACTTATTACTTCGGTATTCAGCGCATTTGAGACGATTTCGCGAACATAATGTGGCAATTTTGCACCCGAGCGAATACATATTGCTGAGGGCAGTACAGAGAAATCGCATTCACCTTTCTTGTTTTTTCAGGATGGTCACTTGGCTTTTCGAGTCGACCCCTAGCGATTGATTGATTGATGACTTTGATATTTTTTTTTAGATGGGGATGAAGAGATGATGAAGATTTAGGAGAATTTGCAAGCGACGAGCTGAGCCAGCCAACTTGGCCGCTGTGATTAGGATTGATGAGCGAGCGTATAACCACGCAGATAGATAGTTGAACAATGCAGACTCGGACTAAAATGATATGAGCTGCTGAGCGAATTTACATTCTCTTCTTTATGCACATTGTGGAGGCGATAGATCTCGTTCGTTGAAGCGAGAGAGCTGATATTCTTCTGTATAAGTGATTTCGTGACGTGACTACCTTGTGCTAAGGGCGAGTATAAGAATGATTATCTTGAATTGATATTATAATAGCCTACTATCATTATTCTAAATTTATATGAATTCCTAACCTAGCTTGTACATACCAACTTTCCAGGTCTTATTGCGTATGAATGAAACCGTACTTGGACTACGTCATTAGGGTCTTCACCAGTTTAATGGGGTGCAGTAGTTCGCACCGATGTGGGGGTTTTAGCAGGTCACCGGCATCCCCGGTACCGCGGTCTCATTCTAGATTCGTTGAGGCTGAGCAAAGTTGGAGGTCAAGGCCAAAGCTCAACAACAAAACAACAATTTGTCATAGTCCAGTCAATGTTGTTCTAACCAGCTCATCTTATACTGAGCCAACAAAAACTATGTACCTTGGCATATCTCTTAAGTGACATAAGCCCCCTTTAGCGCTTAGTCGCACCAATTGGACACGTATAACGCCACATCCAGGTCCTGTGTCCTAGATACTCTGATTCACCTTCCTTCTCGGTCAAACTGTTTCATGACACTGGAACATTATATATACCTATACAAACGTTATCATTGATCATCACTTCCAGAACATCAAAGCCGAGGTTCAAATTACACAGCCAACCAGTACCGCTTTATAAAACTATTACAGTTCACTTGACTTCCCCTATCTCGTATCTTAGAAATTTATTCTATTTAATTTAGCAGACCGTCATCCTGTCTTACTATATCTATACTACTCCTTAGCTAGCTACACCACACAAAGCACACCACAATGTGTTTCGGAAGCAAAGACAAATCCGACGACCCGGCTCCTAAGCCAACCCAGGTACGGCCATCCTCAGGCAGCGCAGCAAATCCAAAAGCCAGCATGCCGCAGGACTACGCACCTCAACCGGGACCACCACCATCTCATGGCAGCTATCCATCTCAATCCGAGTCCAACCACGCTGCACATCCCATACCACCGTCTTCCCATTCTCATTTCCAACCCCCATCCCAGGACTTCGCTCCCCCTCCAGGCCCCCCACCTTCAGAATCGAAGAACAACCCATTCTTCACCTCACCTCCCCAAAACACCGCAGACTACGCCCCGCCCCCCGGCCCCCCACTACCACCACCAACCCAGCACATCCCAGGCCAAAGCCAAAGCCAAAGCCAGCCCCACGACTGGCAAACCGCAGTCCCAGACACAGCGCTCCTCCCCCCTCCCCCAAACTACTTCAGCGGCTTCGACCGCTCCCCCGCAAACAACGCCACCGAGGAAGAATGCGAGGCCGGCGAGTCCTGGTGTCGGCAGTACCCTTTGTACCAACCCCTGCCGCTGAACCACGAAGTCGCTGCCGCGGCACAGTGCGGTAATATCGCTGTTTACGCGCCCCCTTTCTTCACCGCACAGGGGAGAGGTGCGAGGGGTGGTGCGCTAACGCAGACGGGGCGGGGCGTGTGGCGCGGAAGCAGTGAAAAGGGGATGACGGATACGTGTCTAGCGACGTATCCGCCGCTGTACCACGCCGCGGCGCATAGTCCGCTTGTCACGGGGCGGGGGAAGACGGTTTATTACGAGGTGAGGATCTTAGAAGATGGCAGTCGTAAGGACGAGGTCTCGCTTGCGCTGGGGTTCACGGCGCCGCCGTACCCAGCGTTCCGGTTACCGGGGTGGCATCGCGGGAGCTTGGGGGTGCATGGGGATGACGGACATAAGTACATCAACGACCGGTGGGGCGGCAAGTCTTTTACTTCCCCCTTCCGGCGCGGGGAGACGCTTGGGTTGGGTATGGAGTTTGGTGTTGCGCCGGGGGGGAAGGGGATGCGGGTGGAGGTTTTCCTGACGCGGGATGGTGTCGAGAGGGGTCGGTGGGATTTACACGAGGAGACGGATCGCGAGCAGGATCTCCCGGTGACGGGGCTTGAGGGACACCATGATTTGTGTGCGGCCGTGGGCGTTTTTGATAAGGTGGCTTTTGAGATTGTGTTTGTGCCGGGGTTGTGGAAGTGGAGAGGTTATGAGGGTTGAGGGTGAATTTTGAGGACTCAACGGTTTATAGGACATTTTCAGGTTGGTGTTATTGGAGTTAAGTGCTGGATTATGCAGAAAGGGCCCCCCGCCTTCGGTGCTGTCTGCTTACAGTAGGCTGAGCAATGGAAGTTTATGGCGAGGCTGAGTCGGCATGACGACGTGAGCCTACTACGTGCAATATGTACTTATAATCGGAGAATTCTTATAATCAAGTCTATATTATTTCCTTGAAAGGTACCTTCCTTTTATTCTGTATTTTGAAGTAGAATTCGTGGTGTCTAAGATTTAAGTCGCCAATTGTCTTCTTCACCCATTCCCATCGTCTATAATGTATCATCTCCTATGCCCCCCTTTGGGTTCGTCTATTATACAAGCCAGTATGAACATTTTCGAAACACAACAGTAGCCCTGCACTATGACTTCATAAGTCATACACGCTGCGGCAAGGAGGCATACAATATAATGTCCTGATTCGCGAACCATAGCGCCACCTATGTTGTCCTGTGAGATTTCGGTCGGTACCTAACCGAGTGTGGTCTATGCGGCCAAATTTCGAGCGGACCTATTCCGTTAAGCATACTGTCACTTTCTATATAAGCAAAGTGAGGGTATATCAAGAGATAAGTCAAGTGGTAATAATGGACGAATGAATTTTGCGCATAACTGATTACGATTGGCCTGCTGCATCAAATTCAGTACATGTCGTGATTTCCTCCCTCTATTTGGAAAGAAAGTCCTGAGTAAGGAGATCTAATAGATTTCTCCAACGTCATCGGGTTCTCATACCCCCAAAGACATTTCATTTCATTTCTCCCTCCCTTCACCATGATAATTTTCGCCTCCGCTAACTGCCTCGATAATCGTGGTTCATTCATTCATAATCTACCCACCATCATCCTAGGCGCAGCAAACCCACCACTGCCTCTAACAAGTCAGTCGGAAATAGTTTGAGCACCCTCGAAGGCGTCTTTAGGGTCAAGTGTGATCCAGTCCTTAACCGTGCCAGCTTCAACACAGATCATGTTCTTGAAGCCGTCCTTGGGCTCAAAGTCTCCCATGCCTGCCGCCTTGTCCGTCCACGGGTTCCAGACCACAACGTCCTTAAGATTATCACGAACGATACTGAAAACCGTCTCACCCTCCTCCTCGACGACCACCGGGCTCGAGGGACCCTTGGCTGGTGTGTATACCCGGTCTACCTCGCCGGCGATGGTCAGGGCACCCGACTGCGTCTTCGCTTTTGCGCCGTCCACCTTGTCGATGTATTCCGAATCCTCGAGACCCTTCACCTGGACCTTGGAAATATCCTATGCGACGCACAAGTCAGTAAATTATTCCTCCATCTTACTTTTAATATCTAAAGGGGCATCCGGGTATACATACGCTGATTCGCAGGTAAGTGTGCATCAGGACCTGGAACTCGATGGGTTGGCCACCGTCGTTGGTCACGACGATGCTCGTGATCAGGTTTTCCGGGGTAAGTGTGACGCTGTAGATGAGGGAGAAGGTGTAGGGCCAGAGTTTCTTAACCTCGTCATCGAGCGTGGCAGACGAAAGGCCGAAGTCGAGCTTCACGGAGCTGTCGGATGGGCCAGTCGACTCGGAGCTGGACTTGCCCAAGAACTCCCATCGTGAGTTGCGCGCAAAGCCGTGCTGCGGAAGCTTCGCGGTCGCAGCATGGTCTGGCGAGGTACCGAATACCTACAATCGATTACAACGTATTAGCTAGCTCCTCATTGTTGTTTCCAATAGACCTATGAGATTGGGAAGCAACGTTATTCTAGGCAGCTTACGGGGAAGACAAGAGGAATGCCGCCTCGTACGGCCTTGGATCCGTCAAGCTTGGCAGCGTCGGATAACCAGAGCTTCTCGGTTCCGAAGCGGTTCTTCCAGCTGATGACGGTGGCGCCGTATAGCAGAATCTCGACGCTGTCGCCAGTAGGAAGTACAGCGGTCACCCGCGAATTGCTGTGGGAAAAGTTGACTTGAGGCTGAGGAGGGAGGCCTGGCGTAGTGGCCAGCGCCATCGGCTTGTTACGTCGCTCAACCATAGTCGCTAGTTAGTTGTTCTAATGGGTCGGGTGGTTTATTAAGTTGGGATTAGGTCGGGTTAGATTTGTGAGTAGGAAAATGTATGGGCAAATCAAGTTTTAAGATGTCTTCCTAGATAGTGGTAATGTTAAGAGAATGAAGATGTAGGCAAGGAAGCAAGCGTAGGTGTAGGTATAGGTTATATGTGTAGGTATAAGTACGTAGGTTTGTGTAGGTAGATCAGGTATATGTAGATGTAGCCCTGAAGGTGTGTAGGTACCTATAGCGGGGTACGAGAGATAAAGTAAATAATATTCCGTACTTCTGGATCTTCTTGGTGGGGTAATCGCAGTAGCTTGCGGGAACTATAATATCTCGTATTTGAGACACAAACCACGGGAACGAATAGTAGATCACGTAGATGTTTCAGGTATGTCTTTGTTAGAGAATAGAAAATGACGAAAGAGGCTGGGTAAATATGAGCAACACTTTGTTTTCTTTGAGAAATCAGGAAAAGAAGACCAATAATACCCTTGATGCTTTGCAATCAGGTGGGGGATGTGATGTTGGCTGTTCTAGGTAGATGTTTGAAGTTGGTCGATCTCCAGCTTCAACCGAGAGGGGCTACTATTAATAAGGTTGGTACCTATACCTTAGGCGGTATTGTACCTAATCCAGAGGTAGTACATAGTTGCATGCGGGATGGAGCTTACAGATCGGTTAGAAAGAACAAGCAGGCAGGCAGGACAGCTACAGTGCAACCCTTATTGTGGGCCATTCGTATATACTGGCAGAACTGGGTAGTCGCACCGCATAACCTGAAACCACTAATCTTCCTGCCTGCAGCTACACTGCTTAGACGTGCCTATGGGACGAAGGCACCTGCCCGGCAAACTCCCAATAGAAGGAATATTCCCCGAATTTTTAAAAGCGCTGCTATCCGACTACCTACCTACATGTACATATATCTACTACTACCTATCCACCTATATTTCCTATCTGGTATTTACCTCATAATTAATATCATCTCATCTTATCTCATCTGCTGACAGCATCTTTTCGGTGAAAAGAGTTTTCTTTTGAGGCCGCAGGATATGAGTTATTTCTTATAACCCAGCGTTTCAGGTGACTGTGTCTTCGACTTTGCTACGCGAGACATAAGTTCGGCAGCCTCCTAATATCGTCAAGAGGGTGTGTTGGCGGCGGTAATCAAGGCGATCAAGGAGGCTTTTATGTCAACCGGTCACGACGATCCAGCCCGACGACAATGCTTTCTCAAGACATCTAAGATTCAATCATAAGGAACATCGTTGTTGATTTGGTAGTAGATATGAATGGACTCATTTACATGGCAACTGTCGGTAAATGAACTAAATGAAAAGGTAAAGAGACTGCATGTATGGGGTATGGATTGCAATATAGATATTCAATTCAATTCGATTCAAGTAGACTGTCGTCTGTCCCGTCCCGTCCTTAACTCCATGCCAATGCTCATGTCGTAACTGGTATAGTACACCAAGACCTAATCATGCCGTCCCCCTTCCAGTCATGTGTCTATAAATACCGCTTCCGCCTCATTTAAATTAACGTCGACTTCGGCTTTCCGCCTGGTATAGTTCCTTCTTGATATCGAAGAACATATCCTCAATCCTGTTCACCTCATCTCGAGTCAACGTTGCCGTACGGAGACCATCTAAGCCTCCTCTGAGCGCATCCATAATTCTTTCAGCTGCTGACTTCTCAACTACTGGTTCTTCGACTTGGCTGGATCGCACGGCGGCAATCTCATCCGCCTTCTCCAAGCTTTGTTCACCCTCTTCTTCCTGATTAATCATCTCTGTATCGGTGTCTACTAGTGGCTCCTCGTTTTCTAGAGGCTTTGCAAGATTAGGTTCGGCCTCCGATAGTTGAGATGCTTCGGTGATTATCTGCAGATTCACCGCTTCTGTATCGGACTCGCGCTCTAGAAGGCTATCGTCGAAGCTTACGGGCGACGAGTCTTGTTGAACAGTCCCGGCAACTGCGGGCTCCTGGACTTCGCTGAACGACATATCGGTGTCTAGCTCCATCTCCTCTTCCATTGTTACCATAGACTTAGCTGCATCCGTTACGCTGTCCTCGGGAATCTGGGTATCGGGCATTGCTTCCACTTGCCCTTCCGCTTCCACATGTTTCCGATGCTTCTGCTTTTTGTGGCTGCTACCAGGACCCTGAGTCTTCTCTGTATGCCGCTTCCTCTTCCTCCTTGACTTTTTGCTCGATGACTGAGAGCTGTCTGGTTCTGCAGGCGACGAAGGAACAGCTGACGATAGTTGACTGCTCTCATCCCTCTTGCTACGTAACCTCCTTGAAACCGTATTTACCGTGATGCATTCCAAAGTCGGTGCCTTTGTTTCTTGTGGCTTCTCTGGTGATTCTGTATCATATCTTGGTACCGGCTCGCATTTCCTAGAATCAAGCTCGATAACGAGACGTGCCAAGCTTCGTTCTTCATCATCGCTGAGTTCAAAAGATCGATCTTTTGGTTCGGATGGGGGTTGAGCTTGCTGTTCCCCGATCGTATTATTACTACGAAGGACTCGAGGTATTCGCCCAACCGGGCTGGTGAGAGCATCCACATATACCTCGCGGTCAGACCGAGGCGATGAGTCTAGTAGTTTGCCCGAGGAACGCGTCTTTCGTGGAGTTACTGGTGCCTCAGTAGCATTGGCGTCGTCACGTTCTACATCTATAGGCATTTGGTCTGGTTTGGGCTCCACTACTTCTGGCTCATGATGAACTGCTTCCAAAGCGTCACCTTGGATATTTTCCGGCTCCTCCAGCTCTGCGCGAGCCTCATTGGCAGACACTGTCTGTCGCCTCGGCACTGGCGATCCGGAAATAGGTGAAGATGAAATTGGGAAATCTTGAAACACACTATTGCTTCTAGACCGTGGTTTCATTTCCGCAAGTAGATTGCGACGCGGTTCCGGCGGTGATGAGGGAACATCGTCTGTCATCTCGTGGTCATCATCTATGATTGGAGCTTGGCCACGTCGCGGTGTCGGTGTGGAGGACACGTAATCTTCAAGGTTGCGGTTGGGCTGAGGAGTGCTGGCTCGTACTTGCTGTGGCAGCATTGGCTGGTTCGAGTTCTCGGTGGACTGAGGATACTTTCGCTTCTCTGCGCTAGATCGAATATGAGGGAATATTGCAGCATTTTCTCGCTGTCGTTCGCGGACTTCCTTCTGGCGGTCTGTCAGAAGTTGAGATTCCATTGCATTCATGCTCGGCGAGGACGATTCAATGGCAGCAAATTGGATTTGAGAATCGTCATGTCGCGGTCTAGGAGTTGTGCTACTCCTAGTCGATCTAGACTGAGGAACATTAGGAGTAGCATCGAGTCGGCGTTTTGTAGGTAGCGAAAGCTGGACAGATCCAGGGGTAGCAGATCGCCTCGAGGAGGGCCGTTCTACCGGAGAGGTCTTATGGCGGTGCGCAATTTCTAAAGATGAACTTGGCGCTTCAGAGTCATCTTGGGATTCGATGAAAGATGGCTCTTGTCCATTAGATCCGTAGCTTGAAAGGTCTAAGCCGGGAAGTACAATGTCAACATAAGGGTGAATAGAAACAAGCACCTCCTTCAGCTTTTCCGGATATTCAATCTCCTCTGCTTGTTCAAAGGTACGGTTCCACATTGCTGAAACAGCGTTGACAATATGTCTGTGTTTACTCTGGAATGCTGAGCAGAGCAGTTCCTCGATGGCACCAAGCTGCAAGCTTTCGAGCGAATCCGCATCTGGAAGTAAGCTACAGATTCGATCCCATAAAACTTGGACCTACAGGTTGTTAGCAGAAAGTATTGAGGTAAAAATGAACTGGTAGTACTTACGGCTTCGGACACCTTTGAGGATTGTTTGCTGCTATACTGAGCATTTGCATCTCGAATCCAGAGACTGATGCCATGCTGTAAATGAACCACGGATTTGAAGACAAGCAAACGGGTACATCGCATAAGAAAGCCAGTAATCTCCGCGAGCAGAGGGACTACGATCTCGTTTTGATCGTACTTTTCTAGATGCGAATATAGATTTTCGAGCAAACTATTGGTAAGACGATAGAAATTGTCGAACGGATCGAAGGAAGCAGATCTTGACCCAGCAATAGAAGTGCCCCAAAGACGGCGTCGGGCAGCATCGAGTGCTTGCCGATCTCGCGGCTGCTTTGCGGTAGCGACTAATTCGATACTGCTCTTTAGATAGTTATATGGTAACGTGTCTTCGCGAGACAAGGACTCCAGGAGGCTTTTAGCCAACGGTTCCACCACGACGATAGCACATCCTGCTTCACCCGTCTCATAGGTAGCTCGGGCTACTAGTAGTTGGAAAAGCGAATGCCATTGTTCCCAGGGGAGATTAGGTGTTGATTTGACACCCCTTTCCAAGTGCTTGACAATCTCACGGTACTCGTGGCCAACCGTTGTCGATTCGCTCCCGGAACTGGTGGTCAAATGACTTGACTGGCTGTTTTCCAAAGACAGAGAAAGAATATCAGATATAAAGACCCACGGTCCATAGGGACTGAGAACATCCGTGGGTAACGTTTGTATTAGTTCGCGAGCCAGGTCGGTTTTTGCATGAGAGGAAGATCGGGAGATTATGAAAGGATCGAAGACAACTCTCATTAAGTTTAACAAGCCGTCGTCATCCTGGATGCCTGGAGGAGATGTAGAGAGTATAGAAAATAGATGGTGGAGAGGAGTTCGCGCAAGACCCTGTCCCCTCCCTGAGCGATGCGAAGGTGTAGCCACTGGTATGAATGAGTTTTGTTTGTTTAGTGACAGCAGCTTTTCAGTGAATGGCAATAGACCTAAGGACTCTGTCATCATCGAGAGATATGTTTGTGTTGCGTCCAGGAACCTTTGCTGCGAATCGGATTGTACCTCTGGTTGATTGAGTCCTTGAGACCATATTCTCACTAATAGGCTGAAAGCATGTGCCATGAAGGTAGCCGTATCGGTGGATACCTTGACCTCCTTGGACGCGGCAACCGCCACGGCACCGACAAGCGTACGCCAGAGTCTATACGGAGCGGATTCTGGTTCTGCAAGATGTAGAAACGACCTCTGGAGGATAGGCTCCACTACGGAAAACACCCTCGAAGCGTTTCGCCTCACCCATTTCGGATCCAGTGCTGGTAACTCTTCTGGTTTGATCAAGATATTCTCAGCGACCCGGTCTTCTTTCCACAGCCGGGGCGTTGATGAGTTAAATAACCCAGTTAATATCAAAGCAGCTTGAGTTAGGTTCTCAGAGGGAGTAGCAGCAGGTTTCTCTATTTGCTTGCCATCTGTTTCAGGTGAGGCCAACCGTTGGATCAGGGTCCGGACGCATGCGTCCCAATAGCCGTCGACTTGCGCGGTGCTCAAATTTGGCTTGAAGACGTAGTAGTAGAGGTTGCAGACACCAGCCACAACCACCTTCCGTAGTTCGTCCAACTGCTTGCTGCTGCCTTTCCTCCTTAATTGGCTTATGAAAGGTTGGCACAAAGTTCCGATGGTCTTCGAAACTGACGTCTCGTTAAAATGCAACACATAGACGAGGCGATTCCATGCATAGTTGGCCTCCACCTTGGTCTGATAGTCTCCGCTGTTGAAACATCGCTGAATGATCTCTAGCCATGGTGCGAAGAATTCCCACCTATCAATTGGACACCTCAGTAGCAGAATGACAACGCTCCAGATTTGGGGGACCGAAGAAGAGTCGCCCTTGTCCTTTGTCATATTCATCAACCTCCCAACGTAATATTCAATGTACCTTGTCTCCTGATTCTGCATTTGAAGTATTTCCATGACTCTTCTGGACAGCTGCTTCTCTTTACCAACGGTGAAACTAGCTTCTAGCCCTAACGCAATGGCCGAAAGGCGGGTCTCCTTGATGCTACTAAGCATGTCGGTGAACAAATCCAAGAGCCAGTCTGAATGAGTGACCATATGTGTTTTCGATTGCTTCACCAGTCTTCGATATATCAATATACGAGACATGATAATGCTTTTCCCTTTAATATGTTCTTCGATCTTGTGGAGCGAATTCACAAGCCGGCCGATACGATCCGAAGTCATGACCTTCGCCGAGAAGTCCTGGGAGGCCACGACTTGCATCAAATGCCTGATCACATCCTTGGGTACCGTAGGATCTTCAAAAGACCTGATACAATGATCGATGATGAAGACGCCGAAGTCCGAAGATATAGTCGAAGCGATACCAGGAAAGTAGAAAAAAGTGCAAAGCAAAGTAAGGGCGTGGTTCACCATGGATGAATCAATGTTTCCATTTGGACCCTTCGCTGCGACGTCTCGTTGTATGAACTGAGTGAACAGGCTCATCTTGTCCTGAAGAGCAATGCGATCAGGCAAGTTGTTTGATGTTTTTAGTGCCCGTGCTAGCATCATATACGCATCGATCTTGGAATCCCTGTCAGCTCCAGCGAGCTGCTTGATTGTTGAGTCTAACATTGCGACAATGTTGACTTGGCCAGTTGCCTCGTCGCCGACGGCTAAAGTGGCTAACGGGTTCCGCGGTCCAGGGCTTGATGTCTGTTTTAGGATGGATTTGATGGGCTTGATTGCAGTTTTCGAAGGAGCAGAGGCTGGTGTAGGTTGTTTTCGAGCATTTTCTTTGTCGGCATAGATTGGAGCGTCTCGATACTCGGCTTGCGTTAAAAATCCAACCCTCTTTCTCGACCTTCGAGAGCTGGCGTTGGTGGTATCGGCGGAGGCTGGAGAGTAGTTCGGGGGTGTATGAAGGTTTAGTCGGGTGTCGATGGGTTGGCTAGAAAGAATGTGCTTCGAAGACGAATCGGCGTCTTGTTTCTTCTCTCGCGGGGGCGTCGGTGGTCTCGCAGGTAACGACTCCAAACTTCTTGGAACGGGTGCAACTTGAGATATCATGGCTGCTCCAGCCGACGACTCCCACCACGAGAATTACCCAGGAACCCAGGTATCATGTGCCGTACAAACCAGAAAAAAATAACAAGCCTCGATTGATTGCTATTAGACTCTAATGAGTGATTGAATAAAAAGAGAATGGACAATAAAAAAGACCGAGAATCCGTTTCATTAGGTACAGCAAATATGAGTTTAAGACAGCGGACCCCCCTTGGCTACCAACCAGGTATATTAAAAAGAGAACAGCGAAAAAACGCGACGCGATAAGCTTGTCGCGCGTAGTTCCTGTCAGCTCGACGCGAAGACGCTTGGACCTCCACTTTAAGTTCCCCTAACGGGCCACTAATGACCACCAATTCCCCGCACCGTTCAGTGTGGTTGGGGGTTCACGCGACGCAATTTAGTTCATATAGGTACCTAGGTATACAAATGTGGCTCGTGCATCCATAATCGAATCTACCCACCCTTTGCTGTAACCCATCACTTGACGTGACCTCAGGTAAGAGCAGAGGCTATTGACATGTACCTTAGTACTTGTAGCTAAAAGTTTGTTCAGACATGGCGGTATCCCTGTTGCGTCATACTCGATTTTAATTGGAGTATTTCCATATTCATACCCATATTCATACCCAGCAGCTGCCCAGCCAGCCAGTCACCCCAGCTCTACATACCCAAGGCATTCCGAATCCGAGCTAATCACCAACGCTTCTTGTATAAGCCGACATTTACTAGGCGCATTGCATCGCCTTGGACAAACGGTCTTGTGCGACTCTCTGTCGAGGATCATTCCTCTATCCTCCGTAATAGGGTAACACTGCTTCTAGCCTCGGTTTGTGGTGTTGGAGGCAGAGGAAGTCATTCGATAACACCACCAACTCAAAGGTCGGTTTTGAATATTGTCCTAGTATGTTCACCCATTCCATCATCAGACACTTCAGCGTTGGCAGCACACCTATATACGGCCTTGCCCAACTGCTTCTGAGATTTATCCAATCCGCAACCGCTGTCCTCGAGCAGTTTGCTACCTATATCATCTTTGCGAGGGATATGACCCCGCTTCATATGTACTGCTCTCTGCTCGACGTCGTATATAAAATCTCCGATATTATAATCAATGATACGTCACGACCACCCAGCTCGCTTTTCTTGCATATTCTTCTTCATTGCTTTATATTGGCACAGTAGAGTAGTCTTATGCATCTCAAACCCTTACTCACCATGGCACAGCAGTCTTCCCGAAGCCGGTCAGGTTCCTTCTGGCGCATATTCTCATCACCACGAAACCGACAGGCTGGTTCAGAGGAATCCCTGATTCGTTCCCAGATGGCTCAACCCAGCCAGCAAACTGCTGCGGTTGCAGCACTCAAGGGTCCTGGTTAGTGGCTGGAGCTCCCTATGAGGCAGTAAAATACTTATTCTGTATACAGAAAAATCAGCCGCCGTCACAAGTTTAATGGAAAAATTAGCTGAAGATCTCACTTCTATCAGTTTACTTCCCCATCGTGAGTTGCTTACCATCCCGAGTCCGATTAGGTTATCTTATCCTAATTCGACATGGCCCAAGAACGCGATTCGGCCTTAGAGGAGCTTAAGGTATATAGCAGAGACCCTCGAGATGCGGATCCTATTTTCACGAAGAAGGTAAGTTTAAAAGTGCGCAAAATAGGAGAGCTCGAGAGCTCACATTTATTAGGGCATCGAGACGCTCGCACGGCACGCATTCAACAGCCCGTCCAGCACGACGTCTAGAAATGCTTTACGAGTCCTTTGCAATGCATTACTCCTGAAGCAGGAAACTCGACAAATGCTTGTTGACTTGGGTTACGAAGCTAAGCTGTGCGATAAACTAAAGAGCGATAACCGCGATGATGAATTCCTAGTTTCTAGGATAATCTTCCTGACTACGTATGGCACAAACGTGAACTTGGTCGAGCTCATCGACAAACATCATCTGGCAGATGCTATCAACAAGAATCTAGAGCGACATGCGAAGCAACGTAGCGCAGCAAGCTCAGCAGCGGATCCAATGGACGATATGGCTCTCTCACAGACGCTTCAACTCCTTTTCAATATCACTCATTACTGCAGCGAACGAGTCTCTTCATTTACTGCCGCCATACCTCACATTGTCACCGTGTTATGCAAGGGCTCATTCCAAACACAGAGACCGTTGGATGCTCCAACCAGCGCATTGGTCAACGCTCTGCTGAATTTAGAAATTGGCTCCAAAGACATCCGATCTTCTCTTTACCCTCCGAATGATCCCAATATGCTTGCGAATCGTCTGATTGACCTGTTAAGCAGTTCAACGACGTCGTACAAAGACGAGGAGCTAGATGGCTCGGTGACGCCTTTGATTGGCGTGATTCGCGGTGTCCACGAGCACGCCCCAGAGGATGTGAAGAGCTTCATACGTTCACGGCTTTTGCCAACTGAAGCTGATAGGTCCCAAATCCTTGGCCGGACGGACTCCTTGCCGTCATGGCTTCTAAAGAACTCAACGAATCCCGTGGCCCCTCAATTGCGCGAGACAATATCCGACCTATTCTTCGATATGTCTGATAAGGACGCATCGAAGTTTGTTGAGAATGTAGGATACGGCTTTGCTTCGGGTTTCCTGTTTAACAGGAATCTCCCTATTCCTCAGAATGCGTCCGAGGCATTCAGTACGGGTCAAGGTGGTGCTAATAGACCGGTCAATCCGATTACGGGTCAGTTCCTGGATGCCGAGAGATATCCGGAGGTTCCGGAGATGACTGAAGAGGAGAGGGAAAGGGAGGCAGAGAGGCTATTCGTCCTATTTGAAAGGTAAGGATAACTTGTAGTATTTGTAGACAGTGCTGACCAGCCGGCAGGTTGAGATCAAACGGTATCATATCCGCCGAGAATCCAGTGCGGACGGCTGTTCAGGAGGGTCGGTTTCAAGAACTGCCTGACGACTACGAAGAATCAGATTGAGCTAGGGGCGAGAAAATCCCTAGAACTGGTCTCCGAGTTAGGTATATGATGGGAAATTTCAAGATGTTGTTAGTGAAACTTGACATGTTTATACCCCTATAGCTAAATGGAGTATGGTCCGAAGTTCCCCATGGTCTAACATATAAAGTACCTGGTGTCGAAAAATAATTCAGTGGTGTGTCTACGCGACATCCATGACAGTTAGTAGGTAGCGTTCAGGGGGGCATGACTGTCTTCTCAATACATACAATATTTCTATCCACTTAGCACTTGGTATGAATGGTCGTTGTAGTACTCCAGTGTAGATAAAGTACGCGAGTAACTGTGTGTCAATACCAAGTAGCCCAAGCCTACACCGTGTTAGCCGCAGAGAAGGTATGTACATGTGCCCTGGCAGCGACGACCAAAAAGTATTTTTCAAGCCATACATGTTATTTACAATCAGTCGTCGGCACACATTCCTTTGTTGATTTCCGATTTTAGGGAAGTCCCCCAGTTCGAGTTTCCACGGGTCGGTCGTGCCTTCCAACATATATGCGCCGCCGGCCTGCGATATAACAATTGAATCAACCAAGTAAATAAACCACTTGTGCACAGAACACCCCCCTTACGATTACTGATTGTCGCGTCCTTGTGATCTTTAGGACTTGCCGCGCACAAATCGCCGGATATTTCTTACTTCTAACCACCAACCACCATCCGCACTGCTTATTCTTTCTTCTTCACCAACACCGCCGTCCTAGGTAAACAATAGCAGCAACATACCTTACTCGTCGTCAATCAAGGCTATCTTGTTCAGCTCCCGCAAGACAAACTTACTAACTTTATCAACGTCGTCGCCGAACCGTAAGTTCCCCCATCTCCTTTTTGCAAATCACGTCGATCACGTCGTGCACGAATCAACCGCATTCAACCGCATTCGTACCTCATCTCCTTACGCGCAACGCGCATTTTTCCTTTCCTTTCCGCCGTGGAAATTAACTATTCGTAGACACATTCGTGACAATGTCGTCTATCATCAATACCGGTGGCCCCCTGAGCCCCGCCCCAAGCCCGCCCAATGCCGGACCCGGTCAAGTCGCCATCGCACAAGCTGCTCCCGGTCCTGCACAAGCAGCTCCTGCTCTGGGCCAGGCCCCCGTCACGCGCCAGAAGGCTACTCCGGCACCTCCCCGTCGTTCGACGCGACGAGCGTCCTTGGCGGCGACGACTCGCATCAACTCGCAGCTCGTAAGTAATCGATACTTCTAACGTTAGGTGTGTACAAATGCTAATACATATCACAGGCAGGACGCAAACCTCGCGTCAAGGAAGGCTGGCAGGTCGAGGCAATTCTCGACCGTCGCTTCAGTGGTCGCGCCATTCAGTATCTAGTGAAGTGGCTCGGCCGCCCCGCTTCCCAGAACACCTGGAAGCCACGCGGAAGCCTTCCCTGTTCCGCCCTCGTTCGCCAGTTCGACGCGCGTTGGAACGCCCGCAAGAAGGCTGAGAAGGAAGCCAAGCTGGCCGCTAAGCAGACTGCTAAGAAGGCTGCTCAGAAGGCCGCCAAGAAGTAGGCAGTATGTGCTGAAGCTTGGAGGAGGCGTCCGTTAGGAAGGGTTGTCTGGGGGGTTTAATGAATTGGAGAGGTGTTCTCTCCAACCTTTTGCTTTGTTTTTTTTAACAGTAACACCTGCCTACGATTGAATTCTTGTTCTACCTATGGTAGACAATGAATAGGCCCTTGGATGGGCTAGGCATAATACAAACCCTTCTTCGTCAAAACTTCTTGATATGTCTTTAAACTGAGGACTCTTTTCATGTAGAAGACTACATAAGTACAATAAGTAGGTTGCTACCTATGAAGTCGGCCGTAAGTTAAGGTATGATGTAAGGTGGTCTAAGCGTTAACAGCTACGCTAGACCAATTCAAGCCTAGCTTCTCCGTATGGGAACCAGATGACAGGGTCACAAGCTGCCACCTTAGAGACAAGGATTATTACGTACCAGGCGTGTCTTTTTTTCGCGTCGGACGATTTCCGTAGGCTCTGAATTCTGGGTCAGCCTTAGCAATCCCCTTCTTTGCACAATCTCAAACGTGGCCTTATTGGGTTCATCTAATCCTAGGAAAGGCGACACGAGAACTAGTTGGACCTCTACGTCTAGCTAGGAGAACATCCAGGATGGAAACCCTACGAACCGCCCTGCAGCCGCTACGGCCTATTACGAACAATCTGCCTACGCCTATTCGAGACCTGGGAGTGTCCATCATCGGCGATACTTGCTATAAGACGTTAATCCTCGACCTCGACCCTACAGACTCCGAGTGTCTCAAGCTAGCCATCTCCAAAGGTCTCGGCATTGGCATCATCGGCGCATCATCCATCGTCAAGGTCCCTCAGATAATCAAACTCGTACAGTCGCAGTCCTCGTCCGGCATCAGCTTCTTATCGTACCTCCTCGAAACCTCGTCCTATCTCATCTCGCTCGCATACAATGTCCGCAAAGGCTTTCCGTTCAGCACCTATGGCGAGACCGCTCTGATCCTGGGCCAGAATGTAATCATCACGATTCTGGTCCTGAACTACAGCGGACGGGCGAGCATAGCGGCACTCTTCGTAGCGGCCCTGGCAACGAGCGTCGTCACGCTGTTTAATCAGGGAATCCTCGATATGCAGACTCTGAGTTATTTGCAGATGGGTGCGGGTCTCTTGGGCGTAGCCAGCAAGGTGCCCCAGATCGCTGCTATCTACCAGGAAGGCGGAACGGGACAGCTGAGCGCATTCACGGTAAGTTTCCCCTATCCGCTGGTTCTGAGTTTCCTACCTGAAACTGGGGCATCTGCAAGATTGCCAAGCTTTCGCCGTGGTTTCGTCCCCGGCTGTCTCTTTCCGTTTCCGATTTCCGACGCTCTGTTATCAACCTTCTCCGAGATTGTGCCAAGCTAATATAGCATGCAGGTGTTCAACTACCTAGCCGGCTCGCTCTCTCGAATCTTCACAACACTGCAAGAGGTGGATGACAAGCTGATCCTATACGGTTTCGTGGCGGGCTTCGCGCTGAACTTGGTCTTGGCTGCGCAGATGGTATACTATTGGAACGCACCGTCGGCAAAGGCGAGAGGAAAGATGAAGGAGGCTGTCCCGGTATCTACCACCGGTCAGAGTTCCGGCGTGTCTACGGCCACTCCCAAGAGCAAGGGGCCGTCAACACGACGCAGGGGCTGAAATTCTGTCACGCTCTGAAGCCACTTGATTGAGCAGTAGTCCATTTTATTAGACACCAACAATTGTAATACAGTTACGTTTATGTTACGTCCCGGCTTTTCACTTGCTCTACCACTCCCGGTAACGATCCGGCTCTTATCTATCAAGGCCCAGGCTTGTCAGGCGCTGCAGGCGTTACTGAACCCCCCCGTCTTGGCCTATCAATATTTATCAGCTAGAAGGAAGAAAAAACCCGTAACGGCACCTGCAGGCTCCAAGCGCCATAAGAAAATGTGACCAGAGTATGTATCTATGATATGCAAGCAGGAAATCTCTCATGTCTCCGCTTCCGTCTCCATTCAGGAAATAGATCCGTCACGGAAGATGGAAACTGATGGAGGTCTGAGGAAGATCCCACGCCGACAGCCGATGCAGATCGAGGCTAGCGATCACATTGGCGTGTTGGGTTTAGATGGGAAAACCGATAAATCGTCCAGGGTGGTTGAACTAACATCTGCATCGCCACGTCTGCCATTGTGTATTGTACGGTATATCTATGTACTGCGGTGGTTTGTTTCATAAGAGTTGTCTGAATATCAAATCAAACTTGGATAGGTGCCCGCACCTAGCCGCTTGTCTTACTGTAATTACGAGGGTGTCGAAGTTCGAATCCGAATCCGAACGGAACCTGTTTGTTGCTATTATTCTTGTGACTAGAGGTTTGAGATCAAAGCGGAATTTGTAAGGCGGTGTTGCGCGAATCTAGGGGACTCTGACGTGATTGACGCTGATGTAATTCCTTTTCTTTGTTACTGAGCTAAAGGATTGTCTGCGCCATCCCGTCCTTACTACGCAATATACATAGTACAAAGATTAATATAGACTTAATCACTTGGTGAGACTACGGGGGATCAGATAATAAAACGTCAGTTGATTTTTGGTGCTATAACCGTAGAAACGTTGTGATAAGAACGGGTTGGGTAGTATGCGTTTCCGTTGTACATCCCCAGATTTCCCAACTCCCAACTGTCAATTAGTCTGAATACCTTATCCATCATTTCAGGCATTAGGGAGCAATAAAAGTCATGCTACTGCAACTGCCGCACGAGTTAAGATGCTTATACTCCATGGGGTGATATCTATAAACAGACCTACAGTGCCGTAGTTCATGCCCCTTGCATTTCCGAGCGAATCATGCACACGACTTAGCTCCCGTTTGGGAAAAGGCGTTAGAAAATGCTACTATTGATTGGCCGTCAGAATGCGGACCCCCTCGAGACAACTCCGATCTAGGTATAGCTATAGGGTATTCTTATCAATACATACGTACACCTATGTAAGTTGCTCCACGGGGTAAAAACAGCGGTGTCACTTAGCGTATTATTCGCCATCGTTCGCCATTATTACGCCAGTCAACGATCTGATTTCTCTGTCCCACAACCTTCTTTGATAATTTCGGCCAGTCGCTTTTTTCGCGCGATGTCTGCTTCATATCTTAGGACTAGAAGCCGTAATCTCCAGTCTTGGCTTTCTTATTTGCTTTTATTCGCCGAGGTTCTCCATGTAATTCACAGTACCTCTGACTAGTATCTAGTAAAGCATTGCGTTTCAGGTAGCCAGCTCCACGATCTTCGTCTCTTCGTAAGTGGCCTAGACGGACTGACAGTTTGCTGGATTCTCGCGCCATTCCTACTACCAATCTCCTTTCTTACTTAACCCTCCTTGTTCCCACACTCTCTTCTACTTTTGAACTCTCTTGTCTTCATTCTCAGCCTACTTCTTCTGTTCTAGAAGTTGATTATTAGCTGTGCTGAGCTTTTCCTTGGTTGAACTTTACTTAGTCTTGTTCAACCGTTCTTCTTCCTTCTTCCTTCTTTCTTACTAGAACTCATCAGGCATTGCCATAAGTTACCGCAATGGCACCTGATATCGACTCTATCCCTCGTAGAGGGTTGGCTCCTAATGGTACTAGCCAACCGGCCGCCCCGGCGGTTGACGGTATCAACGGCGCCAATGGCTCTAACGAGAAACTTCCTAATATTCTCTTCCTCATGGCAGACCAGCTAGCTGCCCCTCAGCTTAAGATATACAACGAAGAGTCGCAGATTAAGACCCCTAACCTTGATGCCCTGGCAGCCAAGTCTGTCCAGTTCGACTCGGCCTATTGCCCCTCTCCACTTTGCGCCCCTTCTCGTATGAGTTTGATCTCTGGACAGCTCCCCATGAAGATTGGAGCGTACGACAATGCTTCACAAATAGGAAGCGATGTGCCCACCTATGCACACTACTTACGCCTCAAGGGCTACCATACTGCTTTGGCAGGCAAGATGCACTTCGTTGGAGATCAGCTCCACGGCTACGAGACTCGTCTCACTAGCGACATCTATCCTGGAGACTTTGGCTGGGCCGTAAACTGGGATGAGCCGGATAGACGTCTAGAATGGTACCACAACGCCAGCTCGATTCTCCAAGCGGGCACTTGCGTGCGAAGCAACCAATTGGACTATGACGAGGAGGTTATGTACAAGTCTACTCAGTTCCTCTACGACCAAGTTCGTGAGGGCCCTGACAGGCGTCCATTCTGCCTGACGGTACGTGCTCAACAAGAAGAGAGCGTCTTTCCTCAATGGCCTTAAACTTTGATATAGATCGAGGCTATACATAAGTCTTGGTTAAGTCCTTGACCTTGGGCTAACGTGAATTGCTTTATTAGGTTTCCCTCACTCACCCACACGACCCTTATACTATTGAGGAGAAGTACTGGGACCTGTATGAGGATGTCGATATTGCCTTGCCGAAAGTCAAGATCCCCAAGGAAGAACAGGATGCACACAGCAAGAGACTGATGAAGGTGTGCGACCTCTGGGACCAGGATTTCACGGACGAGCAGATCAAGCGGGCTCGTCGAGCATACTATGGCGCTGTCAGCTATGTCGATGACTGTATTGGACGCATTCTCCGCGTGCTTAAGAGTTGCCGGCTTGATGAGAACACAATTGTCGTCTTCAGCGGAGACCACGGTGATATGTTGGGAGAACGTGGGCTATGGTAAGTTAGGAGGGACACATGTGCAAGTCAAACGAAGTCTATTACTAATTCGTTCCTTAGGTACAAGATGAGCTACTTCGAGTCGTCTGTGCGAGTACCTCTTTTGATCTCCGATCCTCGGCGTTTCGCACCCCATCGGGTTAAGCAGAACGTGTCGACCCTGGACATCCTCCCCACATTGTGCGATCTTGTTGGCACTAAGCCAATTCCTGGTCTTCCCATGGATGGCCTTTCTCTCCTTCCCCACCTCGAGGGTCGTGAAGGTCACGATACCGTGATCGCCGAGTACGCGGGCGAGGGAACTATCAGCCCCTACATGATGATTCGACGCGGCCCTTGGAAGTACATTACATGCCCAACTGACCCGCCGCAACTCTACAATCTCGAACGAGATCCGCTCGAGCTCGTCAACTTGGCGCAGCTAGTACACAAGAAGGATGCGCTTACACCTGAGGAAGAAGAGGCGAAGGTCAAGTTCGAGAAGTTTGAAGCGGAGGCCCAAGCCCGATGGGACTTTGATGCTATTACCCAGCAGGTATTGCTGTCGCAACGGACACGAAGACTTGTGTGGGGTGCTTTGAACAAGGGCAGATTCGAGGCGTGGGATTACAACCCTAATGATAACGGAACTTCGAAGTATGTGATAGCTCAAGTATCATCCTACTATAGGGAGTGGAGACTAACAGTTGCATTCAGGTATATCCGATCCTTCTTGCCCCTTGACGACTTGGAACGTCGCGCCAGATTCCCTCCGGTTGACAAGTATGGTCGAGAGACTAGAGACATCGTTATCGACCAAGCGGGTTCGCATAACGAGTAACCGCATACTTTTACGACACCCCTCATGATACGGGGGACATGGCACGGGACCAAAGGGTGGGGGGTTAAATGGGGTTTGAGATGGCGATGCATTTTCACGGCGCCGAAACATATTTTTCTATTTCGGATTTGCAGGGTTACTGGGATTTAGCGATGAGTTACGGGAAAATGATTCATGATACTAAAAGCTGCGAAGCGATGGATACCTATCTTTACACTTCAATCTGCGTTGTCTTAACAATTTGCGTTGACTTCAGCTTGCGTTGAACTACATACAGATAGAGTCATCGATAGATAAATTGATACTCAATTTGAGAAAATGGGAAAAAAAAGCTATCACATGTGTGGTTAGAATATGCGACGTCAGTGGACCCTGAAATACATGGATCCCCTTGATAAGAGCCCCTCCAACTTATAACTTATCCCTGTCTAAGTTGTACGTTGCATTCGGCTATCGGTACTCGGGGGATGCGTCTAAGAACGGAGGGTGTGAGCTTAATAAATGGCGGGAGAAAACCGTCCGCGACAGGGCTTACGTAAATTTGATGCAGAGAAGTGGAAAACTCCGCACAATGATAGGTGGGTAATATCTAGTAGGCTGGTAGGTAGGTACCTGTTAGGTCAGGTAACTAGCGTGACTGTGCGTTACATACGATTGTGCCAATTGGGAGTGGCCTTTGAGCTTAGCATCATTTCTTAGCTCTTAAGCTCTTGCATTCAATATTGGACACACCAACACCGAATTTGGAAATCGCATCCAACAAAGGCCATCTACCTTTAATTCATGCAGATCTCTCACATCACTTTCCTCTCATTCGTCACATCGATTCTTGTTGGTTTGGCTTGTCGATAACCCATCATGGCGACGCTTGACCTCACCAAAGAGGAGTTTAGAGCTCTCGAGACGACGAGGCTCCGGCTTATGCAGATTACCAGCAGCATCGCGGGTCTCAAGGCCGATGTTATGGCTAGTAACCCGCTGCCTAACCTGTGCGTACTTTTTTCCAGCCTTCTCTACTCCCATCTTGGCTTGCCATCTTGCTTGGCTATGGACTAATTAGCGCCTTGTGCGCTGCGCGTTATAGGGAGTCACTTCAAAACCATGCCGATATCCTAGAGAGCAAAATACAGAGCGTAATCGATATGACGTCGAACATGGCCGAAGTCTTTAGCCGCGTCGCCGTCCACCCGTCTACGAACTTCCCCGGTCGCACGCAGGAGATGATACTCCTACAGCTGCTGCGCAAGAAGCCGGAGCCTGACGTCGCGACGACTATGGACGAGGGTAGGAAGCTCTACGCCGAACTCGCCGCGGCCGCAGATCCCTCGAGCGCAGCCGCTGGTGGAGGAGGAATACTAAAGACAGCCGGAAAGGGCCCGGAAGAGGAGTTGGAAAACACGTGGGATTCGATGCGCGGGTTCTGCGAGCAACGCCTCTTGGACTACGTGACGAACGAAGCTGATGACATGTATACGGAGGAGGAACGCGAGCGAGGTATCGAGAACGTGCGAACAGGTCTTAAGAAGTTGTTCGACGATGAAGACGAGGACGAGGATGAGGAAGACGAGGAGGGAGATGACGACGTCATGGAGATTGATCGACCTCCACCACCGCCGGCGCCCGGTGTCGCGACTCAGGAGGTCGAGGGTCTGCCGTTGGAAACTATTATGCGGTTTGCAACGCGAGGGGAGTTTGTTGCTCGTTGAAGGCGCTTTGTGAGGTAATTATGAGGCATGGCTTTGCTGGGTCTCACGTTGCGAATATCTCATGACTTGAGACGGCTCCCTATCGACACAACTTGTTAGGTGACTCTTCCTTGATATGCCTGATTGAATGAAATTGTTGACCCAGCCGAGTTCAGAGCTTTCAAACGCGGATTTTTAGGCGGCATGGGCCTCTAAACCTTTCGACCGAATATACGCCGTTTTGTGAGGAATCTTAATGGCCTCTTACATAAGCACAGTCACATTCCTATGAGGTGGGCGATAGTGGTCACTAGGACTATATATGAGGAGTTATGATCTTCGTATGTTCGCTCTGATTAGGCTTAAGAGGGGAAATTTGCACGCCATATACGATGATATCCGGTATTTGCCGGGGAGCATGCGGTTTCGGCCTTCTATGACGGCATAAGCAATCGTCAGGTATTGCACCTACGAACAGCGACCTTTTTTTTCCCTCTCGTCCAACTAATATGCGTGAATAAGCAACTGCAACGAAGAGTATCCGGAATCCTGCTTTTTATTCAGCCTCACTGGGCACGCACATAAGCCGCAAGATATAATCTAGATTGGTGTCCAGTCAGCGTTTCGCACGCATGATTATTCAATAGGAGTCGTCGACGGGTCACGAACGCATTGTTGTGTGACCCATTCAGCCCTATGAGAGGCCAGTCCAGGCCATACGTAAGCGCAGCGGGATCTGACTACCTACGCAAACGCATTCCGCTGAGCTGCATCTTCCTTTTGGGATACCGACACGGTCCGATAAATGGGAGAAATGTGGGGTTGAAGCAAGCCAAATAGCGAATATTAAGCCTTCCGCAGTGAAATCAAGGAAGTTTGTCGGCTTTTGCTTTTCTACTCAAGCCCGCAAGGGCGAATCCTCTACATGCAGCAGTACCCGAACAACACAAGCTAATACGTGTTGATATTTGAAAAGGAAGATGAAACAAGGAAGAATCCAATCGGAATAAATTCTAGGGATATACAGGATTTTCGTGGTATTCGCTGCTCAATTTGATCGGTGCTGACTCGCAGATTCGCACCTCTCAAGCGGGCCGCTGTCGTATTTGCTGTACCTGTGGTGATGACACAAGCTGACGGTAGAAGCGGCTCTCCACTACGTGACCAAGTTCTCCGAGTAAGCTGATGTTATATCCAGCGGGTTTTCCCACCTCCCCTCTCATAACCTTCACAACCGGTTCTAGAGGCGTTGCTGACAGACCGAAACTTGATTGGTCCACTGCGCCGTTTTCTTTGGCGGTCAACTGTTGGTCACTTATTACACTGGCTGGATACCGCGGGATTTGGTTACACGTCAAAGAAAAAGACACGACTTCCAGCCCCGTCGATATCGGATAGCCTACTATATATCACTGTTATATCTGCCACGTTGGAAGGAAGCGGCGAGGTAAGACGCTTCCATTACGACTTCAATACCTACCTACATAATATCTCTTGTATCCTGCTTTCCGGCATTTCGCGGATATGCAGTCACCTTCCTGTCGCTTCCCCTCTCCACCTCAACGTCTCATTAACAACTGTATTTTTCATCTCATAGACTTCGTATAACAATTCGGGTCGGTTTTATCCTTCAATACCTAACATGCCTCAAAACCAATTCGATGACAATCCTGAATGGGACAACGGCGATGTCTTTCCGTGGGGACCGCCTGACTGCACGGTACAGCAAATGGTTCCAAGCTTTGTCGGTGGTAGTATCGACCTCGAGTCGGCCAATATAAAATCTCTGAATAGGGAAAATTTGACAGAATTCGAGGCTCTCATGCTAGGCGAGATCTCGAACGATGAGAGTTCGATAGGCGAGATGGATATAGATTCAGCCACTGCTACCAGTTCCGAGGACGAAGCATTCTTTCCTTTCATGGAGCTTCCCTTGGAGATCAGACTGCAGGTGTACCGCTGGCTCCATCTCATGAACCCCATCAGGTTGACACAGTTCGCGCCGTGGTATCCCATCCCGGTTAACCGCGCCTACTTCGTCAAGGCCGTGACACTACCGTTATGCGATGCGGATGCAACGATGATCCCGGACGAACCGCCAAGGCCGATAGCGTCGGCGGTGGGGCCGTTACTCTCGCCTTGCCGGCCGTACTGCTGCATGCCTACTGCAATACTCCAGGCGAGCAAGCAGATCTACTACGAGAGCAGGCAAATACCATTCCGGGAGAACGAGTTTGTATTTGTAAACTGGTTTGCCTCGGGGCTGTGGGCGGCACGGTCGTTCATCAGGGGCATGCGAGCGTGGCAAACGCAGACCATGCGGTACGCACGTCTGGAGCTCCTGTCTCGGGATCTTTCAGGCAGACACGTAGACGAATGGAGGGAACTTTGTGGGGCATGGGCGGGTGGATTACGGGGACTGAGATTGAAGATCCTAAGTGGAGGTGGTAGTGGAACCGGAGCCGCAGGTGTCTCCTGGGTCGTGGCCGGGTCGCCTCAGAGGGGCGCCCCAACAGTTAATGTGCGCGATTCGGATGGAAAGGCGGAACTATGGATCGAGAATGGATTGAAGCAACTGAAACGGCTCCGATGCCTCGAGGTAGAACTCTCGGTTGCTGATTGGGATGCAACCACCAAATTGGACTGGTGTCGGAGTTTAGAGGAGGCGCTGAACGAGTCTAAAGCGGACACCGAGCCGCGGGTCCGAGTTCGTTGCGTCGAAAGAGAACACGAAGCTCGGGATTGGAAATGATATCTCCGAAGGTCGTCGTTGCTCTAGTCCCAACGCAAATGGAGTCACATGGCCATTCAATCCACGTGGACCTATGAGCAGGTAATTCAAACCGATGAATGTAATTTCCTAGGGATGGAAAAGATCGGATGAAACTACCTCAACGGCCCAGAGGTTCTTAGAGGACCGGATATATACGGCCTAAAGGCAACTCTATTCTCAACAAGAATCCGAAAGGGGAAATCGATGTCGTCGTGGGCGTTGCTTGCGGCAGTTTATCTATCAAGACAGGATGTTAGTTTCCGTGCCATGATACTATACTATGCAGATTACTTTTTCTATTGGTCATGGCTTACCAAACTTTAGATAGGTGTGCGAACTTGGTTGGTCTGGGAAATGGGCACTGGGCAATGAGCTGGTTCTTAGGGATGCGTTTTGGACCGATAATACTAATAATTCGACTTAACTCGAGCTTCTTTCTGCTGGCATGTGCATATTAATAGTGGGAACTGTCTAAGTTCGTGAAGTACTAAGCAAGAGTGGCCGGTCTGCTTGTCCGGTGTGAGTTCAGATGGAGTCCTACTGACAAAAACCCACTCACAATTCTCATCTCCCTTCAGTCTCAACCTCAACATCAACTTTGTTGTTTTCGACATATGAGTTGACGACAAGTAGAAAGAGAGAAAGCAAGCTTCGATTGTGAGTCATTTACTGCCTCTTCCTTGTATGTATACATTATCATATTCCCTATTTGAGTCAGTCTGACTGACACTACATCTGACAAAGCACCACATCTTCCTACGAGGATCCTACATTTATCCACGTTCTCTTCTCTTCTTGCTATTCGGAAAGTAATTGAGGAGTTTCTTCCATCGCAGCTCGACGAACAAGAAAACACAGAACATCAAAGACACCCACGCCAAGACAATGGACCATCAGTTGCTTCCTGACACCGGTGCTCCTAGCACACCCGGCACCATCCCCATTTACACCTTCATCTTCACAGCCGTCTGCCTGATTCCCGTCATCTTCATTCTCGTATCCACCGTATGGAAGGGCACCGAGACTTCTGCTCATCAGTACTTCCTAACGGGTCTTCGCTTCTTCGCCATCGGCTTCGGTTACATGGTCGTCGGCATCTTCGCCGTCCCGATCCTGAGCCTCCACTACGTCGACAAGTACTAGGGCTGCTGGTCGACTACTACTCCCCGGGAGCCGAAGACTACTAACGAGAGCCAGGACGTCGAGGCTGCTGGCGCTCGTGCTCCGTTCGAGGGAGATGCTGGCGATGGTGATGGTGATGGTGATGGTACTACCACCGTGCCGGAGCCGGAGGAGCAAAGCTCTCCCGTCTTTCCGAGCGGTTGGGACAGTCCTGATCCTGATTCTGAGTTTGATGAGTTCGAGAACTTTATGTGTAGCTGGTGATACCTCACGAAGCATTCCATCGTGGAGAAGAGGAGACAAATCCACAGGGGGTGAGAAGTAATGGCATGGCTACCTAATTCAATCCCCGTCACCTTCCTTTCGACATCGGGAATGAGATTTTTCCTACGATCAACGGTTATTAAAATGGAACTATTACACGAACGATTGACACAGAAACGCTGGGAACTACGCACGACTCAACCATCAGCTTTTCTCTGAGACTACCTATCAACATGCTCATGGAGAGTCCGGTTTTACTGCTTTATGTCCGATCAGAGGTTATCGATTTGTCGCTGCCTCTTTCAGTCAGAGGCATAACCTCCGAACTCGGTATTACTTCACACATTAGTATGGAGACTTAGTTCCCAGTTTCTTCAACGCTGCCTCAACACGAGGAAGATAGTTAGTGTTCAATACATGAGTCTTCTCTCCAAGTCTTTAGTATTCTAGATGCTGTGTTCTTGGCGATATGCGATTGATCCCCTTGATGATACGTAGTGAGTGGTGAAATGGCACTGATCTAGATAGTGCCGCTCTATTTAGATTCCCATTGTAACCCTTGTGCTTCGTAGCTATACTTCTCTACTATCTTATGGCCCCGTTTCCTTGCTCCAGATATTCAGACATCGAGAAGCATCATGGAGTTCCATCCGATGCCAAGTCTAGTTTCTTCCTGATGGTGCGTAGTTAACTACTTGACCTTTACCTCATAGAAGTCTTAGGTTAGGATAGTAGTGTAAGATGTTTACGTAAAACACGAAAAACCTCATTTAATATCTCTGTTCCTATAATATGGCATATAATTTCTGTTCCTTTTCCTCAACATCAGGTGACGTGTGGTTGCGGTGGCACCAAAATTGTTCCGCCTCGTTCATGCGTAGGATATTGAATAGGTAGTCAGTCAACGAGCTAAACTCATGCCGTAACTAATGCATAGGACTTAGGTAGATTAAACCCATACTCAAGGAGACGCGTTGCCATGTGACATCGCGTTCTCCAATAGAGGTGAGTCAAGAACTAGCAGGGGACATCGCGGTTTGGTGATGTCATTGGGGTGGGTTCAATAAACCAGCGTGCCTTGAGCTATCTGGACGGGTAGGAATCGCTCCACTGCCTTCAAAATCAAGGATTTAATTATCGGCTAGGTTGCGTAAAAAGGGAAGTAAGCAGAAAATCAGACCATCGTTTTTTCTATTATAAATGTCTAGTTTTGAAGTTAGAGATGAAGGTGTACATAATAGGTATCCTCTAATATGGGTGAGTTGATGACTAATACAATCTGCGTAAGATATGCGGGGATCACAAGATGCTAGGCATCGTGCTCCCCGGTCATAGTTACATAGCTAAGCTAGGTATATTCTCCGATCTTAGGGTCAGATAGGTTCTGTTCGCCGTTGACTCATTTGATTTGTTGTTGTATTTAGGTACTTACCGACTTACCTATTTTCTCACCTATTTGGCGTAGATATTCTCGGAGGGTGAAGCACAAATAAACTGGTGCTCATAATCGGCATAGCTCGCCAACTGTCATACAACCTCGCCCCTATTTCCCCGGGCGCCACCCCATGCGACCGGTGAAAGATAAATAGGATATACGTTATGGATGCCCGTTGTCAATGCAGCGCCGTTTCATTCAAGACACCTCTTGAAAAGCCGCTTGCGCTGTATATCTGTCACTGCGCCGAATGTCGTCGCCAGACTAGCTCCGCCTTCGGCACCTCTGCCATATTTCCTAGGTTCAGCCTGCCTCGCGCTGAGTTACTGTCTTGTTATACGTGAGTCGCGTCTTCTTTTCTCTCCTTTCCCATTAGTACTCCTACGAGGCCATGTGTACACAAGTGTAGATATTCTGCTTGATTCAAATGCAACTCACAAACTAACATCTACGATAGACGACCAACACCTTCAGGACATACGCTATATTGGTAGGTGTGATATACATCTTCACTATCTAACTCCACATTCTGTCGAGGATGTTGTATGACTAATAACTTTCTCATTAGTTACTTCTGCCGCAACTGTGGGACCAGACTCCTCCACACGACGCCAGTAAGTGTCTTATATTAATACCATCTGGTGAACATAGATACCTAATAACCGCGCTTAGGGCAAGAATGTGGTATCCGTCAAAGGAGGAGTAAGTACATCCCGTATCTATGATACTCCCCTTTTTCTAATTCAGATCCGAATTCGCCCTCCTTTCCTCATTAAGTAGTCATGAAATGAATACTACGACCCAGAAGATACCCCTAGTAGTACGCAGAAGAATTCTACTAACAGGATACATTATTAAAGTGCATAGAGGGTCTCGACTGGACGAGAGCCATCCACATCTGGACCAAGTCGGCCATGGTCCCAATTCCCGAAGGCTCTGAGTCATACTCGGAAGAACCTTCGGAATCGGACTACTGCGCCTCCCAGGAATCGCTCGACCAGCCTTCGGACCCGCCAGGAATGCTCGTAGGTAGCGGAGGCTTCCCTACCGCCGTTGACCTGGGGAAAGATAGAGCAGACCAAGGATATGTGAAGGGGGCTTGCGAATTGAGTGGAAAGTTGAGTCAGTCGATAGTCCCCGAAGTGGTAGACGATTGTGATATGATCGCGCACTAAAATAGCACTAAAAAAAAGTCTTGTGAAGCCTTCGGGAACGTTTTCGATGGGGTGCTCTTCTCAATCTGAGGGAGTCGGGCTTGAGGAGTTTGTGCCGTAATTATC
This sequence comes from Hypoxylon sp. PDH2405, assembly GCA_023628415.1. Taxonomy (NCBI): domain Eukaryota; kingdom Fungi; phylum Ascomycota; class Sordariomycetes; order Xylariales; family Hypoxylaceae; genus Hypoxylon; species Hypoxylon sp. PDH2405. The sequence goes on from JAMAKT010000034.1 coordinate 218,609, forward strand.
TGCAGTTTGGGGGGATAGGCTGGCGGCGGGGTTCTTTTTGGATAGGTGGTGGCGTTGCTGGACTGATGGTAACCAGTACTCATCTCTAGGAAACAGGAGGCGCGACGCCGTGAATTATGGTTTAAAAAGTTTTAATTGGGAATTTAATATGAAAAAGATACCCTCGTTATGCTACCATTTAACCACTCTCCGTCAATAACTCGCCGCTTCGCCGTTCTCTCGTAGCGGAATTCCTGTGTTGCTCCCCGTCTGCAGGTTGCTGGTTCTTGGCGACATCCGAGTGTTTCGCTGGGTCAAACACGTATATGGGAAATTCCAGGAATACCGTTCTCTTAATAATGGTAGGAAGCCGTTCATAGATCTGGGGCGGGAATGGAATAAGAATGCTGGTGCGGTTCAGATACCGCTGGTAAGCCTCCCAATTCAAACCGTTTTCATAACGCTTCTTAGCTCCGGGACGCTCAGATAGCGGTAGGCCGGACACGAACATGAGGAGGATTGTGAGGAAGAAGGGCCCTAGGATGGTAGCGTAGAGCGCTTTGAAAGCTTGTCCGCCCACGGGTCCGTCTGCGGCAGCGGAGACGCATATCATGTAAATGGCTACTCTTGTTAGCTCATGCTTTTTATGACCCCATGCGCATCTTTAAGAGGGCTTACAGAATTGAATAATAATCTCGCCAAAGTAATTCGGATGTCTACTCCAGTAGAAGAATCCCGAGTCGCAAATCGCGCTCTTGTCATTCCTAGACCTGAACACAAACCTCTGCACATCGCTCACGCTCTCCATAATAAACCCAATGGCAAATAGAACCACGCCCGCTATATCTCGGCCCGTCCCAAATGGGGCCTGCGGAGAGTACTGCTGAACAGCGGGCGAGTTGAGTACAGTCACGGACAAAGAACATGTCCACACCCAGAGCATCTGGAAGACCCAGAAGCCCAAGAAGGGAAAGAATTTGTCGCGCTTCTCGTCGAAGCGGTCATCTTTTCCCGTCTTCAGCACGCGGAAGAGTAGGAAGAGCGAGAGGCGTAGGCCCCAGGCCATTATAAATACCGACGCGACGATCTGTCGCGCATCGGGATTGCGACTCAATGCTAAAGTGAGAATGGCGAGTATCACAAAGTTGGTACCGCCCGCGAAGTCTGGTGATTACCTGGTTAGATAGGAACACGCGGATTGATTGGATGGGGATAGACCTGTTAGTTTGTCAAACTTGAAGCTGAACGCTATCGAAAAGAATAACAACTGGTACGCGACCGTCACGAGCAGCGTGATAGCAAGGTAGTACTCGTCGAGGACGTGGACGCCGGCTGCCATATTTCTAGACCTACAACTAGAGCCGGTGTTTTTTTAAATATCGTAAACGATTAAAAGATGGTGTATTATTGATTCCGGATCCAATGATTTGATGTGGAATGTTAGATAATGCTAGCGTTGAGCGTCAAACCGAAAAAGAGCATCATGAAACAGTTGAACACCAGGGGTCAGAAGTGAGACGACTAGGGTTATATATTCATCTTTGATATGGGTTTTTTCATAATAATCATAGATTAGACACTCCAAATCCCATACGGATTTTAAAACAATACATGTTTATTGTAGATCGTGAAAGAGATGAGAATCGTGGGGATTCCCCGATGGTGGTGTTGAGAAAGTCGCTGATAATCGCCAAGCTTTAGTGGACCGGGGTGCTAAATACGGTACACTAGCGCTTTATAGGCAGGTCCTCCAACAACTGCCGGTCCAGCCCTACGACGTCATTACCTCTCTGAAGCACGTCCCCTATCATTAGAAAGAACTTAATTAGAACCCGATGATTAATAGATTAGTACGCGAATCATAGGTGATTATTTAGGAATATGTATATAAGGCGTCTTGGTCACTTACAACATAATCCCAAGAAGCACTTATAATCTTTCTCCATTGTTCATTTCATCGTCGATTAGATGATTGACATATGCGACTAGGTGTCGTATTGCCCGCAATCGCTCTGTGAGCTGCAACCTGCGCGGCTGATTGGCAGCGCCTATGTTTCTAGTTAGCTCACAATTCGTCTCCCAAGAAGATATAGATATTATTACGTTGCCTTATCTGTGAATATCTCCGCCGTCTAATACATGTGGAGAGCACAAGAATGGTTGGAGGCGTTGCAACGAAGAGTGCAACAATAGCAACAATGGCTTCCACTGACAATATCATGGGGATTTGGGTGGAACTTGCCCGTTATAAAGAGAAGCAGAAATACGGATGCAATCCACAAAATGTTGGAGTTAGCTCATGTCCGATCTACCTAATATACTTCTATTTTACCTACGGATTCTCCTTTCGGCGCCGCTATCGTGAGCTAAAAAGCCATTATTTGGGTTTTGACGTTGACCAATACCTGCCCAAGAAAAGTCGTCACCAGCTACGTCTTGTACACGCCTTTTCCGATCCCCCCTGTCCCCATGCAGGCTTACAGCTTTGGATTATGGCATGGTCCAATCGTAGGGAAAAAGCCCACGTCACATTTGGCGTGAAACGAGAGATCCCGTCGCACCGCCTCAATTATTGGAGGTGCTCAATATCAGATGTGAGAATGTCATTGGATAATCGCAAAACACAAACTGCTGCAATGCTTATGCTACGTACAGGCAGGTAGGTATGTACCAAGGTAAATCCATTTCTCATCTTGGACTTTGATTGGAGCAGAACAAAATACAAACGCCACATGGAAACCGGTATGCAGTTCAGCCGTACAACTAATCTCGAAATACATCCACTAAAAGATTTAAACACGTCTACAGCCTCATACTGCTACCCATGTAGCTGTTTCTATAAATTTAGGGACTACTCGCTGCTTCGAACACCTGAATAGCATCATTGGCTCATACTTCAAACTACTCTGATTTCTCATCTTCAAAAACAAACTGCCGCCTACCATGTCCGTGTCCGATCGCCACCGAACTGTGACGGACGTCTGGGAGGTGCATAGAAAGATGATACATCAGCAATATATCGTCGAAGGGAAGAAACTCAAGGACGTTGCAGAGTTCATGAAAGAACGTTACCAATTTTTCAAAAAGTAAGTTAACATATCTCGTCTTTACTTCTCCAAGCAGAGACTTATTTATATAGACCACGAGACTACGAATACCGCCTCAAGAAGTGGGGCTATATGAAAAACGTCTCTCAAACCAGGCGGAAGTTAATTCATGATGAGATTGAGAGGAGGATGGGGGAAGGAAAAGCCAGCGAGGTTCTACAGGCCGGTCTTCGCCTATCGCCAGAAAGGATATGCCTCCGACAACAGCTTCCAACGCTGGCTAGTAAATATTTGCTCAGTACGATTATCGCAGAGTTTGTATACGTATGAAAGCAAGCAAGCTAACATTAGTAGATACATCGCACTCCGATGGCGAATTGAGTGTAATGTCTGCTACTTCGCAAGTCCCATACTTACGTGTGCAAACGCCGCCCTTAGTCATCCAGAAAGGGGCGTGGCCAGCTGATCTACCTTGGCTCAGCTTCAACAGGAAATTTGGAGGTAAGTCCACTAGACTCCTTTAATATGAGAGGTACCCTAACCATTCTATCCAGCTCTTCTCACAGCCCAATACCGTCAAGCAATAAATTTGACTTTGCCCGTACACGATTATATGTCGACACGAAACCGCATTGTGAGAGCTGGGAGCAACAGTTGCGAAATAACTCCCCATAGGGAGTACTCAATCCAACAACTCAAATTCCACCTGGACCTATTATGTCCCGAAACTCATGAAGGCGACCATCTGATTAGTGCTGAGATCCTGTGCACGGAATCGCGAGAATCCGCCTCAATCGAGTTTCTGAAATTAGTGGTCTATTTTCTGTCGAATAACATGGCATATGAGCTTCATAAATTGACAAATGGTGAAGCGAAAGACCTAGGGGGTGTACTATACAAATCGGGATTATTGACCAAAGAAAGCATCGACTGGCTCAAAAATGCATCTGACCCGACAAGCGAGACGCTCATAGAGGTATTGCTACGATACTCACTGATGAAGGATGATGTCAATCTTTTGCGTTGGATATTAGGCGAGTGTATTGACACTGGGCGTTTTGCGTACGTCGCAATTATATGTGAAGGCGTCATGCGGTGCCTGACCCTTCTCCAGGCGTCCACTTATCACGGGAGCATAAGTTGTTGTCAGATATTGCTCGATGCAGGAGCAGACCCAAACCTGCGGTCCGATGGCGAAGGTCGCTTTCCTCTGGAATATGCGGCAGATCAGGACTCACCTGCCAAAGCTCTAGAGCTAGTCAACCTGCTCTTGTCCAAAGAGGCCCAGCTTGATCGGGCCAAGGACACACTGTTGTTAGCCGTACTTCGAGGCAATTCATCATTAGTCGAAAGGCTAATACTGGAGAGAGGCGCTAAAATCAGCCCTTCCATATTCAGAGCCGCCAGACACGTCGAAGTGCTTTCGCTTCTTTTCGACAATCCGGATAAATGGATACACCCAATGTCGAGTTGCCCTAGTGTTTCCGATATGATACCTCCGTCAACTTTGCAAGAAGCGATACGTGAGGAAGAAATATGTGCCGTAGAGTTCTTTTTAAGAATGGGAGCTGATCCAGACGGAATCCACAAAGGGGTGACACATATTGAATATGCCTGTTGGTGGACATTAGAGCGGGCTGGGGAAGTTATACTTGGCCTCTTGCTTAAATATGGAGGTCTTGTAAACAGGCCAAAAGATGGTCGTCAAAAATTACCCTCGGCATTGCAGAGAGCAGCAAACATAGGATCGATTCGGATTATTCAAATGCTCCTAGATGCTGGAGCTGACATTAACTTTTCCTATCCACCCTACGAGCCCGCACTACTGGAAACATTGAAAAGATCACATACTGAAGCCGCAAAGCTTATATTAAAGCATAAACCACAACTTCTTGGCCCTGAACTGCAAGAAGCTATCTGGATTGGAGATCTTGCACTTATTGATATGTTATTCAAAGCCGGAGCACGATTGCAGGGTGGCGAACTGTCATATGCTGCTGAGTCGAGAAATCCAGAGATAATCAATCGGCTTCTAAATGAGGGGGCGACAATCCCAGAGCGAACATCCTTACTGGAAATCCTATTGTGTGCACGCAATTTCGAAGGGGTATTAATTGCCTTACCACATTCAGTATACGACTCTAGATCCCTGTTCGAAGCGACATGTCTCGCCTTGAAGACAGAACGTTACATACCCGTGGTAGAGGAATTAATCTCAAAGAGAGTGACAGCTGTAAGGGATGAGCTTGAGGTCGCTGCATTGGCCGTTGCAGTCATGAATCGCCAGTCAGAATTACGCCGCCTCCTTTCTAATCCCAAATTCATTTCAGGGAGTTGGGTAGCGACATATCGTGCAATTCATTTTAACTCGATGGAAAGCTATTGGAACTATGTGAATCGAAATGATTATGGCATATTTGAGGTCCGTCCTTGGACGACACGGTCAACGGAACTGAACCTGACTAATGTGCCCAGGCGCAACATGCATATTTTAGAGTTGGCCGCACATTTTGAGTGGAGATTCAAGGTTAATTATGCTGTTGCAGACCTTATAGGCCTTGGAGCATTGCCCAGCGACTCGGAACAGTTTATATCTGTGATTTTCGACCATGCGTTGCGTGAGCATCCAACGATACAAATCATCCAAGCTTGCCTTAAAGTCGATCCATTGATGATACAAAAATCAGATCAAGGAGTTCTTCTGGGACGCGCTGTTAAAGTGAAGCCATGGGTGATTAAGGTACTTCTCGAGGCAGGCGCCGAAGCAAATAGCAGGCCCGATCAAAATCCTGAAGGACCAAGAACACCTTTACAAGCTGCAGTTGAAACCTGCAATGTTGATGCGATAAGACAATTGATGGAAGCTGGTGCCGATGTCAACATGCCACCAGGCTTTTCACGAGGAGCAACCTGTCTACAAATTGCAGCAATTAATGGTCACATTGGTTTAGCTCGCATGCTTTTGAAGCATGGTGCGAACGTCAATGCACCAAGAGCGCGCCTTAATGGAAGAACAGCCATCGAAGGGGCTGCAGAGAATGGGCGATTGGACATGGTAAAGCTGCTGCTTCTACACCTCCAAGACAGAGGCGAGGCACAAAAGCACCGTATACAGTTCATACGAGCTATCAAGTTCGCGACCGTACGTGCCATTGCAAAAATGCTGAGACATCATATACAGTGGAATGAAGATGACCAGGCCTCATATGACCTAATAAATATCAAGGAGTGGGATATTTTGGATGAGATGACTCAGGAGCTATCCCCTGACGAGTTGGAGCAGTTACGAATTCAGCGCGCCACTGACAATGTTCTGGTCCCTTGGTGTTATTACTCCTCAGACTCGGATGAGACTACTGATATGTCCGATTACTCTAGCGATGACAGCGATGACACTGATGACAATACTGGCGACAATCTGAACGAGACAGAGTTCCATTGTGAACAAATTACCAACCACGAAGCTCCGATAGCCACACCAACAGCTGTTGGACCTAATCATATTTTTGGCTTCGTTCCTGTCGAAGGTTATCAAGATCTGCTCGAGGAAACCCCTGGACAAAAGGCATGGGAGGAAGAGCTTCGCCGCTTCGAGGAGTCCAGCCAACAAAGCTCTCAGCATTTTCCAACACTGAATACGGAAGAGTGCTTGGCTGATGTTTTCGAGGGTCTGTCCTACGACGTATTCATGGGCGCGGACACTAACAGCGGGTTGGATTGGGAGGGTGAAGGGTTTACGTGATTGCTGTGTTGGAGTACAGCGGGCGCATTTTCGAAAGACATGGTGTTTCGGTATCTCTTATGAGGTCTAAGCTGCTTTACGGAAATGAGAAAAGTTATCTAGAGCACTGTTTTCTGATAGTATTGGGATTTTGAGAGCCTGAAGGAGTACCGGAGTTCGCCGGAGTTTTATGAGGGTTATTATGTACGTCGACCTGGGATACCAAACTTCCTTATTCAAAATCCAATATTTCTCTCTACGTAAGAAATATGACCTTGATATAAATTCATGAGATCAATTTGGCATAGATCAGAAACCAAGGTATCTTTTCCATGCGCCGATGTCCAATCTAAGTGAAGCTATCCATAACTTCACTGTCGTCCTTTAAGAACCCTTCCTGACCTAGTCATTGTTGCTGCTGCCGGCGCTATATATGAAGGGATTAGCCTATTTATCGTCATTTTACCCTATACAGTTACGGAAAGGTCCCACGTACGCCTACGTATGTTTTTTAGGGGGCTTAGCATAGGAAGGGGATCGTTTAGTACTGCTATCGTATATATACGGTACCTACCTAGGTAGTATCGACGACGAGGTAGATACAAAAGCTTATTTTGGCATTTAGAGGAAAACGTACAAAATTTCTACATGTCTTATACCTTAAAGTAAGTATCTACACTTCTAATCTAGGTATGTTAGGTCTAGTACGTGTGGACATACCGTGAGCCTAAGAGGGAACATCGTGAGATTAAGCCTTCCGAACCTGCCAGTTCGTAGATGGGTACCTCGTCTAATAATACTTTCCATGATACGATCTCGGGTCGACAGGGCCTAATCTGGCTCTAGGTAAAAGCAATACCGGCTAACTACAAATTCAAAGCAAAAGAACCTTGTCATTTCTTATATTAAACATTAAACTTCCCCTTCCCCTACAGCCTCATATCATGTACTCATCACGCCTCAAGCCATAGCAAATGGAACCATGAATAATGGATTACTCGAGCTATCGAACAATGCCCATGCCCTGAAAAATCCCTAATTGATACAGGAAAATTACTTCATACAAAGGCATCCATCGACTCCTGAACTGCCTGCCGACCGACCGACCGACCGACCGAACAATCGTGATATTGCGAGAATAAGACCCTAGACCTAAACTCCAGTCTCGACCAGAGACTTCCTCGAGGGGGGCAAAGCAAAGAAGCACGCAATCTGGAAAAAGCCATCTGATCTACACCTACGCCTGACTCCTCGGCCATACCAGCTTGCTTCATCATATTAACCATTAGACGTCCCTTATCATCGCCAAGCCAAGCTTCCCCTCTCCCTCCTCGCGCCGTTGCCAGCCATCGCCGAACCACCAATAGTGATACGGCGATTTCGGCCACTCGCTTCCAACCTCTCCCTTCTCTCGCTTGGGCTCGTTAGTCCGCCAGCACCGCGCACATTGCTGCTTAGATTCATGCGTCTCGCCTGTCCGGGGGTGAAGGATCTTGACTCGCGGACGCTCATATCCGGGGGCGAGCAGCTGATCGGTGGGCTTCTGCGTCTCTCTGTGCTCCCTCTTCGCAGTCTTGAGATGCCGTTCGTGCTCGAAGCGAGGGGGCCCGCGTAGCTGTTGGTTTGCTTGTGGCCGCCGAGGGAACCGATTGAGGACACTCTTCTCGAGGTTGCGGCGGGGCCCGTTATGCTACCGGCGAGCGAGGAGAGGCGCTTGGGTCTCTTACTGGCGTGAATTGCCGAACGGAGGTTCGACGTGTCAATAATGGCTGATGTATCTGAGTCAGAAGAAGGCGGCTGATTCTCGTCCGAGGAGAATGTGGATGTTACCCGCGGTGCTGGTATGGACGATGGGCTCAGTGACGAGAGGCGCATCTTAGGCGAGCTGATGTTAGCGGTTCGCGAAACGTCGAGATTGCGCAGCGGGCTGGGCTTGTCTTCGTTGTCGGATGAGGAGGACGTGGCGTTAACAGAGATTGTGGGTGGAGAGAGGGAGCCGAGGGCGTCGGACGAGCGAGCTTTGGACAAGAATCCTGCTTGGAACCTGTTAGGCTTCGAAACTGGGAGACTTGACACTTCGGGAATGGTGAGTGAAGGGCTTGATTCATCTGCGGAACTGTCCTTATTGAAATTTAAGGGAATGGCAGTAATCTTGGGCATCGCTTTCTCTGGCGAGTTACGTTCGGGCGAAGAGTCGAATTTCTGAGGAGTCTTCTCGAAGTCGGCTAAAGTGCCTGATTCGCCATCGTCGTCGCGCCATCGTACTACGCGCTTCGAAGGTGACTTCTTCTTTACCGGAGTGAATGAGACACCTTTGCGCGAGTTTAGTGCCTTACGACGTCGGGGTGAGCCTCTAACTGGTGAGCCGAACATCTGCGGTGGTTGAGACGCTGCGAAAGCTGCTAATGCTGGGTTAGGGATAGGTTTAATAGCATCTTTTCCCATGCTCATCTTCTTCCTCTTTGGCGTTCCGCGTTTCGTTGGTGGGAATGCCTCAACCGGCATTTTGGCTCCGTCGGGCTTGACTACCTGCGCAGCTGCCGTGTAACCGGTCTCCAGCAGGCGGTGAATAATGCTCTTGGCATGCGCAACAGCCTCCTCTTCGCTCATATTCATCGTCTCGGAGAGCGAAGCAAGAATCTCGAATTGGGCAGTAAGGAGGACTTGCATTATTCCTGCATCGCCGGCTCTATCCTGCTCAAGTACTTCTCGGTCAGCTTCTCGGGCGAACTTGGCCTTCCACAACTCCGCCTCTCTGGTTAGACTTTCGACTTCGCCGTTATCAACAGAATGCCCCTCTCCTGTGGGGAGTTGGCTGATGCTGTGTTGGAGAGCCCCGTCAATAGCGCGCTCCCAATTCATCTTGCTCAGCTTCTGGTGGATATGTTGTCGGCTGTCCTCAAGTTCCAGTTGGATGCCCACCGCGGTTTTGCGCATAGCAGCTAGGTTTGGCGGCATCGAGTCCTCATCTTCTCTCATGTCGCACACAGCGTCAAATGCTGCGATCCAGGATGATAGCAGGCCAATGCGGCGCTCGATACCGCGCTGCTTCTTCATGAGATTCACCTTCTCTTGTCTCTCGGACTGTGAGTTCTCGTATGCTGCCTTAATTCTCTGGACTCCTTCTTTTACGGACCAGTTCTTCTTCTCCAGCTGTTTCTGGAATTTGGCGAAGAAGATGCGCTCCGCATCCTTTTGCTGCGCTTTAAGTTCGTTGATCAACGCCATTTGCTCATCGATCTTGACCAAAAAGTCCTTGACGTGCCGGTTGACGTTGAAGACGTTCCGTGTAACCTTGGTCTGGATGTTCTTGGCTCGATTGGCGTATCGCAGTGTGTTCTGGGTCTCGTCGAAGTGGGCACTTGACGGACTGACACATACGATCATGACCGTCTTGCAGTTTCCACCAAGTGAGAACTTGAGTAGTCGTGTCAACTTGCTGTTTCTGTAGGGCACGTGGTTGCGCTTTCGAGGATCGCAAAGCGCATTGATACAGCTGCCCAATGCTAGCAACGACTTATTGATGTTTGCACCCTCTATGAGTCGCTCGCCTCGGTTCTTGGTGGCACTGGCTCGCTCACTACCAGCAAGATCGATAATACTAAGAGTGGCCATCGTATGGGGTTCGTTGACGGATGCGTTACGGTCCTTCTGGGCGACATTAATCTGAAGGACCGCGTGTGATCGCGAAGAAGTAGCATTTGCTTCTGTTGGTGATACTGTCCGGTATTCATTGCCCTGAACTATCATGTCCATAACTTCTTGAACATCCTTGGGGTGGTGACTTGTAAGTCCTGCTACCGTGACTGCTTGGTTGGAGTCCTCGCGAAGCATCAATCCTTGCTTGCTGCCTCCTGGAACTAACAGATCTCGAATGGTTTCATTGTAGATCTCTAGGTACGACAACGATATCTCGGTATGTTTCTCATCACTTCGCTCGGCGATCTTCTCGAAAAGTTCTTGCATCGTCAGGAATATGATGCCGGGCATCTGTGCTGTTCCGGTAATTGTGTGAGTCTTGCCGCACCCCGTAGCACCGTATGCGAACACAGTTGCATTGTATCCGTCGAGGACGCTGTCTAACAAGTTCTTTGTCGTTGCTTCGTAGACTTCTGTCTGCGTGGTATTCTCATCGAATATTCGGTCGAAGGCAAATACTTGATCTTTGACTTTCTTGCCGTTTGGCACCACTGATCTCGAGAATTTCTGAACTGGGTTGTCTTCGGGTGGGTCGAATACTCTGTTATGCAGAAGTTAGCTTGTTGCTCATGCAAGGACCTTGATGTATCGACATACAAGCATCGGTCATCGACCACTTTAATAACGGATCGAATGCCACTCTGCTTTAGTTTCGGCGTAGGAGCTGCGGCTAACGAGCCGTCTCCTAGGAACAGTGTACCGTCGTCATTTCGTTGACTATAGATGCTAGGTTAGGATATCTGTCTTATCAATTTGGTGTTGGATGCAACATACAGCTGTGCAGCTTCTCTGATTGTGAATGGTCTCACTCGGACTTTTACAGATTAGCATTGTCTAGCACCCATTTGATGTAGGTCGATGTCTTACCTGCGACTGTGATGGATGAAGCTCCCGGATCTTTTGAAGCCATGGTGGGTATCTCTGCGTGTGTGTGCGTGTGTGTTTCCTTCTCGAGTATACTCCCCCTACGAAATCAACTCGAATTCAAAAAAGGAGCCGTCGACATAAACAGCGTCAATATGTCAATAAACTAGTGGTTGATGGATATGCAAAGAAACAAGCGCTCGTTGTGATTTGAAATTGAGGTTAGACCAACTATGATGTTAGTAAAGCAGGTGTCTTTTTGGGGTTAGCGAGCGTGTCTAGACTTTAGTCATGCGTGTTCGTGGTGGATGCAAAAGTTGAAGGAGGTACAGTGCAGGAGAATATCGTCATCAGGAGCTACCTTGGGTTAGGTATTGAAAGTCGGTCGCGACGTATTAAATCGTGTTGATTTTCGCTAAAATGTCACCAGGGCAACCGGCACCTGTCCTTGGTCTAGCGTGCTGCCTAAAAGTGGTTATTGGTGGGGCGTCAAAACACAATTCTGGTGCCGTTGCGCAATATGATTGGATCTTTTCTACTCAGCTGCCCTAAGCACCCCAGGATTTGTGTTTCACCAATATATTTTTGACTCATCTTAAGTGATAGCGATAAGTCAACACCAACACTTAAGCTATATTGAAAATATATTGGAAAAAAAAATTAATGACAGAAGCACGAGTGTCTTCGTAGCAACCAGAGGTACTGGGATCTAACTTTTGGATCTATCAGAATTTACCCTGACTAGAAATCCTTAGTAAGAATATGAAGATTCCTTCGAGAGGCCAAACTCGGGTTATTAGCTGATTAAGTAATGAGTGACATGTTGCTGCACTGAGTTTGCTTATCAGCCCACTGAGCTGATAGTTGGTAGCACCTTCCAGGGCCATAAGCCCGCTAACATACCCCAGAAAGTCCATTGGACCTTCGGTGATGGCTGGCAACTTTCCCCGGATGCTGTCTCTGTTTGCAACTCATCATTCTTCATTTCATCAATCCTATCTCGAAAGACTTTCCTGGCGTTCAAAACTTTCCAAATGTGCTCTGCCCGCAGTTTTGACTCCTGAAATCGAGCGAGCGTCTTGGCAGTGTTGATGCAATTGGCAATTTCTCGGCCGTTGAAATCAACGTCAAGCATTTCATCCAGTTCTTTATCAAAATCGAAATCTAACTCCAATGGAGGGATGCTCGCGAGATTGCGTGTCCAGATGAGTCTTCGCATTTCGGAGCCTGGTGCTTCATACTCAAGTGCTAGATGGACGCGCGATAACATGGCCTCATCAAACACGCGAACCCGGTTCGTAGTGAGAAAGATGATCCCGGAGAAGTACTCTAACCGTTTGAGAAAAGTAGCGACAAGAGCATTATGCGCCGTTGCGCCGCCTTTGTTATCAGATCTAGCTTCTAGGAAGATGTCTGCTTCATCTAAAAGGACCACCGCTTTCCAAGCGGTCGCATACTGCAACAGTCTCTTCAAACGCAATTCGAAGTAGTAGGATATGTTGTCTTGGTTGAGCTCGCCGATTGTGGATATAATAAGAGGCTTTTCAGTTGCCTCGGCAACACATTCTGTGAAAACGTTAGCTATCACAGCAGCACCATTTCCTCACATCTCTTGGCGCCTCGCAGTGGGGATGGCTTACCGGCGGTTGAAGTCTTGCCACTCCCAGGGCTGCCATGAAGTAGTATGACCAACCCCTTGCCTTTCTGCTTCATGATATCTCGAGGATCATCCGGAAAGATGTGTGACAATGCAAGTGCTTTGAGGACTTGCTTGCGATCATCTTTAACCATAACGTCGTCGAGAGAAGATTTGTCCCATTCGACATCCAAAAAATGGTTGATATAAAATTTGCACCAACTCTTCATCGCCAGCGAATATCCATAAGTAAATGGTGGCATGAGCATCCTCTCTGCATCATCATCTACATTACAGGTGTCTACAGCGAATGCATCAAGGCGGTTCTCTTCAACGAACGTCCTCGGGTCAAGCACGATACGTCCTGATTCCTATAATTGATAAGCTAGACGTTGGCAGATTAGATTAACGAATGGCTGCGTCTTACTGTGTAAGGCAACCAAGAACCAGGTTCCTCATTTGCATCCAGGTCGTACCAGTTACCAGGCCGATCTTTTAGATAACGAGCCACCCCGTGGTAATCCTTCACCTGGACTCCACGAATTCCGAGAAATCGCCCTCCTCTTTCAATGAGCATTTCCTTGATCTCGTTAACGCCATTGAGGTAGGAAGCAGGAAAGACGTCTAAATTGGTAATCTGACACGGTTGCTCTGCAGGAAATGATCGTTTCTGCAAGATTTTGATCCCATGACGGGCTCGACCAAACCGCACGCCATCATAATCAACATACGAGCAGTCTATTTGCGCATATTTGCCGATTCTTTTGTTTTCTTCATAGGCTAGTTTCTCCAAACGAAGGACCCGTGGCTGTCCATCTGCGAGGCAGTATACCAAATCTCCAGGACGGAATATCGCCCAAAGAGTGGAGAACTCAATCGAGAAGGCCTTTAGCATGCCCTCAATGCGCTCCCTATCTAGGGCCATTTTCTTCTTCATGAATTTGAGAAGGAGTTTCAGGTGCATCCGCGCATTGTCGCTTTGGCCCTCTTGTTCGTAAGCAGCGTGTATCTCATCCCAGTAATGGTATAATAGTGGATAGGGGCTTCGCATCTCGAATGGAGACTCAAAATCTGTGGCCAGAAGGGGATAACGACCAATAATCGACTTGAATATCTTCAATAGGTGCGGCGAGTTCACTTCCAGAGCGGTGTCAGTTTGCAACCCCTTCTCGTCGTACTTTACCTCGGCGCGCAAAGCATACGTAGTGCCCTCGTCCTCGTCATCAAAGCCGAGCTTCGACGTGGGGTTTTTCGATTTCGCATATACATGTACCCATTGTATCTCGCAATCCTCGCCTCTGCCGATCATTTTGCGAGGTTTATATCCTATTTCGGATATTTGAGAGTTGGAGGGTGATATCTTCGAAAAATTGAAATAGTTAACTCCAAACGATAATGCAGACTCAAGCTGGAAGGCTAGAAAATAGGAAATCGAGAAAAAGACCCAAGATACCTTCGAGTACTATAACCCTACTATCGAACATGTCTCCGAGGGCTTTTGCTGATCTCACCGCTTTAACATCACTGCATGAGATCAACGCAACACGGTCACGCCGTGAAACAAAATAGACCACCAGCCTGCTTTCCGTTGCTTACGATATAGGACGATCAGCTGCATGAGCTAGCCTGCTTTCGCGGTCCTGCTTCCGATAGCTCATCTCGAGAGCCTGCTTCCGAGAGCCTTGTCTATATGTAGAGGCATATGCCTGATTATTCATCATGCATGGAACATCAGTACTATTTTACGGATACGATAACGGCTCAGTGCCGTTTCTAGTTCACGCTATGTCCGATTCAACTTCCGTATCGCACCACAAGGCTTCAAAAGACGATGGCGGGTTCGCCGCCACTTGAGTGCCCGCTTTCTCAGGCGTTTCATGAATGGGAGAACAGACTGAAACCAAAGGAGAAAACAGGCGAGTTCTATGAAAACGTCGCTAAAGCTTACAAAGAAGGCTCCACGCTAGGCGCAGGTAAAAGTATCGAAGGATGGGCGGATGGCCTAAGGCAATACCTAGACGAGCATAGAGAGAAGAGCAAAACCTTCCTTCTCTGCAAGACACTTCATCCATTCGTCAATACCCTTGCCATGTGGATGGAGTCATTCGTTAACATAGGGCAGGCAGCATCGTTTGGGGCAGCTGGGGTTGCCTTCGTTGCAATTCGCATCGTACTAAAGCAAGCAGAAAATTATTACGAGACATTCGATAAAATGGTGGAAATTATGCAGGACATTGAAGTTGCATTAGTCCGCAATGCGAACTACACGCTATGGTATCCTAAGGATAAGAGCATTTACTCTCTCCTTGTCCGGGATTACGTCGAAATCCTCAGTTTCTGGCACCGGGCCGACCAAACCCTGAGAAAGAAAAGTATGTAATACCGCATCGTCCAGACGTGACTGTTCTAATTAGATTTTAGCTGTGCGAATTCTGGCAGGCGGCCTCGTTAGGTCTATCACCGCAGAATGGAAGGAATTTTCCGAGGCACTGCATAGACGCTCTGGAAGAATCGGTTCGCTTGCCCAAAATGCCATAGACGAAGGTCAGTCTCACGCCTAAGAAGGTACCTATAGCATGGATATCAAAACCTTGGCACTCTCGATGAATTGGGACTTCTCTGACATTTTAGTAAGCAAATTTCGAAAAGAACGTAAGAAAATGGATAAGGGGGCCCGAAGATCACGCGAATTTGGACCTACAAAATGACCTGCAAGAACTCCAAGAATGCCGTGGCACCTGTTCTTGGATTTTCGATGATCCAAGCTTCAAGCAGTGGTACGAATCAATAGGAAAAGCGACGATATGGTACAGCGCACCCCCTGGGTCGGGCAAGACGACACTTTCTGTCGTAGTGGCTAGGCATTTAGCGACTGCAGACGAGAAGGTCATATATTTCCGGTACCGTTACGATGATATCACCACAAGCAAGCCGCTCAGTGCACTCCGCTCAATAATCTTTCGTCTGTGGACCATCAGGGAAGAATCGGGCGCCAAGATCCCTAGAGGCGTAGCAGAGATGTACCAGAACGAAGTCAAGCGTCACCGCGAATACCTGGGCGATGAAGACAAGGACGCCGTAGTTAGGCTAGTGGAACTGTTCTTGAATCAAACGCCAAAGGTCCACATCATAGTTGATGGATTAGATGAGTGTCGCGACCCTGGTCGTGCTGTAAAACTGTTCCAGAGACTTGTAAATTTCGAGGGTTACGGTTCGACGAAGTGGTTCTTCACCGGTCGAAAGGACCCCGAGATTCTGAAGGAAATCGCAGCCATCGGCGTCCTAGAAATATCTCACCGGGTAGATAATGTCACCAAGGATATCAGAACATACCTAGAATCGCGGCGGGACGAGATCCAACTCAAGCTCTGCTCAAACTGTATCGAGCGCGTAATTTATGCATCCGGGGGCAATTTTCTTTATTCCAAGCTCATGATAGGGATTCTCTGCGACGATGAAAATCGCGGGTGTTCCGGCGAGATTCACGATGAGCTTGCGAGGCTCCCAGAAGGGATGAGTGGTTGTTATGTACGCTGTCTCGAGAGAATCGCCAGAATGAATCGTTCTGATCGCCAGCTCGCAAGGTAAGCCGAATACCACTAAACCAGTTGAAGGTCACGATACTAACATGCTAAGGCGCGTTTTTGTCTTTATGGTTCGCGCTATTCAGACCCTCACCGTCAGCCAACTCCTTAATGCCCTGTCTATTATGATCGACCCTTGTTACGACGACCATCAACCCGACCGAGTTCCAAAATTAGAGCGTATTAAGTCAGTTTGCGGTTCCCTCATTCAGCTAGACGGCCCCAAGGGCACGAGTGAAGGAGACCAACATATAATGTTTTTCCACAAATCTTTCCCCGATTTCCTGGAGGAGAACCCAGTAGCTCTCGGCATTACTAGAGATGATTTACGATCTTTTTTCGTGGACATGAAGTTAGGCAATCTGGAACTTGGACAACACTGCTTGAAATATCTGAATTTCCGGAGGTACCAACGTAGAGTAGACAACATGGATCAGATACTGGACAAGGATGAAGAACACGCGTTTCTAAAGTACGCCGCATCCTTTTGGCTGGAACATCTTCAGTGCGTCGACCATTCCAAAAGTCTTTTTGACGATGTCAAGTCTTTCGTCCGGAGCCCAGCATTTTGGGTGTATCTAGCTGTACGGGCCAAGGTCCGTCCACATACGTTCGTTGGATATAAGCCTACTCAAACTGGCGGGTTTAAGGTAGGGAGAGGGCAAGGCGAGCTATCTGCGGATGAACACATAAGCGACCTTCTGCCGGACTGGATTGACCATTACAGGCCTGAAGGGCCCAAGATCCTCCAGATGTTGCACGCTTATACGTGCGAATGGCATGAGGTCCTTCTTTCTTCTCCGGAAGCGTGGAGTCATTGCATACTGGACCATGCTGGCCGTGAGTTGCTCCCTGGTGCCAAGGTCTGGGCTAACAAAAAGGTCCGTTGGTTCGTGATCCCGTTACCGGAGGGGTCGTCTATGCCTGCTCTTACCGATGTCTTCTTCTGCAAGTCGGAGCTCCGTACTCGAGTAGCCTATCGGACCGGAGGTGAAGATCGTTGGCTTGAAGCGTCTGCGAACTCTGGTAAAACTCGTAGACTAGAAACAACTCATAACACTTCATCAGCTCTGATGAGACCTGAACGACTAGTCCAACCTAGTGGCGAATCTCGAATCCCAGGCTTATGTAAAAACCAGGGCGCGTGGTTGATTGACCTGAAGGAACTTACAGGGAGTTGGAGTAGTGATATCGACGAACTTAAGGAACTTGACGGTATGAAATCGTCAGGGATTAAATGGAGAATGGTCATAGAGCAAAGGTCGACTCAGATTTGTCGCTCAGCCACCGGTTTGCATCTCACTTGCGTCAAGATTGAGGATCTGCAAAAAATAGGGACGGAATCGACCCATGAATCCAAGTCCGGATCAAATATTTTGGATCGTGTCGCCGACGATTCCGAGGCGGATTCGGGCATCTCCGATACTGCATCGAACATTTCCGAGACTGATTCAGATCTTTCCGCTGTTGATTCAGGTCACGGTGGTGATGAAGTGCAAGTTTGCGACTCCGATTGCTTGGTTGTGCGGCGCAATAGAAACCTACCGCTCATCTTTTCATGGACAGGAGGCCCAGGTACAAAGTCACAGGTATCTTGTGCCTTCCATCCCACCCGGAAAATTGTCGTGTGGTCAGAGTCTCCTGAACAGCTTCAAATCCTCGACTTTGAGTCTGGCGAAGTAAAAATTCAGCGAATTGAGGAAAACGACGATAGCAAAAAGTCTGCGGCACTCACAATCCGGGGTAGGTCTCTAAAATGCCAGCTAATTGCTTTTTCCTGTTACTGATACTAATACTAACAATAGATCTGCATTTTTCTCCCTGTGGTGACTATCTCTGCCTTCTCGTGGTATTGGCAGACGAAGCCGAGGACTACAAGTATCTGGGATCAAAATACGATATCTTCTACTCGACTTTTGATTTCCGAGAGTCGAACAGAGAGGTGCTCCAGCTATGCGGAAGCGTGCGCCACGTGGAGCATATAGGTGAGGCGATCAGCAGGCTTCGACCGCCGTATGTTGTCTCGCACTGTGATGCAAGCCACCTTTACTTATGTCTTCCACCTTTTCATCACCGTCCCAAGCTGTTGAGGTTCGCTCACGGTAATAACACTACGGTTGGCGAACCAGACGCAGGATCTTACCGAGTGGAGACACTGGCACGTCCCATCTTCTTCCCAAATTCCACACCTAGCCGCCGCCCGAGAATACTGTATCGTCATACTGTGTCTGGAGAATATGACGAATTAGTACTCGCCCTTGACTCCTTGAAGGCCCCGAGCGAAGAAAGCGATTCCGCCTCTCCACCAATGGTGGTCAGATATAAGATTGACAGAGAGAATGGGTGGAGGGCATGGAATATTGACGAGGACAAGGAAGGCGCTCATCTAAAGCAAGAAGAGCGGACGTGGGAAATGCTTCGGGGGAGCTTCATTGCTAGCGATCAAAGATATAAAGTTGTGGTGCGGCCGAGACTTAACTACACCCGGAAGGCGTTTCTTTCCTGTTACTGAGCAGGGGGGCATTGAGGAAATCTTAAGGGGCAGATATTTTCTTCTGTCCCTGAATTATCGTCCCTTGGTGGCCGTTTTGATCGATAGCGGATTCCTTTGTATCACTCTGCGCTGGACTGTTGGCGCCACCTGAAGCTGAGAGATGAGAAAAGGAGGAATAAAAAGGAGAAGAGCTCACAGAAGTTGTTCCCGGTGATGAATCGGGATAGATACCTTAAGATTATTCAAAAATAAAACCAAAAAGAACAAAACGTACAACACCAGGGATTCGCTGGTCGTCACCGACCCAACTACTAATCTGGCCGTATCTGGCTTATCTATGGGAGAGCGGACGGGATCCCGAGTTCTCCAGATCGTATGGTCGTACGTGATAGTTGACGATGTAAGTGAACTATATATACCTACCTACGTTTCTTTCCATAGCAGACCTCGAGTGACATCGAAAAAGGGGTTCGCTATATTGGCATCTGATTGGCGAGAACTTTAAAGTGGGGTAACGAAAAGGAGGGCAAATTAGGAGCAGACATTATTTTCTACACATTAACAATTAATACTTTCCGACCCCCCGAGTTGCATCAGCAAAGCTCGTCTGATTATACACACCAACCTCATCCCTCCCAACAAGGAAACTCTCCGGCGGGCCTAGATAACTAGGTCGAACACCGCCTAGATCCAGG
Organism: Hypoxylon sp. PDH2405; assembly: GCA_023628415.1. NCBI lineage: Eukaryota > Fungi > Ascomycota > Sordariomycetes > Xylariales > Hypoxylaceae > Hypoxylon > Hypoxylon sp. PDH2405. The sequence continues at coordinate 238,328 of JAMAKT010000034.1, forward strand.
ATAATCTTCTGCACAATGACGCTCGGCGCCAGCCCCCAGACCCTGAGAGTATAGGCTCCCTCTTGAGCGACATTCCACGTAGTCGTGGTCTTGTGGTCTGGCGCAAGACCCCAGATAGAATCGGCTACGGCGCGGGCCCAGCCAGGCGGCATGCCCTGCCCGACGCTCTGGCCGACGAATTGGACGACTTGCGGTTCGGCCTGCTCTGCGCCCGCCGGGAAGAGAGATACGGCGAATTCTAGGGGTGTCTTATCGGACAGGTAGTTCTGCGTTGGCGAGAGGTACAGGGTCACGTTGGCCTTCGAGATGTTGGTGAATAAGTATAAATCGTATTCGAGAGCCGGGGCTGATTCAGGAGTCTGAGGTGGTGCGGTCTGCGGCCAGAGGGTAACGCCGCCGAGTGTGCGCCCGTAGTTCTTCAGCGTATGATACGTGACTTCCGAGTCGGACGCGGAATCCGGCTTGTAAATACGCTGGTAGTTCGGTCCTTCGATAGCGACATGCTTGTCGGATTCAACGAACCCCTGAGTGAAATTTGACGGAACCTTGCGTAGGTTGATAGGAAGCTGTACGATGGGCGCGCCGAAGAAATTCGAGAAGCCATCGCGACCGCATCCCGTAGAGAAGTTGACATTGGCCACCGTGTTGTTCACGATTTGTGGTGCATTTGCCCAATCTACTGAAATGAAGACTCGGGAGTCTGTACCATTACCAGGGCCTACTGTCCCTTTGTATTGCGATAACTTCATCCAGGGCAGATCTGTCTCGGCGGACCAATCGCAATTTAACGTGCCTCGGGAGAAGACATCGAACCATCGTGTTACCGGACCGTAAGGGTCCAGCGGCGGGAGTACGAGCGTGTTTCCGGAGTTGGCATGGTACTTATCGTCGCCCGGAATACTGGCGTTTAGGCCCTCAACAGCGATCCCCACGTTACCCGCAATTGAAGAAACCGCGCTCTGGACGTAGGCCATGGCGGGAAGGACGTTTCGCATTGGTTGCTGCCAGTAAGCATCATATCCAAAGTGCGTTTCTATAAAATTAGCAAGAAATTCTGAAGAGGTTGATGATGCAATGCGACTTACGGTCTAACATATGCTTCCACTTCCCGGCAAGTAAGCTATCCCATCTCGCCGTAAGATTCCCATCGGCATTGAAACTAGATAACACCTGTGAGATGAGATCGTTCGCTGAGTTCCGATGCTGGTTTGCGTAGATCATATTCTTTTCGGCGCCGATATGAACCTGGTGAATGATCTGACCGCCAAGGATCGGATGTAGAATCATCTCAAAGAATGCTGGTTGGTGGGCCTCATCTAACTGGTCATAGATTGCCTGAGCGTCATCGACTAGACCCTGCCATTGACCTAGGATCGCATCGCCTTCGTTGTAATTCACAGCAGAATAGACGTAAGGCTCCACCAATTCGAATTTCCTTCTGGCGGCAAACATGCCGAAGCGTGTCATGATTTCCGTGATAGCTGCAGCATGCTCTGAACCAAATTCGCGAGTCGCCCAAGCAAGAGTCCAGTTGCCGACATCGTCTACTCCCCACTGGTTGACGTCGTATGCCATGTCAAGGAAATGAGTGAGCGGGATCTCAAGCGGCTTTATATCTCCGATATTAACAATCCATATCCGGTCGGCACCATGAGCGTAAGCAAGCTGCATCTGTTCTGCGGTCTTCTCCAGTTGGATTGTGTTTACCCACTTGTAGTTTCTAGTGTCGCCGACGTAATCGAAGTGGTAGTAAACACCGGCACCTCCAGGTCGGGATGCCTCGTTGCCAATAGGTACTCTGCGAACATTACCCCAATTGTCATCCGCCCATAGGAGAGTGATATCCTCGGGGATTGTCAGCCCCTGAAGGATGTACGACATGACCTCTTTGTAGAGGCACCACATCTGAGGGACCTCTTCAGCCTTGACGTCCAACACATCTTCTAGGATAGCGCGCTGGTTCTGGACGAGAGTCTCAAGCATGCTAACAATGAATTCCACACCCAGACCCTCAATAGCAGTGTCTCCAGTCCCACGCATTCCCATAGTCCAGAGGCTGTTGCGAGCGTATGGCTTTGCTCGTTGCGCGCCATATACGAAGTATTCGTCAATCGTCTTGTTATTCAGATTATATGCCCAGGGGCCGAGGCCTTTGCTCGTGTAGAATGTGCCGAACTCGTTCTGCGCGCGCATCATCGGTTCCGTATGCGAGCTTCCGAGCACAATTTCCCATGCATCCGCAAGCGGTTGGTTTGCTGGGTCATCGACTTCGAACATACTTCCCCAGAGCGCTGGCCACAGATAGTTCGCCCGTAACCGAAGGAGGAGCTCGAACACGTTTGAGTAGAAATCGGCATTATATCCGACCCCGTAAGGCGTGTCCGGGTAGTTCCACTGCACCCATCCTGACAGCCCTGGTTGCTCGTCGTTGATGAAGAAGCCACGGTATTTGACTGACGGGGGCCCTTGAATTTTTCCGTCTGGAAGGGCGTAGATTTCCTTGGATTGCTTAATTGGAACATCCGCCCACCAGTACCATGGGCTAACGCCGATTTGTTCACTAATGTCATATATGCCGAAGATGGTTCCGCGTGGATCGCTGCCCGCTATTACCAAAGCCTTTGAACATCCAGGTATAGGGTCCTCTACAATTTCAGTTGTGAAAGACTCCCACTTCCCCTCGATATCCGAAGCGTTCAGCTTGCCGGCAGTAACAAGATCATCAATAACCTTAGAATGTCCTAGCGTGCCAGCAATTATGACCGTGCTTTCAGCTGAAGGATCGGTATATTCTGGGCCGCGGAAGTATTGTGTATCGTTGACTTGGTACTAACGCATGTTAGTGAGTCGCTGCTTTTGGCGGGATCTCATAGATCAGGAAAATAAAAGGGTCTCATAGAAAGAGCTTCTGGAGTACTGAGTGGTATACCATACCGCAGACTAAATTCAATAATATAAAAAGAGTCTCGCTTACATGTGTATAATTTCGGATGATCGGTCTATACTCGTATGCTGCTGGGTCAGCTCCGGTTTCTCCATTGCTGAGGGTGAAGTTGGTTCCCGTCACTCTCCCAAAGTCCTTAGCAAGATCCCCCGCGGCTCGAATCACACCCCAGTAGTCATTACTCGAAATGAGAATCTGGGGTTGGAAAATCGGACCGCCAGCTATTTGAAAAGCCCCTTCACTGCTGGCGAAGCTTATTATCTGTTGCTGTCCAAGAGCGGCTGCTAACGGGGCCAACCAGGTCACCGCGGCGAGCAGATGTTGCCGTAAGGACAGAAATTGCATGATTGTGCTGCGGAGAACAGGGAGAACTAAACGAAGGATACTAAGTGCTCAGACGCGCTCAGCTTCTCACAAACACGCTCTGGCCAGACGGGACTGCAGCCACATCTTGGATTCGATTCGAAACGGCAGTGGCCGAGTATTATATGATTGACCAATTGACTGAGCTCGGCGAAATCAAAGCAAACTACCCTGGCACATGGTAAGAGTAGATTGCCATCGTGAAGGCGGAACAGTCGCCTATGGTTCCGCTAAGTTTGATCGCATGTCTTCGTGACATACTGGAGGACCATCATTCACTCACGCGAATACTACCCAAGATCGTATTGATTGCCAAGTGGAGATGTGCCTGAACATCATGACCATGGCGCTCAAGAATACTCCGCATTGGGGTCATTGGGGAAGTTCAAAAACGGCGAAAATTACATGTAGTTGGCGGATAATTTGTAGATGGATGAAAGAAGACAATCATGGATGCGCTACCCTTCCCCCGCACAGCGCTAGAACCACTGTAGTTAGCGAGGGTAGCGGCCTGCTGGGGTGGGTGCCTCTATGTGGTGGGGTAACTCCCGAGGTCGTAGAGAGGTAAATTGGCGGCATTCGTCCCGTACCGCCGGGATTAGAGCCTCGACGCTATCACCAACTTTCACATTTATCCGGAGCATTATCCATCCAATCCGAGCTCAAGTCGCATCGTCTGCGTCGAAAGGAGAATCAGAGCTATTGCGAATTCATTATGGTCACATCCATTAGGTATAAGGGTGTAGAGTGGAAGTGGAAGCGAAAGTCTGACAATTCCTTGGTCACTTTTGGATCAGCCACGGCGACAAGAACCTAGCCGCCGTATACGGTATACGGGAATGCTTCTCAGAGTATCTCTCCCAGCCCGCTGCCGTACTGTTCACCCAAATCCATCTGTCCACTTTGACATCGCTTCTAAAGCTGCAGGCGTAATCTTCTAGCAATTAAAATCCGACGAAGATACCATTTAAAATGTGCAAGGGTGCATCTGGTCGGCCGACAGTGACGGTATGGCCACACGAGTCAACTTGTCTTAACTCAATTGTCACATCTTGCGTGTGGGCAAGTTGGAGAATGATGAACCGCTCGTTACGCTCTTCGGAGTGACCATGAAAAAGGAAATTTTGTGTCCGCCCACAAACCGCGAGCCAACATTCGATCACAGGCTCCGCAAGGACCGAATGCCAGTTTAAACGTTCAGATTTTGATAGTTCGTGCGAGAGAAATACCGTAAGAATGAATTCAGTATCGGGCGCATAGCTCTCGCGGATATATCGTGGCCCTTTAGGCGAATAGCGGATGAAGCGAGGCGGTGCCATACCATGCAGGGTCTTCTATAACGTAATGTCTCATCCCCCTTCCCGGACGTCGATGAACACTTCAAGCAGGTCCGTAAGATCCTGCACGCCATCGAGGCGATGTACGCCCTGAATAATAAACGCCGGGATATCAGAGTCCAACCAGGCATTCACCTCAGCGCCGTCTATACCGGCTTGCACTGCAACGGCTCTCAATATCTCAGGCTCCGAAATATCCTGCTCCCGGACTTGGTACGCATCGTATAAACCTTCGACTACAGCGTCGCGCACTTCGAGCTTTTAGTTGACCCTAAATGGACTCGCCGATGAGCTTGCCGTGTGCCGAGTCCGATCATGCCGCCCCACTTGAAGTCTATCCCAGCGGCTCGGCCCGCTCGCTCCATACGCTTTGTAAGCGTGGCGTTCTGTTCGGGTGTCAGGTGCGCTAGACGGGTTTTAGCAAGCTCAAGCTTATTTACGCTGCGCGACGCCCGTGTTATAGTTGAGGTAATAAGATGTCCATGTAATGGCGAATGTGTCTGATTTGGCGCCTGGATATGTCTTTCGGTACAGCGAGATAGCGCGGTCGAGGTTGCGTTTAGCGATGTAGCACCACTGCGATCTTTTAGTGTTACCCTCGTACAGCCAGTGCCTTTTGTATTGAGCGGCCTTACTGCGCAGATCCCCGGCATTCCTTCATTCCTTCTTCTAGTAAAGTATTCACTAAGGCTGAAACATCTGATGTCCATGTAGGTAAAGTGAATTTAGGTAATATCGAGATCTTCTCAGTTTTGTTTCGGTGTTCGGCTAGTTCAGTTTACCGCCCATGGGTTACTAGAATCTCTCCCCTGACGAGGTCGGGTTCTCCAGAGAAGCAGCTGAGGCTACTGGTATCACAATCTCTATGATATGTATAAAAACGTTTACACTTAATAGGTGTAATTCTATGTCTTGTGCTAGCAATGCTTCGTATGTTATACTCATATTGCTCCTAGCTAAGATGGGCTATGGCTACCTTTCGGGAAAAGTATGATAAGATTGAAAAATAGGAATATGGATGGATGAGATTGATGGGCGGATAGGTGGCTATAGCGCTTAACGTAAGACGCCTTCAGCACGCTGGATAACTAAATAGCTGCCTGTTTAAAGGCTACTTAGAGACGTTTTACATGGTTGATCATATGCCCGGCCCATCGAGCCCTGCCTCCTAGTTAGGGGCCATTGCAAATTCGCTTTCAGCTTTTAGAGAATTGGATCGGTTGCTAATGATTCTGCAAGAGCTGATTAGGCTTTGGGGATGACCTGAGGTTCGTCTAGGCGTAGGCTTGGGAATTAGAGATCTTATCGAGATCGCCGATGGCGGGGAAGGGGAAGTAAGTGTGGGGGAGACCGGAGTCTGCCTAACATCGTAGCCTGGTTAGAGCCGTTCTTGGCGGTTCTAACGACTACCTTGGAAAATGAAGGGTAGGAACGCAGGTAAGGCATAGGATCACGCTACTACGTCTCCTAGTTAAGCAATGATTAAACTTAATCCTCGTTGTACAAGATTGCGATTTAGGCTCGCTAGCATGCGTATTAGAGATTTAGTGTAAGGTTTCAGAACCGATTTACATGATTGTACCTGCCTGTTATGGCATGAGGCACTTATAGCCGGTCTCGGGAGTCAGCCTTGTATAACAAGGCTGGGCATTTCTAACGAAACCTTTCAAAGGAAGTGCTCTACCCCTCAAATTCATAGAAACTACCCATGGCAGCCCAAAACCATGTATTATTTCACGCTAATTTCAAACTCCGATGCACCTAGACGTAATCCATGTGGCAACATCGCCCCTCGATACATATCGCCGATGATTTCCACCAAATGATTAACTGAGACGAGATAGGATGGCATTCAGCTCAGCAACTACTTCGGATTGGCGAGCGGCCTGGATATCACCCGGGTTGCGATTCTGAGTGTCCGCAAGGGGTACGCTGTTGGGTCCATTGTTATATCTATCAAGGCGATAGTTACTGAGGCTCTCGTCATCGGCAGGATGAGAAGTAGGCGGATTGCGGGAAAAATGATGCTTTGGTTTTTGCGGTGTTGCACTAGCCAGGTGATAACCCTACTCGTTAGAGATCGTATCGCATTGATGAATCCCTTTTTGGTAATCTGAGATAACGTACCCGTTATAAGTGACTTTGTTCGAATTGACGGGCATGGTTTCTAAGAAGTGAATCAGAATAATGGGTAGTGGAGGTATATCAATGGATATTGAGTATATCGATGCTTAACATCTAGTAGATCTTCTGCGCAAATAGGCTGAGAGTATGACGAGTAGTAGAAATCGCTCGACAGATGCCGTAGTTGACGAGTCTTTAAATAGGCGGACAAGCGCCATAGAATTACGCCCATTGTATCTAACCGTCAGGAGGCATCAAATAGCGAGAAACATGATGAAACGAGTGGGGATATAATATATGGTTAACATAAGAGAGCTCCGGTATGTCGTAGTACAAGTTGTCAATCAACATGGCCTTGACCAATGTATCAGTGAGGACTTTAGCCAGACCGTGACCGCCATGATTCTCTTGTATTGCAGCTGAGACGACTAGCTCTAGGTGTTACCCCAGATTTAATTCCCTACAGCTCCGCCCGCATGTACGATCCTTCCTCCGCCCGTATGCATGGTCGGGCCTCTAAACGGCGCTCTAGCTACCCCCGATGCCCTATTGACAGACTATATGCCTCGCGTCAGCATCTATATCAAAAATTCTCATGTAATTGGAAAAGGAGATAGTAATGTAGCTACCCTCAGTCATAATCTTTGAAGGAGAGACTTCTCGGTAAATTTAGCAACGAAATTACTAGTAGGCTGTTGAAATGATATCCAAGATACGCCACGATCCAAGCGACATAAAACCCTATATCCAAATTATATGTAGCATATACTTACCATCGACTTGCAATCCAGCCGTGAAGTTGGCGGTATCATAGTATCAGGTGGTAGGTACGCTTGAAGTGATGTAGAACGCACGGACCGTAGCATGTCCTTGTGGTTCGCTAATATCGTAAGAAACCGAATTTCCCCATCCATGGGTTCAACTAAGCTTGCTGTAAATAGTACGTATATCAGGTAGTCAACCCCAGATAGACCTTCACAGGCAATAGCTGAGAACTTTGCGTAATGCCGACCTGCATACTTCCAGTGTCCCAATTTTTGGCGAGGGGATACACGGTGAAAAGCTTCAATCCGAGATCGGCGGTGAACCAGGCCGACACATCCATGTGTTGAAGGGCAGGCATCGCATGCCCCGGGTAGGGTCGGCGAAGGCCATTCTCGAGCACCTAGAGAACCCGTCAGTAATCTAGTCCATCTTGTCTAACACTGTGCTCGTGGTCTGGAGTCCTTGCTCGAAAATATTGGCCTCTGCCTGAGGGGTAAAGGCGTTCTTTTCGGTAAGCGTGCAGCGTCCAGATAATAATATGAAATAGCAAGGGCAAAATTGTATACTAAGGCACACGATTGGCCAAACTTCCAATCAGTTTCATTCCGATAGCATGGGAGGAGCCCCGTATTGCCATCGCCCAGTTTACAGGGCTGAGCAATCACACATCATTGAATTGCTGGCCATATTCTTAGATATTTCAAGAAAGCAACAAGACATGAAGCACATGATTACTTCGAGTGAGGAATGCTTCATGGCAGCCGAGCTGATATAGTGACGTGGCCTAGACGTGGCGTGGGGGTAAGAGTAATACAAAAGGCGGCTCGTGCGAGTTCAGCCAAGTCAGTATGGTCCGTGCATCGCAACTAATGGTAGGCGAAATTAGCTCGGGAACAGTAGACTCGCACTAGGTTAAGATATCATTCCGAGGAGAGAAGAGCATTGTTCCAGAATTGTATTTCTCGGATCTCGTTTCGCGCATCAGCCGCTAGACGTACGTCGTTGATGTTGCCTTGAGAAAATACTTAAGTGATGGGAAGGTATTACCCTATCGCTTAGAAGAGAGACTTCTGATGGCCAATTAGTTATTATCCCGCCCTCTCACACTCAAAGAAATATTGGTCGGATATCTCTGGCTTACTTTATAGAAACGCGGCCGTAGAAACTGAGGAAGCAACAAAACTGGCCGGGCACTAAGAGGGAGACGGGGACGGGGACGTAATCAAGAATTATAGACAAAATTTTGGTCTATTTCGTATGGGTCGCACATAATAATCACTTAGGCACAGGGGCTGAGGGGTTACCGATTCGCCTTGTAGCCTCGAAATGGAGTGATGCGCTAAATGCGTGGAATAATGCATTGTACTCTGCTTTCAGTTCCAAATACATACCGGAAAGGCAAATGAACGAAATAGAAATTTTAAAGGAACCTTTATACGTCAAGGAATCATAAATTAAAGATATGAGCCATATATACATAGAGATACTGGTAAAATGCCTAAGCTGGGACGTCGAAGAAGATAGTGGCAAATGGCCCATATAGGGCATCACTTTTAATTGTTCCAGCTTGATAATCCACGCGATATCTACGCGGCATCGGACGTGGCAATTCATTGGACCATACGATTCTTAATAGAGAGCCTAATTTATGTAGTCAATATTTTGCAGAGGCTGCACCATATCCCCAAATACTATTAGGGCGAGCTGGTGTGCTATAGATGCTGTAGATTCAATGTTCTTACGATTAGGTGAGTTAAAGGTAAAGTACTTGCGTCCCAGCCCCATAGAGTTCCAATCCACATGTGCATTTTCGGTGGGGGTTTTTATATAGTGTGGGGGAGGGGCGCACTAATCGTAGCGACGCTAGCATGGCAAGGGTTTCCAAGTTACTGGGACTGACCGATCTAAAGGTACCGGAGACATTCAACCAGTCATCCGCGAAGCCCCTAACTAGGTGGCATTCAAGGACTAAAATCCGTTCCTAAGATCCACGGATATGTGATAGGTACCTAGGTACGTACGGTAGGTAGGTACCCCTTCCTTTGGTTTTGTAGCCCACTGCTCGATAGCTTACTATGCATCTTTCACCTTTTCATTCCAATAGCAGATGGTAATTAAAGGCGGTTATATTTACATGTTTCTAATTCGAGGGATGCTGCCTAGGAGCTTTATAACCACGAAGATGCTCCTCAAATTGCAAATTTCTTCGAGATATTGCCAACCTATTGGTCATTCTAATACATGGAAACATGAACGTGCGGGATGCTAACGTATCCTGCCTTTGAGCAGCTCCCATGCACTCGCGGTAGGCTCTAATAGAGGTCACAATATCTCTAGGTCCGAAATAATGGGGTTTCCGGAGAAGCTATCAATTAAAATCTCGCATTGCGTATATCCGGCTGGTTTCACGACTCATTTGGGCACATATGCAGATGTCACCGACTAACCTACATGTAGGCAGGGAGGTCGGTACCTCGCACGAGGTCAACCTGAGCCCGACAAGTTAGGTGCTACATGGACTTTTCGGTGAGCGCAACGAATGAGAGATAGAACTGCAGGTGCTTTCTTTTGTAATCTATCAAGGCAATGCCAGGCTCTTACACGAAGAGTTAGCTTGATGTAATTGAATGATGTCACAGACTCCAACTCCACGGTAATACATCTGCATCGTCCACTACCGTAGAGCTATCACGGCTTTAACAATCTGGACCGGGCTATTCGGTCCATTAAAACGCCTGTGTGGAACGCAACACTAGCAAAACCAGCAGTGCACGCAGGCTATATTTGGGGGCTGTTGGATATGTGCCCTGTCAATGCATTCAGTAATGAAGTGGCGCGTGTTGGTGTAACCAATTCCAATTTCCCGGGTTTCCAGACAGATGCTAACAACAATATGAATTCTATTATAGCTCGTATAGGCATTCCGTATGCCAGGCAGGATTACATAATGGGTTGGTTAGTTGATTAAAAGAGACCCTGGGTCTTCCATCCCTGAACTAGCCCGTACCTAGATAATGCCATTTCCAACTTCCCCCATTATTCCTCGCTTTTCAAGGTGGAACTTTGCCTACATCAACTCATCCACAATGGCTTCTCCAATTCGGATTGCACTAATTGGAGGCGGCCTTGCTGGGGCCGTTCTGGCGAATGCTCTCCTTCAAGTTCCGCATGTGCATATCGAGATATACGAGTCTGCTCCAGAGTTTTCAGAGCGCGGTGCCGCAGTGGTCCTAACGAGCACTGCTCAGAAAAGCTTACAACGAGCGATCCCCTCTGCAATGGAGATCCTACAAAAAGCCGGTGCCGTCTCCATGAACTCGACTAGGCTTGTAGTCGTAAGTCAAATTAAGAAAAATGAAACGTGATCATATTTCTAATGCTCTTCAGGGCTCAGGTCCAGAGGCGGGCACTGTAATTCTTGACATGGGACAAGGAGGCGACCCAGGGCTAGTCATGCACCGCGCTTCATTATTACGTGAGCTCCTCGCTCCGATACCTCAGGAGCTTCTTCATACCAACAAGAAACTCACGAGCATATCTCCCACTGCTGAATGTGTACAGATCTCTTTTGAAGATGGTCCTGCCTACGTATACGACGCCGTTATTGGAGCGGATGGTATATTCAGCAATGTTCGCAAGCATGTCCTACAAGATGCAGCGGCTGAAGAATGGTCGGCTACTCCAGCTGGTTTCTGGGATAGTCGGATCTTAGTGCCTTATGAAAAGGCAAAATCTAAACTTGGCGCTGAGTATTTCGAACTGGATCGGCAATTTGGATGGGTAGGTGACGGGGCGTTTATCATGCACGATATTTTGGAGAATCGAACGATGGTACAATGCGTCATATCAGCCTTCGAGACCGACCCTCCAAAAGACAGAAAGCGCCCACTCACCAGCGAAAACTTGACTGAAACCTTAAGCAGCTGGCTCAGTGGCCCGATTGCCAAAGGTGTGATAGATGTGAGATTTCCTAGACGCCACTCTTGCCGTAATGGCTGCTCCTCTTTCTGGTGTGCTGACACTTAATTAGCTCACATTGGATCAACCAAACCCGCAAGGTTATTCTCAGTGGGAACACAAATCAACCTCCTCCTATGCAAAAGGCCACGTATGCATTGTTGGTGATGCAGCCCATGCTATGACGCCATGGCAAGGGTTTGGTGCTGGGATGGCGATCGAAGATGCTATGGTTTTGAGAAAACTCTTCGCTAATATTTCATCACCTGGGGAGATCGGCGCCGTGTTCAAGGCATTTGACGCTATTAGGCGGCCTAGGTGTGAACGGATCATCCATTCAAGTAGAGAGACGGGGCTGATCTTCTGCGGACAAAATGAAGAGGTCCGGTTAGATGTGGAAAAGTTCAGGGACTCCTTGGCATCAAGATGGGAATGTATTGATGCTATTGATTATCAGTCTCATGAGGAAGAAGCCCTGAGATACCTCAACGAACACCTATTAGGAAAATGAGGGACTGAAAGAATTAGTTTAGGTTTGCTTTGTAGCCAAGAACTGGCAACCCCTATTTGCGCGGGGCACCAAACTCTCAGGTACCTAGGTACCCAACGTACGCCTCAAAACCTCTAATTTAGACATATCTCTTGAACTTGGTTATGCCGTGGAGCTTCTATAACCCACGGCCATGCCAGGGGTCTAACTAGGCAGCTAGAGATTTAACTAGTTGGGAGGTTAGGTCCCTCGGTAATAACATCGTCATAATCCCCACATTCCTTTGCAAGCTCCAATTCATGGTAAGCAAGACACTTACACGGGTTCATGTTAGCAAGGCGTGCTTTCCCATTCCTCTAAATGCTTCGAGTTTCATCTCAAACGTGTAAATTGCGCTCCTCGTTTATTAGTAGTAGGCGGCTCTATAAGTACTACCGACGGATATATCCGGACGTATCCGGCTATATGTGGGGGCAACTATTCCGATATAAGTGCCCCGTCTACTCCGATTCTGGCCGGGTGGAGAACCCAATATGTCAAGTTAACATCGACGACGCGCTCGCAAAACGGTATCATCATTGATACCTGGTTTGGCGGCCGTTAGATAATACACGAGATGAATATAATTTCTAGGCTGAACCGCACCACATTTGAAGCTTGACTGCTCAACTCGTTTAACATCTGAGATGGAGCCTTACCAGTTGACAGCAACGCAAGCCCTCGCTAAGTTCAAAGGGGGCTCGTTAACGGTGGAAGAGTATGCCCGCTCATTACTTTCGCGGATCGAGAAGAGAGACGCGGCCGTCAAAGCTTGGGCTTATCTCGACCCCGAATATGTAATTCAACAGGCGAGGCAGCTCGATTCTATTCCACCTGAAAAGCGAGGCCCTTTACACGGAGTGGCTGTCGCGGTTAAAGATATCATGTATACTAAAGGTTGCTCTTCTTTCTCTTCGTGTCTTATCAACATGTGAATGCTGATTTTTCATAGATATGCCAACGCAACACAACTCTCCAATATACGAAGGCGATGAACCGAAGCTTGATGCGGCGTGCGTAATAACACTACGTCATGCCGGGGCTTTGATCCTAGGTGAGACATCACCATTGAAAAAAGAACATCAAACGGTACACGAAGACTGAATCTGGGCAGGCAAGACGACCACGACAGAATTCGCATCTACCACACACGGGCCGAAAACACGGAATCCACATGATCCGACGCGGACTCCTGGCGGCTCATCATCTGGATCAGCAGCTGCTGTAGGCGATTTCCAAGCTCCTATCGGACTAGGCACGCAGACAGGTGGGAGCACCATCCGTCCAGGCTCGTACAACGGGATATATGCTTTCAAGCCGACCTGGAACGCCATAAGCCGCGAGGGTTTGAAGGTTTACTCGCTTATCCTCGACACTATCGGCTTCTTTGCGCGGAGTGTGGAGGACTTGCAGCTGCTTTCAGATGTCTTCGCGCTCGAGGATGATGTGCCTCCACAAGACGACTTCTCCGTAAAGGGGTCAAAGTTCGCACTGTTAAAGACGATGGTGTGGCCTCAAGCCGGACCTGGTACAATTGCAGCATTGGAAAGCGGGGCGAAGCTCCTAAGAGATCATGGCGCAGAGGTCGAAGAAATCGAACTATCACCTGAATTCGACAAATTGCCAGAATGGCACAGCATTGTGCTTCATAGCGATGGAAGATCCACGTTCTTGCCCGAATATCGCATTGCCAAGGATAAGTTGTCACCTTTTCTAGCTGACCATGTCGACAATGTCAACAAGATATCACGAGCAGCTCAGCTTGAAGCGTTTGACGGAATAGCTGCTTTGAGGCCCAAGATTGATGCGATCGCCAGTAAATACGCCGCTATCCTTACACCAAGCGTTGTGGATGAGGCTCCTGTGGGAATTGAGTCGACTGGAAGTCCGGCTTTCAATGCCATCTGGACGGTAAGTCATGATTCTGGGAATGTTGGGGTCTAATTCTAATTTTTATCTTCAGGCTCTTCATACAACTGTATCCAACATTCCAGGCTTTAAAGGTGAGAACGGATTACCGATTGGCTTATCATTAGTTGCGCCAAGATACCGTGACAGACACTTGCTTGTGGTCTCTAAAGCTGTCGGAGAAATCTTTGAAAGTGAAGGGGGGTGGAAGAGGCAAATTTATTCGTAGCTGCCGAGCTTCAGCATTCAGTAATTCTGTTTTGGCGCTTGTATAAACCCTCCTACATAGGACCACAGAATTTAGTAAGGTGTTGAACGGGGAATAGCAATGGCATCGTCAAGCCGAAACCCCCAAAATCAGTACGTCAAGAAGAATTCAAATCTCGTTTAAGCCGCCACCACCGCTAGTTTTCACTTTGCGTCCTTATCAAGCCAACCCAGCTCCTCTGTAAGCTGTGGCGTAGGTACTGTACTACATACCTCCTAGGCGTTTCCTCCCCTGTATCTGCAGTTGAGCTGATCAATTTATATATAAGCTGCTCGGCGCTAGGAATAAATCTAATCTAGGTTCTGCCATCATACGATACATCATATCTCGTGTAACACTAGTCGGCCATAAAGACATTGTTTTTTCTACAGGATTACTACACTCTAGATGAGAGAATCTTAGTGGTATATTTCCACATCATCCATTTAAGGGCATTTACAAATCTTTCGCATCCGAAGCGGGTATGATTTGCCAGAAAGGCTTACACCAAAGTCTCCTCAGTAGCCCCTTTCCGCTGCGCTAGACGAGATTATGCGTGAGGCCACAGTGAGGAAAGTCCACAAAGTAAAACTAAAGTTTGACCCTGAGGTGCACGCTTTAGGACTGTACCTAGGAGGTATAGAGTTAGAACATCAATAGCTCAAAGCTGGGAGTTAAATTCCTTTTTCAAATGGGGATTTTATTAAGAGTCTCTAATCGTCATAGTCCGTAGCAGTGATTAAATCTTTCCAGCGCTCCAAATTCTCCTTCTGGGAGTTTAGGATTCCATTAGCAATTTCATAAGCATCGTTTCCAATAACCAACCTCGGCGGCAGATCAAGTTCCCTGCAATTCCCACGACCTGATAACGCCTCCACAATTAGCTTTCCTGCCTTCTTTGGGTCTCCCGGTTGCCTATGGTTGTAAGCGTCTAGGGCAGCTATTGTAGGCTCAACGCTTTCCCTAACATCCTCGATGACTTTCTGAGCCCGTAATCGGTGTTCCCTATCGGTGCGGAAGTAACCAGGTTCTATACATGTGACTTTGATGCCCAGATGAGCAACCTCAGCCCGAAGGGACTCAGATAGCATGGCCGCACACGCCTTGGTTGCACTGTAGAGGCCAATTGCTGGTGTTCCATGCCATCCTTCAATACTGCCAATATTCGCGACAACTCCACTGCGCTGTCTACGCATGATAGGGAGTACAGCACGGATGACGTTAAGCTGACCAAAGACATTGGCGTTGAAGATAGCCTGTACCTCCTCACGACTACATTCTTCCACACCGCCATTCAGCGTGTAACCCTCGTTGTTGACGAGGATGTCGATCCGGCCTCTAGTTTTTGAAAGTATTGACTCGACAGTTTCTGTGAGTGAGGCGTCGCTTGCCGTCACGTCGAGTTTTTCCACCACGGCCCCTCTGGCTTCCAGATCGCCCAGTCCAGCAGGGTTACGGGCGGTAGCCACGACGATGTCTCCTGCTTCCAATGCCGCAAGGGCAATCGCACGCCCGAGACCTGATGAGCAGCCTGTGATGAGCCAAACCTTCTTATCCGACATGGTGAATAGACCGCGCTAGGAGTTGGCGGAAATAAACAACAAAGATCAGGGTCTCGGAGAGAACTCAGAGAAGAATAGTCTATCCCTGTTTTGTTCATATAGGAAGTAGACAAGCCGTAGGGCGTGCTGAGCACGAATAATCGTATGAGATGTGCGGATATATATTTAGGCTAGAAGCTGAATATTGCCTTTGGGACAGAACGCATCCTCCGTCAGCTCAATCTGCAGCATCACGTTCGTACGAAGTCAAAACTTCCGTAAGGCACATCTTTGACTTATCTCAATTGCAATGTCACACAAGCTCGATCGGATGCTAAGCGAATTTGCTTTTAACTCCCTGCGTGTAGAACAGAAGAGTCGGAACATATTAGAACCAGGATCTCCCTGCTGCTAGCGCTATGCTGCTTACGAACATAGATGGCGCCGATACGGAAAATTTATGAGGCGCGATATGGGAAGTCTTGTTGGATGTCTATAAGTAGTTGGTGATTACTCAGGAGTCGTACAATACCACCATCGTGACCAATCCATGACCAATTACCCTATACGGTATATGGTCCATTAGGTCAGATTACAAAAGCCCCTGTTCTCTAACCTGATTATCGCCCGTATCGGCGGAAATAGTATATCAATTAAGAAGCACGCTGTGTGATTTCCTCAGCTGATAGAAAAAACCGGACTCTCGTCCCGACATGCATTCTCGGATGGGTAGGGTTCAAGTATTATCCATCGAGGATCCGAGTCTGAAGGCTATGAATAACTCTGGGGTTTTTGTCGGGACATCGGTTAGTTTATGCATGATACCATTTCATTTGAAAAATCATGTTCATATTTGATTAGATCCTGATAGTTATCATGCCTCTTGGTATGTGTTCTCCAGGTCTCTATCATTCTCCTCCCCTCCCCCCGGTTCCCTTTTCTTCACCTCTTTATTAAGGAGCCTTCACCTTCATTGGGGCCTTCCTTGACTACAAAGCACAGAACCGTACCTACAACTTCTCACTCTCCGCCAAAGGCTCGACAAGGACCGCCGGTCCCCTGGGTACAATGACAGTAGCCTGGCTATTCGTAACCTTTGCCTTCGCCCTCGAATACCCGCTCGCGTATATCCCAATCCACGGCGCCGTAGTCGTATGGAAAGCTCCACCCGTGATCTCGTTGCCTTCATCCCAATACAGTCTGCGGAACCACAGATGCAAGTTCGGGTAATCGTGGCGGATGCTCTTAAGGTTACATAAGAACACGGTGTGGTAAGCGACGTCGAAGCGCGCAATCGTGGTGTATAACCGGATATCTGCCTCGGTAAGGTGGTCCCCGAACAGGAACGGCTTACCGTGGCCAGCCAGTATGCCCTCAAGTCGGTCAAGCGACTTGAATAGAGGGTATACATTCTCGTCATATGACTCCTGCTTTCCCGCGAATCCGCACTTGTACACGCCGTTGTTGACGGTATCGTAGACCCACTCATTTAGCTCGTCGATCTCCTTTCGCAGGTGTTCCGGGTAGAGGCCCCCACCCGGTTTGTTGGCCTCCCTATACTTCTCCGGGATGAAGGCATCGAACTCGGAGTACAGCATGCGGATGATCTCGCTGGACTCGTTGTTGACGATGGTACCGGCCTTCTTGTCCCATAGTACGGGTACGGTAAATCTACCGTTGAAGTCGGGGTTCGCCTTGAAGTACAGCTCCCGCAGATACGTGAAGCCATACAGCGGATCTTTCGGCAACGTGCCGTGCGAACCGTCGAAGACCCAGCCCTTATCGCCCATAGACGGGCTCAGGACGTATAGATCGATGACATCTTCCAGGCGCTTCAAAGCGCGCACGATGATGGTGCGGTGTGCCTGTTGGTTACATTAGTTGTCGCCGGACTTGCACTGATGATTAAATCACAATACATACCCATGGACAACCTGGGGAGATATATAGTGCATACCGACCCTTTTCAGCCGGGAATTGTGAATTGGGGTCTGCGGATACGAAGTTGCGGAATGTGCTGGCTGGTCTCGTGAAGTGACCATCCTTCTGGTACTCGATTTTGGTCTTGGCCCCCGTGGTCAGCTTCATGCACAAATGACTCTTGTTACTTAAACTTAAACTATGAGGAGGTACTTACAGTTTGAGACATATTTCTAAAACACCGATGACTCACAGGATGAACGAATGATTCACTGTGTGAAAAGATGGGTGTACGATGAAATGATCTTGGGCTCGAGGATACCCGGAACGTTAAATAGAAAGACGGAAGTCTCTTGGGTCGGAGTACCATGTCTCCTAGTTGAGGGGCAGCTTTTGCGCCATCCGGCTGTAGGGTGCGGTGCTCGTCCGTAACTTTGATTTAGTCTGTTACGATTGGAGTAATATCTTACCTGCGTAATGCGAGTAACGTTCTTGGTGCTACGGCGATAGATTACAAATCTAGAGCTTCTTCGGCAGCGGACGGCCTTTTCGACCGGGCGGAGTCGATCTGGATATTGGGTAATTCCACAGCTTCATTCAGTAAGCGATCCGAATTGTTAATGAAAAGGTCTTGCTTATTTAATCATCTACGAGTTCTGATTAATACTGATTTTGAACACGTACTTATTTTAAATACGTCATTTCAAAGCAAGCTGTTACTTTTTAACATGCTAGGTACGTAGACTTAAGGGACAATGTGCTGTATAACATCAATATATGTGGATATGCTGCTCGGTACCGGTCACCAATAGCTGGACCGGTCCACGGCATCTGTTCATGCCGACATCTTCAATAATTTCAGCTGGCCTCGAGCAAGTCTGCCCCGTCATAGCTTCGAACTTGTTCTTTGATTATAAGCGCCCTCCTCCCAATCCGCTGGGACATCATTGGTGGTCTCGGCCTTGAGGCTGATAGGGTCGCCTAGTTGACTCGGGTTCGCTCCAGGACCGTAGAGCTTCCTGGTCGCTTTCTCCCTTAAGGTCTCATTGTCGCGGCTTTTTGTATTTTTGTCCTTGGAATGACTATCCTCTCTGAGATTATTTGAGGATGACTGTGAAGTCTCAGCGACACCCCGTTCCTCTTCGGCAGGTATGTAATCGCTCTGTTCTGCCTTGAGGCTGATGGGGTCGCCGAGCTGGCTCGGGTTTGCGTTGGGGCCGTGAATCTTCTTGGCTGCCTTCTCTCGTAGTGTCTCTGACATTATGCTTGTGTACAAGCCGGTGAGATATGCCTCTGTCGTGGTAAGTTCTGGATGAGAGGACTGTCCTCGAGGTACAGTAGGATGTGCTTCTGGATACAGTGATCGATGTCTGTTACGAGACACGATTATGGACGTTTACAGCCGAGACGGGGCGGCAATGAGTACAGCGGAAATTAATATTATTGCTATGTACAAGAGCAAGAAATTAAACATTACCTAGCTAACTTTCATTCATCATCAGTCTGCGTTAATATGTTCATTACATTCACGAGTCGTGCTCATTCATATGGAAGTTGATGACCTCACGATGAGCCACCTATGCCTCGGCATTATAGCACTAAACCCCGAATTTTAGGGGGTTCGATGTGCCCTAGAATGTAAAATGTTCAGTGTTAGAGGCACTGCAAGTTAGGACTAGGTAGTCCCCTTTGACGGAAAAACGTCCCATGGCTAGGATTTTATCATGCGTCGGTTGAGTACCTAAAGTTAGCAATGTACAATCTTGAAGTTATCACCACACCCTAAAAAGGGAAGTCTATCAATAAAGCGCGTGGGGAATAACACGATATGAAGAAAAACTTAACGCATTACGGGTATTTACACTTGCATCAAGGGATATATACAGAGTTTATGGCGGTATCAACCGCCCAGATAGCGTCTCCGACCCTTTGGTCTGACTCTTGTAGGATCTGGTGAGGGCTTTAGCACTCGTCCCAACTCAGGACTCCTCCGTCGTGATCTTATGACACCTGGACTTCCATCGCGAACGTTTCTATGATGCGTACTAGACTTTGAAGACGATATCGCCTTGGCGGCCTCACTACTTATATATGAATTTGAGTGAAATTCGTTCCGAGGCGTTGGTGTTTCCGACTCGTTCGTATCTTCATCCTTGACGCTAAGACTTCGGGGCACCAGTCCATTCTCATCTTGGACATCGTCCTCCTCTTCCAGCTCCTCCGGCTGCGACTCTAATGACTGTATCTCTGACATGTCGGAGATAGAAGTCGTTGGGGTATCGGGACCACCTGATTGCGACGTTTCTTCGTCGTCGAAACCGCGAGACAAGGTCCCTGACAATATCATCACGTCCGACCCAGCTTCTGAGAAGGATAGTGTTCGCGCTGGTGTCGATGCTGCAGAACGTTCTGAGCACATGGTGAGCGATCGAGGAGAAGGGGGAAGATGGCTTGCTGGAATGGTTGCCATATCTGTGTTGATAGAAAGAGGTTCGTGCGTCATGAGAGAACCATCGTCCTCCGGGTCGTTGAAGAAGGGTTTCGATGTAGGGTCGTCACTACCCTGATGCCAGGGATGATCGTCTGGAAGATATGACGCGAAGTATCTCACGAGGGAGTCCAACGACTTCGTACGAAAAAGCTGTATGGCATGTTGCCATTGTTGAGTACCGATGAGACTCGGGTTAGCGATGATTTCGACCGAGGCAGATTCTAAACTTTGGTTCAACTCGTTCAAACGGAGCTGTTTGCGGTCAGCTAACAGGCGGTGGAACTCATCGATACTGCTTGCGCTGTTGGATATCTCGTAGACGTCGTGGTGAAAAGCTTCCGGGTCTTGAATGGAAAAGGCGACCGTGTTATACTGATCGTGAAGTTTGGTAAAGAGTTCCTCTCTCTTCATTCCAAACTTCCAAGCGGGCCATGACCAACCGGGATCATCCATTCTATGGCGAGGGGTATGCGTTCTTATATCTCGTCGACCAACTTGGAAACCTCTTCCCAATCGGAGGGACGGGGTAATAGAAGTCGGCTTCTGGTTTGACCGGGTGTAGGCTTCGTAGGCGGTATCTTAGGTGTTATGGGGAGTCGATGTCGGTGGTATTAGGGTGGTTACTGATGCAGTATAGAAGGAATGGTATTGTACAATCTCGTTCAATTGGGTCTTGATACATAGGTTTCTGGTAAGGACTGAAGCCATCTAAACAAGGGTGGAGGGGTTCATTTTGACGGTAATTTCTAGATAGGTGTATTTGGTGGTTGTTTTTAAGAGTTGAGGGCACTTAAAGAACGTTTTCTAGCGATTAGGATGGCTTTGTTGTGGTGGAAAGCTGCAATTCACAGTGCATTCCTATGTGCCTATGTGTGCTTTGTCGAGATTGTTGTGATGCCGGCCACGGTGTAGAGACAAAGTGGGAACTAGCCTGGTACCATATCTGAGGGAGTTGATGCCTTATTAGCCTAAGGCACCCAAACGGAAGGACCAATTATTAGTTTTGGGGTCCACAAGGACACTGCGCCCGAAAAACATTGGCCACATTGCCACAGATTTAACCAATCATTGAATAGTGATGTTTTACCTTGTCCAATCAACAACAATGTATGACAATGTGAGTGGGGAAACTTACTTCATGGTCCCACTCACATTCCACACACATTCGACACGGGCCACCACCATTTTCGAAATTCTTCCGGATCCTTTCAACCAGTCGGTCCCTTCCAAATTCCCTTCAATAAGCAGAACTTCGAACGGCGGCAACAAGAGGCGAGAGCTCCTTTCCAACATATGAGACGAAACCACTCAATTGAGACGTTCGTTATGATTTACTCTCAGTTGGGAACGAGTAACTTTACCCAGATCAACCATCGTTATATGTTTTCGCTCACAATGACATCGAATTGTCAAGACCGAGTGAATAGCAACAAGTTCAATACCTGCCTAGTACAACAGAGTACTTCCAGTTTCTAAAGCAGGCAGAGCAGCCAGGCTATGCAGGCTGCGTCCGTTCGTCGGCGGTGTGATGATGGCCCATGCTCAGCTTACATAGCCACCATTGGATGATTCTATCTTTTTAGATTTGGGGGCTGGACAAGGGTCCCGATCCCCCCCGGTCGCTGTTCTCGTTGCCTCGATGCCTGTTGTCGAATCACTTGACAGATATGCGAGCCATTCGAATCCCACTCAATCCCATTTAGGACCAACGAGACAGTGTCCCGAGGTTATCTCGAAGTCACTTGAGACTGTCCACGCAGCGGACCGCGACCGTCATCTTCACCGTAGCGGATACGGTGTTGCAGAGTAATGTCGAACATTCAGCCCTAGAAACTCGTGACATACCGAAAAGAAAAGTCTATTCTTCTCCAAGTATATTTACTCCCCTATAAGGAGGTAAGTTACTTGTTGTATTACACCAAGCTGTTTCCATGTCCCTTTTCGCATTTTCGCCTTATTGTTATATAAGGCAGACTGGCCATCTCACACCCCAGGTTATTATTAATAGGGCATTCTTCCCAGGCAGGTATAGTACCAACATTAGGAAGATACATACATGTAGGTAGGTTGATTGACCCTAGGCAGCCGATCTGTCCATTCCCCATGGCAAGGAGGACGAGGACGGGATCAGCCGCACAGCATCTCACTTTTCCCAAAGCTTTTCCTAAAAGTGACTTTATGACTCTCTACCCAGGCTTACCTGAGGTAGTTTTGTGAGTGAAACGGGTCGTCGGGGCAGTTCACCTGACGGTTTCCCTCTCAGATCTACAGAATACGACAATTCATTCTGAATGCGCTAGAACAACCCATTGAAGCGCCTGTGTTGAGTTTCCCGTTTCTTTTTTAGAAGTCTTCATTTTCCTTCCGTCTCTTCTGCTTATTGCCGGCATTTCCAACCATAGCGATCTGAGCGACGACCGTCTATACTATTGTACCTATCTAGAATAATACTCGATTTTTTTTCTTCCTTTTCTCTGTCCCTATACCACTTCCCATTCCATATTTCGCAATGGCGGAAGTCTTCCCGTCCGAGGAGAAGACCGAGCCATTCACCCCCGAGGAGCTTCAGCAGAGACTCTACGGAGGCATTCAAGTCGACGACGTTGAAGATGCACACCATGATACCGTTCCACTGGACGATCTAGTCATCGAGGAAGACCACCATAAGCAAGGCATACGCATCTTGGTGCGACCATTGACGCGAAACCGCTCAGTGAGCCCCGGAAGCAACAATATTCAATGGCTGGCGTTGCGCGCCGAGGTGGCAGACCCTTCTCAGCCCACTTCCAAAGTACTTGCGGTGACTCAGACTTCCAAAGATATCAACTTTTCCATTAGAATACCCCAAGGCGACGATGGGAGCAGGCCACCGATATGGTGCGAGCTGTATTATGATCCAGCCAGCGACAGCTTAATATTGTGGAACAAGTCAGACGTACCTATCGTCCTCGCTAGGACATCCCAACTAGGTCCCGCCGGCGGCTCAAACTATGATCAAGAGATTGTGCCTTTAACTACCAAGGACTTGTCACCAGGTACCTGGCGAATCAGCGTCAGCGCCATCCCCGTCCTTGACTTCCGCATACTGGAGAAGCGTCCCGCGACGCTGCTGATTCCTCGCGATAGCTTTGATACGTCAATGACGATGAGCGCAGATGTATTGAACTCGTTCGGAAAGCGATCATTCCTGTCTGATGCTGGCGATGACGAGCCTGATAGCCCTGTCGCTGAAAAGAAAGCTCGTAGAGAAGACGATATGGAGAAAGAAAGCGTCATCATCTTCATGGGATCGAAGGATGAAGAGCTTAGGTTTCCCTACCCCAGTGCCGCAAGAACCAAGGAAGTCGCCATTCCCAATGGCCATGCGCTCCTAGAGGTCCAGAAGGATCAGACTGTCTCCGTACCTGGCGGGGTCGAGCCAGATCGATATCAACTAAGAAAGCGCGACCAGATCGCGACGACGGGTGCATCGTCGGTGTTTACAGCAGAGCATTCTAATGTACCCGACGGCGTTATCACTGTCAAAGTGCTCAAGACGCGCGGACCCAATTCGGACGCTCGACCGCAGGACACGCACCGCAATGTGATCCGACAGGCTGACATCTGGCTACGGGAGTACCAGAGCCAAGAGGACCTGCAGCATGAGTCGATCGTACGGCTATACGGCGGTGATGCGCGCTACCTGTCACTTTACATGGAGCACGTTGACGGCAAGGATCTAGCAGCCCGTGGCGTATGGCGCGAAAGCGCCACTGACTTATTCGTAGGTGATCGTCACGATGCCGTCCGCATCCTGCGGGACATCGCTGGTGCCCTGCATTACGTACACCAGAAGCGCAAGATCCACAATGACATCAAGCCCGCCAACATCCTGTACTCGCGCGACCGCGGCGCCGTCCTCTGCGACTTCGGCTTGTCTACTCGAACTACCGATCCGGCCACCAACGGCGGCACGCCCTACTATGTACCGCCCGAGTTCATCGGACAGAAGCTAAGGGGTCCCGCCTCCGACGTCTGGGCTCTCGGCGTCACGATGCTGTACGTCCTACGCAAGATCCCGTTTCCAGACGCCCGCGGTCGCCAGGGTCATCCCAAACAGCTATACTGGATGATCGCGGACCTGAACCGCAAGCCCGCTCCCCACCACGGCCACCACCAAAGCAGCAGGGCTTCGTCAGCCGTCTCCCAGATGCAGCAGTGGCTTAGTGAGGTTCACGAGGCCAAAGGACACCTCAACCGCCGCGATCCGATAGAGTTCTTGGTATTGCAAATGCTGACGCCGAATCCGAACCAACGGATCACTATGGCGAAGGTCGTCAGTGAGCTAAAGAAGGAGAATCGTATCCCGAGCAAGTAATCGCGCGA
Organism: Hypoxylon sp. PDH2405; assembly: GCA_023628415.1. NCBI lineage: Eukaryota > Fungi > Ascomycota > Sordariomycetes > Xylariales > Hypoxylaceae > Hypoxylon > Hypoxylon sp. PDH2405. The sequence goes on from JAMAKT010000034.1 coordinate 262,819, forward strand.
ACGAAGTTGTCAGACAAACGAATGAATCGAACCGATCTAGCCTCTGTGCCATATCTAACCCGATCCGATCTTACACGGTCGAATCTTGATCTTATCCTTGCCTTACCTCGAACTTTATTGACCAGCATGCCACCAAATCTCCAACGTCGCTATTACGCGTGCCCTCCCCAGCTCCGCACTACTCATTCACCCCTAGCTAGAAATCTTAGAAGCTTTAGAAGGAGAATATCGATGTTACAACTGGGTACTAGATGCCCTGTGTTTGCTTACAAGCAGCCTTGCTGTACGATTTGATGGAGTTTGGGACCGGCTGGAAACGTTTAACAGGTGCTGGCGCTGCTCGTTAGGCATGCATCGCAGGATTGCATGGCGACAAATTGGGGTCGAATTAGCGAGGAGTTATTCTGTTTGCCAACAGTGTTAATCACAACGAAGGTGTAGACGTCAATTACAGGTCATCTTTGTCACCATAAAGGGGGGGCATGGTGGTGTAAGTCTCAAACCCATCTTCTTTGTATCTTCTTTGTATTAATGCCGTTGTCATTGGGGCAAATTGCGAACTAACGTGACATTGCATGTGTGTAGCTACCTATTCATTCCCCATCATTAGGCATCATTAGGGCTTCACACCCGGGGTGTCCTGCGTAATTATGTAGCAAATAAGGCATCATGCACAAGCTTTGTGCCCCTTCATGTCAACGACGTGTCTCTGTGGTGGTACAGAAGACAGAAGTCTCACTCCCTACAAGCCCAGGCCTGCAGCCAATACACAAGCCATACCAACGACGCCGACGAATGTAACTGGTCCTGCTGTGATTGCCGCTGCCGAGTTCTTGGTAGCAGTCGAGTTCTTCGTAGCGGTAGCGGTAGCGGTCGGGGTCAAAGTTGCCGTGACGGTGACAGTGACAGTACCGTTCGAGGCCGACGAATTCGACTGCTGCTGCCACTGCTGGCCAAGCATGGTGACCGACAAGGCGGTGTCGTTCTTGCACATGCCGTCGGGGACCTTCGCGTCAGTTCGGAGTGTGATATCGGCACACTATCACATTATTAGTTAGTGGGCGGACCTCACACAGATACGAATGTCACGTCGATGTCGTGTTAGTGGGGACGCGACTTACGTTGTACAGTGCAGAACCCTCGCCAGAATCACCGCCGCCAGCAGTGATGACTTGGATGGAAGCTTCGGTGCCGTCGGCAACCTCCATAGGGACGTGAAGGTTGTCAAGGCAGAACTTGCCACGACCGGTGACGTTCATCAGTTCGGGGGCGAGTGACATGTTGAAGTTGGTGACTTCACTGCCGAGACCGAGATTAATCCAAAGATAGGTCCAGGGGTGGTGAAGGGTGAGCTCGACAGCACCGCCATTGATCGGCCAATCGGTTCGATTGCCGATGTGGTCGGCGACTCCGCCGCCTGTGTATCAGAACATCAGTATTAGGTAATTGTCTTGACGTGAAATGAGAACATCAAGTTCCAAGGTAGTGGGAATGGGTAGTATGGGGGAAGGGGTAATACTTACACGGCCAAGCCCACTGGGAGTAAGACTGGTTCTCGAGAGTGTCGGAACGCCAGGGGGGGTAGTCGATGCGGAAGTGCGCAGTGGCCTGGTGAACCATCGCGAGGACGATGGCAATAATGACGGCGAACATCATTGCGACGATGGTGTGAGTTGAGTTGACGTATTGATTGAGTGGCTTACTGGTCAAGATTATGGGAGTGCTTGGGAGTGCTTGGTAGTGCTTGGTAGTGCTTGGTAGTGCTTGGTAGTGCTTGGGAGTGCTTCTGAAAGCTGAAGCTGTAATGGAGAAAGGAAGAAGAAATTAGGAGAAGGGCGGCGGGGGAAATGTTGAAGTGTCTGGGCTAGAGGTGGGTTGAGTCTATTTTGAGTCGGTTTACGCGTTGCTGATCTAGAAATTCAGGCAAGACCCAGGGCGGTGGGCAAATGGAAGTCTCGAGGTGGCTACTTCGCGAAGTAGTTGTTATTATTGGAAGGGGCGGCGTACCTTACCCTGTGCTACCCAGCAACCACGCCTGTCTCTCGATCTCGAACACACTGCACCTACCTCTACACCTTACATATGTACCATGTGTTGTATGTACCTACATACCTGAGGTACATACAACGCGTATAATAACATTTAATTCAAGACACTTGCAGCAGGTACATACGATACGTAGATGCGGTACCATATTAATCTACATACCTACACGTGTATATACCAAAAAGAGCACAGTTGTAAATAATCCAGGGTCCAGCAGTATGGCCTACAGCAGTATGTAGCTGAAGATCTTATCATCGTACGAACTGCAAGTCACTCCACATGCCGCAGACCCATCAGCGTGCTTGGGCTCGAGCCACAACATAAGAGTACCCAATTCAAACAAGCAGACCTTGAGTTACCTTACCCTTCACTTCTGCAGGAACTAGAGGCTGCCTGCAGTTCCAGTGAGCAAGTTTTCGTACAACAACAATTTCGAAAGGGACAAAGCTATCTAAGGTAGCCGCTACCAAGATACGTACCTACTTATCAGATCTTCTAGCTTGTCAGCTACAACCATGTTAAGTAGTATCTCCTTGTTTGATCACACCTCCATCTGCAATTTATTGCTGAGTTCTTTGTTTCATGATATTTGCCCTCGAGCTAAGGGGGTACCTATGATTACGTACGGCCTTATGTCTGGTGGCACATTATAGCACATTACACACATACGTGGGTGCTATATTGCCTACCAAACCAGACATCGTGAATCTATAATCGACAGCTTAGCTTCGAACCCCTATTCTATTAGAGCTTCCTGCAGCTCGACCTACTAGATCCAATATTAAGCAACTCTCAAGTCTCACAGGATGTAGGGCGCATAGATAGAGGCCTCGTAAGTGCCTATACACGTGACAATATACATCTACTAGCTAAAATGAAGGAGTACATATACGTAGGACACAAACAACTCCATGAGGTCTTGTGCTCCTTCCTGTACTCCGGGGTAAATACCCCAGCCCCATCAGCCGCAAACGTCTGTCGGGTCTGTTCTCGTAGAAGTTGGAAATACCTGCTCAAATACACTCACGTGGCCCATCTGATCCTTATTGACGCTGGATCGTTTTTTTGTATTCGAGCCTTATCTTTGTCCTTCCCGATCTCAACGGCGTTGGATTTAGCGTCGGAATCTGTGGTACCTTGCTCCATGATGTATCGAGATAATCAACTGGGACTCGGATGGCAGATAGAAATAAAGATACTAGCATAGCCGGTATAGTAAGCCTCATGTTTTCTCTGACTGCTCGGATGTTCAATCACGAAGGGCCGGGGAAGTGGCTTAAGCCATGTCAATTACACATTAAGTCATTAAGCCACTTACTCCTGATCTAGATATCTACAATACCAAGGTGCCAGTATATGACTCGTCCTGAAAAGTCACGATCTGGCTCAACTCACAGCATGATCTTGTATGCACCTCCATTCAGGTTCGGAATAATTAAATATTAGCTGGTAAGTGCTAGACATTGTATCTGCACCTTGGCAATGACTAATAGAAATCATCTCAGATTGAATGATCGGACGTTACGGACTTCAACCGCAGAGAACGTTTCGACAGCCCTGTCAAGAACTCCAAGATGTAAGACAACATGAAATGGCAATAGTAGCGCTTACTATTTAGAAACATGCGATATGCTGCGTAGGTATACTCCGGATGACTCAATTGAAACAAATGGCGGTCACGAAGCAGATCTATGCATGCACTGCCCCGTACGAGAGAACTTATAAGGCTGCGATAAGCCAAAACAGTGTCCTCACATCTCCTCACAAATTTAAGAACGATTGATTTTAGATGAACTATAGAACCTTCCAATGGAGTTTTTCCGGTCCGAGTCTTTTTCTTCCCAGGTACGCCACCTGATGGCCCAGCACCATGTGCCCGGCCTTTCCGTTGGCATTGTACAAGACGACGAGGTTGCAACAGCGGGCTATGGACACGCCCGTCTAGAACCACCGACGCCGTGTACGGCGGATACGCTGTTTGATATTGCATCGAGTTCAAAGTCGATGACTGCGGCCGCCGTTGGACTACTCGTCGAAGACAACGAGAAGTATCCCGAGGTGCAGTATCAAGCGACTATGTCGAGCCTACTACCTGAAGACTTCGTGATGCCCAGTGCCGAATACACAGACGGCGTTACTCTGGATGATGTTGTAGGCCACAGGACTGGGATGGCCCGGTATTATGCTTCATGTTTCACATCTTGATGCCATAGCGAATACTAACTCTATGAGCTAAGTCATGACGACTCTTATAGGGGCCCACGATCAGAGCATCCAGACGATGCGCGATCAGTTACAAGAAACTTGCGGAATTTGCCCGTAGCCCACCCTCTGCGAGCGAACTATCGGTACTGTAACATGATGTATACCGTGGCAACGCATCTCATCGAAGTCAAGACCCAGCAGAGTTTCACTGAATTCATTGAAGAACGTTTCTTCCGGCCCCTCGGAATGGATTCCACAAGCCTTCAGCCTTCAAGCGCCCGGGCGAAGGGACTTGGCGATCGCATCGCTAGGGGGTACCATTGGGATAAGGAGAACTCGGCATATCACGATTTCGATGGTCCAGACTGCCCCGAGGGCCAAGGAGCCGGCTCGATTATCACCAGTGCGAATGACTTCATTAAATGGGTCAAGGCGTTGTTGCATCGTGAAGGCCCTATTAGTGAGAAAGTGTACCAAGGTCTCATAAGGCTGCGGAGCTTTCCGAATCCCGGCATGAGGCGACTGAAACGTTTTCAGTCCCCGGATTTCTACGCGGCGGGGCTCGAGATATACTGGTATCGAGGCTACATGGTCGTTGGACATGATGGCTCGATTCCAGGATTCGGTAGCCGTTTCTTCTTCCTTCCTGAGCTAGGCTTCGGGGCGGCTCTCGTGGGAAACTCGCGCGGAGCGAATGCTGTCGTTGACGCTCTATCACGACAGCTAATAAACGCCGTCCTCAAGGTACCAGAGATAGAGCACTTGCCAAAGATCAAGAACAAGAAGGCTCCGAAATCTGCTAAAAGTAATCTTACTGTGCGCCCGAAGAACAAGTCACTTGAGCAGGCCAAAAGTACGTCCAAAGACGAGGGAACAGGAGATATTCAAAACGATGAATCAAAAGTTCAGGGTGCAAAGGAGCAAAAACCATTTGCAGACACACCGCGCGGTAAAGCCAAAAAGCCAGCTCAAGCCGACAAGAAGCTGAGGCCGCAAACGACACCCCTGAGCGCCTACGTCGGGAAATACTGGAATCCTGGGTATCACACTCTAACCGTTGAAGTAAAAGACGACAAGCTCTTCATCGACGCCATAAACCGCGCAAACTTTACTCTGACCTTTGAACATGTCTCGAACCAGACCAAGTACACGGCCCACCCATGGGATGAGTTTGAAGGCGATGGTACCTCGTTTCGGGCCGAGTTTGTATTCGAGAATGGGCGTGCAGTAAAAATGGGCTTGGACTTGGAGCAAGGGATAAGGCAACTGATTTGGTTTGAGCGCAAGGAAGACTCTTCGTAGGATATCTGCCGTATGCTTCTGATTACCTCCCTCCTTTCTTCCTTATGGTAGATGGATCTCAAGAGTATCGTATCTAATGTCTCGAATCACTTATATAGGCATTCACTAATAGATTCATGTGTGGATTTGGTATATTTTAGTGAAACGGTGCAGTGTATTCAGAGCTAGAACAGAATCCATAATCATGTGTGTTGCTTAAGGCATACTTTTATCAACGTGCGAAGAGCACAAATCCTCCGCAAATGTAGACATTCCCTCCATATCAGCATATGCCAGGCCTCCGTCAGCCGAATCCTTCATGTCATACTAGCTCCGCCATTGATGAGTTCGCAATTCCTGCTATGATAATCCGCTTCGAGAGACTTAAATGGTGGTGTCTGGATTAAGCATCGCACGCCTGTAGCGTTTGATCGCTCTTGGCTGCGGACGATCTTCGTCATCAGGCTCCTTGCGCTTACGCTTAGCCTCCTGTTCCTTCCAGTACTTCGACTTGACACGAGAGAACTTCAGAGTGTATGCAAGAACGTCCGAGGCGAAATCAAAGTACTCCTTCCGCAGGGCTTCCATGTCATCGTGAAGGAAGAGGTCTTCGCTCTTGAGCGCCACGTACATCGATATCAAGTCTCTCAAGTCGTCATCCGGTCTAGTCTTGTCGTAGATGAACCGGATCAGCTCCACGAGTGCTCCAACGGAGTCCCAGGTTTCTTTGCAGTGCGTAAGAGTTTCAGCTAGGCTGGAAATCGCGAAGGTTCGGAGTTGTACAACATCGTATCGGTCCCCAAGGATGTACATTTTGACGTGCTGCTGAAGATGTTCCGCCCGGTCTCGTTGAAGAGACGTGTTAAAAGATATTTTGAAGCGTAGGTCTTCTCCAAGAGGACCCTTGTACTTGGTCAAGAATTGGCCGGCGGAATCCCGCGAGTCTTCTGCAAATTGCATCCTGTCGATTGGGTGTAGTTCGCCCCCATGTCCGTAAACCTTGAGAGCCTCGCCCTTCGGTCGGATAGCTAGTTTCGGGACTTTGCCCTTGACCTCTGGCATGCTGTACTTGCCGGTGTAGGCGAATTCGCACAGCTTCAGGAAGTCGCTTTCTTCGATGTCGTCCCAAACGGCAACGCCCTCACGCGCCTCGCGCATCTTTCCCGTGATGAGGACTCGGAGGACCGGGGAGATTGCGACGAATGCCTCCTTGTGGATGAAGTACTCCTTGCGATCAGGACCAACCAGGAACTTGAAGGGTTCAGACGCCATGATGCTTTGATATGCGTTAGCGGGATTCATTCTTAAAAGATCGTATTGAGATAGCTAACTTACTTCTGCATGGGCATATCTTTCGAAGCCATCTTGTCAGTGTTGTGAGACCAGAAGTCGAAGAGGAATTTCCAAAGGAACATCCAATGGGATGTGATGTAGAAGGTGACGTGAGATGGTTTGTTGCTCGAGGCTGAAGGTTGGATAGATGTGTGGGCAAGAATGTGTAGAATACCTAAGTAGGTAGGCAACTGATGTTGGATTTTATTAGGACGATGAAGATCAGACGGCCTAAGTAGGAAGTTACCTAACTATGGTCGACTGTAGGGTAAGGACCTAACTTTGTGAATTGTGAGTGAGGAAGGGATAAAAGGGAAGTACAGAGACACTTATATATGTATCAGTAGGCATCTGTAATCAGTAGGCGTTAGCAACAGTGTGCACACGACGCGTTCTATGTACACATGTATGTAGGTGCCTAAGGTATTGACGGTAGGTGCAAATTTTAGTAGATCTTCAGTCCCTCTGATCGTACTGTGCTACTTAAGATATGTACCCAGGTAGACTATGAGGGTATCATCAGCAATCTAGGTCTGTAGTATCACAGCGTCTCTCAAGTTCGCACAGTTCAGCCCATTTGCGGCGAAATTGCACTGTAGAAGACAGAACCAGTAAATTTTCTACGCTCTATGATTTCTACACAAGAATGGAACAAATCTTCAAGGGTAGAATCAATTGAAATTTTCATAAACGACCATGCCCTCTTCTTGGATATGGAAGACTGCCATTGGTCTCATCCAAATATGAACTGTTGTGATCCTATATAATAATACCCTGGTGAGACCAGTTTTCTCTTACGATTACTCGGATTTTGATAATTCAAGTCGCTTGGCACTGTATATTCATTTTTTTCTAAGATGCTTTATATCCCCCGATCTTCAGTCCTTGGCTCATCATACTTAGTTTTAGCCCCTTCCCCTATTTGACAGGACAACACTTACTAATCTAGTCCCGGAAAATGTGTCGCGCCGCAATATACAGTAATACATCACCACAGGTACATTAGTATCGAAGCTGCCTCGAGCATACGTCTGATTTGTGCGATTTTGACATTAACCCAGGACAATATCAAGAGTGCCCATGACACTCTGCCAGCTATCCCGCTAGTTCGATATTCTTTTCAGGCCACTGCTGCGCCACAGTTAATCTCTATGCCGACCAGAAAGACGCTCTTTTCATACACATAACCGTTGTTTCCAGCATATAAATAGTCATAGATGGTGCATTACATACAGTATTAGCTTCATCATCTGATATCCATCTAACAAAGGAGGCTCGCCTCCTTATTCTCGCAAATCTCGCCACCCCTTCGGCTCTGCCCAACTCCGTGCTAACAGCTCCTTCAGGGTATTTGAAATTCCGGCAACGGAACCTATAAATGGATTACACGTACCGGATCCATGTATATCCGAGCCGGATTCTAGAAGTCTTCGATTGTCAATTCATTGTCCTGTCAAGCCATGGTGCACGTAAATAGGGGTAATTCGCCCCGCCAACTCGATAAACCCCTTAATGGGCAGGTGAGATAAGATCACTCGTCTACGTAATACAGCGCAGCCTTGGCAATACGACGCTTGGTAGTATGAGTATCACCTCTTCGAAGGTCGCAGCCAAGTAATAGGCTGTACTCTTCTATTAGTTGGGTATCCACGAAGTAAGTCTACGTTCATCAAGTACGTTTCTCAAGCACAGAAGCCTAGAAGGTTGAAATCACTTCACTGGTAACACGTAGCACGTTACCCAGCGATGTGACGTGGGAAGGGGGATAGTAAGCAACACCATCACAGCGAATTGAAACGATACGGAGGCCAATTGATTTTTAAAAGTGCACCAACGATACTCTATTCTGAATCTTGGTGATGCCTCTAACGGCACATATGCATAAAAATCTGACTTGACTATCCCGGTGGCGGAGGAAGAAGTCCAACGGGGACTCCGTTCAGGTTTGACCTGCTTGTACCTTGCCAAGTTACGCAGATCCCCTTTTCATAGTACACAAGATTCCCACGCCATCCCAAAGCCGGGCGTGACCGTCATCTTTCGTCAACCCATTTCCATCCAATCCAATCATGCAATTAACCCGAACGCCGGGACAAGGAGAAACCCGTGTTCTCCGTATCCCCTTTCCCACAGAAAAAAACAATATAAAGATACCTATGTATAATGCTACCCAAACCAAGGAGGTCCGTTGCGCCGGCAGTTTTATCCCAGATTTGTGTTCGAGAATGCGGGCCACAAATGAGAACGGCGTCTAATGGCGCTGCGAATAGTAGAATGCGTAAGATACCTTAGGTACAGAGAGCAAACGAGCACATCCGTGGTCGTGTCTCGTTTGCAGTAATAGTGATATTAGACAAATGAGAATCAGTAATACGTTGTCCATCATGGTTAAAAGGGCTAAAGTCAGATAAATTCCCGACCGATATGCTGAATGCTGGGGTATATAATCCGATACGTCTAATTAGTTGACAGCGCGAGTGAGGTAGATAGGTATGGATATGATGGTATAGATGCTGTCGTTCGTAATATGTCATCTTCGGGGTGGGTTTCTTGGATCTTGGAATTGCTGATTACGTCGACCGTTCTCCCCACGGGCGGCAACCCATTCTGCATTGCCGCTCTGTCGCCCTGGTTGTTCGGCTGGGAGCTTTTGGTCATCATTAGCAGGAGAGGAGGCAACAGGCCGGGAAACAGCGCCGCCTGAGGGTGGTGGTGGAGAGCCCGGGACTATGCGTGTTACCGCCTGGGTAATTGAAGCAACGACGTAGCCTCGAAGCTCACGATCTTCCCTAGAGTCTTCTTTCTCTAATCGGAATCGCTCCTCTTTGCTCAGGTTACTGCGTCGAAGGGTCTTAATCTCTTGCATGATGTAGAGCAAAACCTCTTCGGGACATCGATTTCTTTCAAGCGCATGTTCGCTCTTGCGTACATATCGGCGTGTGACGTCCGTCGCGCCATCGATGCTGAAAGCGATGCAATAGGACATCTGCTTGCCCCAACCTTCAGTATAGAGGCGAGGGTTGTCCCACGCTTCCTCGCATGCATCGACATGGATCCATCGTTGCTTGTGCTCCGAGTAGACCTCCGTCCACACATGATCCTCGGCGTTCCATACCCAACGTACACGGCTGCCAACGGCGCGACATAGCATGCTAAAGCAATTGGCCCACTCGCCGCATCGGCCACGTCTCGTCTGTAATAATCGCCAGACGTCGCTGTACCGCGGGAATCGCTCGTAGGCACCACATGCCTGGTTGGAACATTCGTATAGTTCTACTCGTAACGCACCGTAAGCGCTTTCATCATCTGTCGGCCGCGTCATGCCCCTCGCAACTGTTGGCGACAGACAGATAGGACATGGCGGGTTGTTGACCCATGTGAAGAATGTTCGCTTGAACCATCTACAGTTGAGATGAACGTTAGACAATTGGCTCTGTTGGAAAATGAGGAAGTTGATTCGAGAATTCGCCTCACCTCAATAATGCCCGAATTACACAATCTTGATATCCCCAATCCGGCTTTCGGCCATCACCCATACTAGCCGCGGACGCTTCCAATACCTGGGACTCTTCTTCGGCTTCGCTGTATATCCTATCTAACGGTATAACCTGGAGGGCTTCGTCAAGTAGCCCAGGATTCTCATACCTAGTCGGTGTCTGCGACAACGAGACAAGTAGGTTACGAAACTTCTGCGACTCTTTGTCGTGTGGAGCTGGCGGCGTGGGGATCTTGGGGAGATTTCGTAGTGAGGAATATGAAGGTGGTAATGCGGGAGAGGCGGGAGAGGCGTGTCGATGGCCTTGGCTATATGATGAGGATGGCCTACTGCTACTAGACGGCGCTGCTGAATGCGCTCGGGTATTTGATGGCGACGCTCGTTCTTCGGAGTCGGGGCGCGACCGATTAGCTCGCGATTGTCCGATTTCAGTTAATCGCTTCGTTCTCATTAATTGCTCGAATTGAACTCGTAGATCCCGAGCCCATTCTTCTCCATACTCGCCCCGGTCATCCCCAGGGGTATTACTACGACCCGCCATTATGTCGCCGTCTGAATTGTTCGAAACCGAAGCGGCGAAGATGTTTTTACAACGTATGGATCCTACGATAAATATTGGACCGACCGAGTATTATCAGTTAGGAAAATACTGAATTATTAGACTCGTGCCTAGACTAGGCCGACCAGAGATTACGCGGAGTAGACGAGAGACTTCGTCAGCTAGAGGATCGCTGATGATGTGGACTCGGCCACTCCTCTCCAAAGACTCAATCGCCACCAAGGAGCAAGGATGTCGTTTCGTCGAGCAAGACAAATCGGTAGTAGCAGTCAGTCAATCCTCCATAGTCGTCGGTGACTACCATTCGTGTGTCGTTTCCTCTATATGTCGTACCGTAGTGTATCTTCCTCGTCTATTGCTTATTTAGGCAAACCCACACACAAAGATGTGTTCCCTTTCTAGTGTCGCGCAGTCGAATTCGATGTCGAAGTCGAAGAAAAGAGCGGACGACGGACTAGGTCAACGTCGACTACCTACGGCCGGAAGAAGTCGATGAGATTCGGCAGGGAGACGTAGGGGGGCAGTTGTCAAGTAGGTAGGCGGCAACGAGGCGGGAGGACGGAAAGATGAATTAGGTAGACGGACGACGGGTGGATGAATATGGATTATTAGATACGGCAAGGTATAATGAAAGGTAAGGTGTGTGAGATGGGGATTATGAATTTACTACAGTACTTCGTAAGTCGAGAAAAGTGTAAAGTGGTGGGGGGCGTATGAGTGTGCGTATGTGCGTTATGTGAGAGTGTGTACTTTCACAGGGAGGGAAAGCCGACAATGATCACTGAGGAAATGATACCTAGGCAGTAGTGGGAAAATGATAGGCAGTGGAGCAAGATTCGTTGTAGGTGCATGTAAGTGCATGCGTACTCGCAAGCCCGGATAGGGATGGTCTAAGATTGTCTAGGATGGTCCAGGATGGTCTAAGATGGATTCAGGCAGTCAGGACACATGTGGTAAGAAAAAAGAGGGAAAGGCCACTGCAGGGTTTCTAAAGGTTTGCGTAGGCTGCGTAAGGCCATCTCCGCCCGTTGCTCTCCATGTCTCGCGTAATTGGTCCATACCTGTCCATACCTAAGCTAACTAACAGTGCAGGTGCTAAAACGGGCACCTTCTGTACTGTACTTCGCGGCAGAAAACGCACTAGGGCACAGAAGAGAAAGCGTGAACGCGCGTCTCCTTCGACCATCCGCCCAATCATTTAACACGCATTCGGCCATGGGAAAGTGGGGCCACAATGACTACCTATAGGTATTATGTATTCTCTTGAATTTCCCATTTCGAATACAATTCCGATTTGGAAACAACTCCCCCTTCAATTTACCATTGCGTTCCTTTTCCATGGTTTAGAATGTTTAGATTCCCCGTATTATCTTCCTCTAAAATATAATTTGTCTTCTATCAAACGATTAAATCTTGATAGACACGTGTATGGTGCACGCTATGATACCATAGTCAGGTACCTCGAACTAAAAAAGAAAGCCAATTTATTACAGTTCCGGTCTGCATCCGAGATGGTTGTACCTGTTTTGTGTGGAGGCGATGACGAGGCGTGGCTTGCTGATCGTGGCTGAAACTGCTAAATGAGGCCTGCCACAGGCTGCCTTTGCGCCTGCACCGCCCCTCCAGGCTAGGCATTGTGCCACTTACGGGCTTTGGATTGGATTGTTACCAGCTTTTCAATCCTCCCGAGGTTTTTCTTGTTTCAACATCATTCGCTTTGGCACATTTGATCACCTCAATACCCTCAATACATCTTTCTATTCGCAAGCGGACTTGGCCGATTCGGCCGATACATCTTAGCGTTAGCCTTGGCATTGTTGCTTGCTATCTATTATTACTGCCCTTTACCTACCTAGATATTCAGTAGTTACAATTGTTACAATTGTTCCTCTATAGTCAAGTGCAGATTTCAATAACCAGTTTTGTTGAATTCGGCTTCAAGCCATCGCTGCAGGTCCCCGGCATCCCAACGTAATGTTACCTTCTTCGCCTTTCAGCCTCACTCTTAAGCAAGGTCTCTCCCTTCATTCTACTCGCGGCTGATACCTCGCACGTACAACACAAGACCTACCCATCCAACCAGCCAACCCACCTCTCGGTACTCCAGAAGGATCCCAACTGCACGGCGCCACTGATAAACTGTCGGTCCAAACTGCGGCAGGGCGGTAAGCTTAAATCTTCTTTTGTCACTCGACAAATTCTCCGGCCCGATTGTACGAATGAGTAGTACGTGGATAGGATTTTCCACGTGTCGTACCGTATGCAGTTCGACCTTCGGTGGGTTACCCAAAGCTTTTTCCAGCTCCAGAGCCTCGAACATCATCTCCATCCATCGGCGTATGTACATGTCACTGTTGGCTGAAGCCTCAAAGTGACTGGTCAGTTAGAGGTATCTGGGTTAAGTTTGCTATCTGGGATTACGTGAGAGAATGCTCCTGGAATGTTCTCTCTCTGCACCTTGAAAATTCCTCATCGCCTCTGATTACCTATCTTAGTTGTATCATAATAATTTCAAATGTCGCTTCAAAACCCTTCAGTTATGAGATAACTTCAAAACAATCACCGTTCACGTGGAAGATTACAACCTTGTGGTGTGTTTCTAGTTAGGCTCTCCTTTTTTTATTTTAGTGTCGAAGGCTGCTTGCGCGTCCTTCTCCCTGTTAAAAGGACTTGCGTGTTTCTAGCCAATAGCAGCTTCGCCACCTCTTTCGACTGTCGAATCCCACCGCTCCTATCCGGTGATTTGCTAAGCTAGTCATTTCTCTTTCTGGGTCATGCTACGTTGCGTGCTTCGGCTCTTTACATATCCTTCTAATTATCGACGCTTGGCAGTCCTGTCAGTTCAGAATCTGCAGCTGACTGGTACAATTACCGTAGGTAGAGGCGAATATCATGTAACATCATCAAACCCACCGAGTCCGATTCGCACCACAAGAGCGAATTTACCGCGTCATTACGATGCCTATTATACCGAAAAAACATGGGTAGAGAGTATTTCTCGTCAAGGGGATCGGACGAACAGCACGGCATGAAATGATGCTACTCCACAAGGAATACTGGGTATGCTCGCAGGAATTGGAGGGGTTTCATTCTCGGCTTGAACCGACCCAAGACACTCGCCCGTCCATCAAACGAGGTTCGTCATTTATTCTCGGATCGACCAAGGTTCCGAGCTCTGCCGTCTCGGCGGGCTTTGGTACATGCAGCCTTTATATCATAATTGAGACAGAACTAACAAGTAACTCGTCCTCCAGAAGCAATTGTCCTCGCAATTTGCCTCATGATTCTGACCTGGTTATATAACGCAATCTAGATCTTTACTACTAATGGACGCTACAAATGGATATTCTATCATGGTAATATCACGAGTCAATGGGGTAGGCTGACAGGGACTGCATTTGTACTCCCCAGGACGCGCGTCTCGAGCACGAGCCCACGGACTTTGTCTAGTGGACCCCCCATTAATCCCTGTCGATCTCCAAATGACGGCATAAGATCGAGAGATACCCCTGTTCGATTTCACTGTAGCGGGTTGCGACCTCATAAGCTGCGATGCACGCAAGCCGAGAGTAAGGGTCGTAATACAATACGACTACCATGACGGCTGTCATGAAGACTACGTTAGCCTTGTTAGCCGCCTCGTGGCTCTCCGCTATCGTTAACGGCCACCTACCTTATTCCGGACCCGAATAATCGGGAATGCCCAACATTTCAAATTATCAATATTGGGTGCCGTGCCCGGACCTTGGAACCCGTATCATCTCTTATCATGGTGACTTTGGTTTTGTGTATCCGATGTGTAAACGATATCTCGCCAAGCTTTTTATATATGGCATTATCTAGCGAGCCGCAATTGATTCACCACAACTCCTCCAACAACTATATATGATAAGGTGCCTGCAGCGAGGGGCCCCCAAAGAAACCCCCATCCTGTCAACCCACGCATGCTCTCGAGATATTGACCTCCGGTGAAACGAGTCCGACTGGCTAGTTCGGGAAGGCCTCACGAGCTTCCATATGTCCAGCACTACCTGCTTAAGCATTGGGTAAAAAGGAGTTCTCTACATGTTATTGAAATTTCTTCGGTGATAACAATTAACCGTAGGGGATAAAACGTTCTCACATTGCTCTCCGAATTGAGGCTACCGAATCCCCGACTGTAGTGCTAAATGGGCGTAGTGGTCTGGAACCGGGTTCAGTTCCATTCCAGCTGAGAAATCAATTTCTAGAAACATTCTACTGTCTTAGCCATTAAGGCTTAACTTCCTAGCATTGCATCACAGTCATTTAAAGTTGCCTCTGTGTAAACAGACCGTATATTTATTTTAGTGGCCTTATTGTCTCGTAGGCTTAGGGTTTAATCCAAGCCAATTGCTAGATGCGAGTTCATCAAACATACCAATATCCGGGTGGATTGATCGTGTGGACTCCACATTAAGCTCCTCTGACCCTCCCAGCTGGTGCCTACTTATATTACATCACTGAGTACAGCAAGGCAATATCTTCGGAAACTGTTTTGCTTGTGATAATATGACCTCAGATTATGCCTAATATTTATGACTCCATAATCCCCACCGGAAACTACACCGACATGATATTTACTTCCTATGTAAGATCTTTGAACGCCTCGTGAAGCCTCACAGCTTGCCTCGGGCTCAACCCGTACCATTTTAATATAATACACCCCTGAGTTGTAGAATATATGAAGGTGAAGCCGAATGCAACATTAATTCGTTATCTTCTATTCGTATTGTCTTGGCTGGATTGGTATTATCGATATCGTAGTTAGACTAGAACCATCATTCCATAAGATGTGCATTGAACGAGAGTTTGTAGGATCTTCCTATGAAGCACCCCCGTCGTTTCCTCAAAATAGGTATGAAAATATTCAATTTATGTCGACTGTCCCAATTCTCTCATCTATCCCAGATTGTGATAAGTAAACGTCTAGTATAATTCTAGGCTTCGATGTTGCCGTTGGTACATCCAGGGTTGATCCCGTATAGGCTATGAACCGCTTCTGGCCCTATGCGTCAGTTTTCCATCAACTAAGATAGAACAGGTAGGTCGGATACAGCTAATATAGTTTGATGGAGTCCAATATAGATTCTAGACCTTCAATTGCTTTATTTAAACGACAAGTCTTATCTTCGCCGCGTGCGCTTAGGGGCTTCTCCAGCCTCAAACTCCCGCAATGTGGAATCCCTTATGATAGAATATTGAAGTAGCGTCATGATGCATCTCAATTTAGCATGTCGATGGTTCTAGACTTGTAGATTTGGGTAACACTCACGATACATAACCGCGGGAGTGCCTAAAGTAGCTGATTTGCATCACCACACTGTTATCTCGGGCCAATGCTTTCGGGACCTTCACAGGAGCGGTTCAATGTCACAAGTTGATGTGGTCGGATTTACTCCTTTTCAACCAGCTTCCTCTCAGAAGTGACCATACGCAGAGGCTCAAGTCCTTGTTCCCGAAGTACAGGTTGGTTTCTCTATTTCCCAACTCAAATCACAACATGAGGGCGTGGCTTTTTACATACCGCCACCAATCCGTAAAGCGAATGGATGGGAAAGAACGTTTTATTGATCCTATTAAAGACGCCTCATACTAAATTTGCATGACACCAGCTGTATGAGCAAATTTACTGTTGCCAAATACCGTATTTACGCCAACTATCTCGGAAGGCCGACAACGTTTTTGAAAATTCCATCGTCGAAGGCTGTCACTACCATAATCATTCTTCAGGCTTTGTATTAAGTAAACTGAGTATAGTCTTCTTCGATATCATAAGTTCTTTGTGACTTGTTAGATCCGCAAGATGAGACACTAGCATGAATGGCGTTGGCTCATGATCCTGGGTTCTACTCTCAAGGCCTCTTTTTAACTCATGCTATAAATGGAGAGAGCATTGAAGACATTATGGCCTTACCATACTGCGAGTGCTGTGTCTCCTTTCCTCGTGATCGGCGATCCCTTAAAGAAATGATCGATGACTTGTGCTCGTATCGTAGTGTTTCTATACGAGAGGCACTATTTGGGATGTCTGAGTTGAAGGGAGCTAAAAGCGACCTCCTTACGACCTAATACTACTCGCCTTGGGGTTATCTACCAAGATATGAGTGAAGTCATATAGGGGGTAATTATCGTACAACAGGATGTCTATTACCCACATACGCCCGTCTTGATACTTCGGTTCCCCTTCTTTTTACGGAACTCTCACATTCCATTATCGAGTACAACCCACCAGTACTACTCAAGACAGAGGGGTTACGGAGAAGACATTTTCGTTTCTTACCTCGCATCTAGAAATGCCTTAGCACTTTCCAACGTCACTCTATCACTGTACAGAGTCCCCCCCCCCCCCCTCCTCTCTCTTTTCATGACTGGTCATCGTGGAGCCCTGTCGGAAAAATAGCCGATGTTATTATTTTATCACGATGGTAGGATAAGTGGTTTCATTACGCACATACCTCGTACACTCTTATATCAACGTCACCACCAGACTGACAATACCACTCGCCGCCATCGCCCCCACGCAGCGTCACAGCTCTGGTTAATACACCATTGGTACAATGACTGGCCTTGTTGTCACCTTATTACTACCTACTCAGGGTTCTCCCTCTCTAGCTCTAACTACTAACACTCCAATTGGATTGATTCCCGCCCTTAGCTTTATATTAGGTAGTTAATATGATTATTTGATCTAACTCCGTCTTCGGTAAATTCCACGATGATTCCGTTGATTTGGTGTTCTAGATTCTGTGCTTGCGTTTCCTGGCCATGACACTGTCAGCTACCTACGTAAGTTATGGTCTGGCAGTGCTAGATGCTTATGATATGCCAGTAAAAGCTTAGCTAGCATCTAGTTGCGTTCAGGGGCGCAGGAATACGGCACCGACTATATGATCTACCTAGTAAATTGGTAATTTATGTGGGAAGAAGGTGTTTAAAACCTACAGCTGGTTTGATAGTTATTTTTTTCCTGAGCCTGGGCCATCATATATGACTTGGGGGCTTCGTTTCTCTGAATCGTAATATGTGTGGCGATTCGTGATCTTATCTACGACTAATTTTCGCTTAAAAGATACAATTCATATCCTAGATCAGGCCTCTATAATAAGCTAACAACTGTGTGGTGGCGCTGATAATCACCTTCTAATCATATTTGTTTCCCTGACGTGTAAATAGACCCTTCCATGGAAGTTCATGATTATGCCGGGTTAAATGTACGCTATATGAGGTACTGCGCTAAAGCTAAACTCAGTCTTGAGCGCATCATGACATGACATTGGGACAGCTCAGTTGAAGTTGCAGCAACATTCCAACTTGGATGCTGACTCAGGTTAACTAATGCCTAGGCAGTTATTTGCAGACAAAGACCAATGAAATTGATAATGAGACTATTGTGAAAAATGAAAGACGCGTTGATCTTAGTCAGCTATTGGCTTCCACGTAAGTTTCCCCTCAATGGATAATCTCTTTATAAGCATAGAATTACAGAATGCAAAATAATGCAGGTAAGGGAACCGCGGGGCAACAACGGTGAGAATCGCTTTTGTCAGCATCTAGGCAACATTTTGACTTCGCGTTACAAGTGATTCGGTGGCGCGTTTGGTCAGCAATGACCACCAGTGACTTCTAGAAACTTAGGTACTTGATGGCTTCTTTTATGGCCTTAGGACATTTCTTCTTTGCAAATGGATGAGCTGGCTCTTATTATTCGGATTCTTTACTACCTTTAATTTCCATTTTTCTTGACTTCTCTACATCTGCCGCCTGTTAAAGCCCACTGCCTCCGGTCACAATATGGCCGAAATAGACCCTCTGATTTTTTCGTACTCGCACCTAGCGAACTTTCCACGTGAGAAGGATGCTCTACATATTCTGAAGAAGGTGGCTTCTTTGGTGAAGCCGATCATGAGAGCTAGAGGCTGGAAGGTTGGACAGCTCACAGAATTCTACCCAGAGCAACACAACCTTCTAGGTATGTTACAAGACCGACAACTATTATAAGTCTTTAAGCTAATTGTATGAATCGTAGGATTGAATGTGGGCCACGGCCAGAAAATATGTCTTCGACTTCGATATCCCGGCGATCGAAATCAATTTGTGCCTATTGAACAAGTGATAGATACGATGCTCCATGAGCTGGCGCATAATGTCCACGGTCCCCACGACGACAAGTTCCACGCACTATGGAATCAACTGCGGGATGAACATGAGGCGCTTACTATGAAAGGATATACTGGCGAAGGATTCCTATCGACGGGCCACCGACTTGGTGGTAGGGGAATACCCATGGATGAAGCTCGTAGATTAGCTAGGGTAGCCGCAGAGAAACGCCGTGCTCTTAATAAGGGCTCGGGTCAGAGGCTGGGCGGAGCCGCTCCTCGACCTGGCCAGGACATTAGAGCAACTATCGTTGGTGCGGTCGAACGGCGCAACAACACCCTTCGAGGCTGTGCGAACGACAACAGGTCACAGAATGAGATCCGGGAAATTGCCGATACGGCAACGAGGAATGGATTCAGGACCCAGGCCGAAGAGGATGCGGCAAACGATGCGGCGATAGCCCAAGCATTGTGGGAGCTCGTACAAGAGGAAGAAAAGGCCAAGAAAGGCGACAACTACATCCCGCCGAGTGCTAGTATCCAAACTTGGACTAATGACAGACCTTCAACGTCGAGGCCGGGGCCGTCGCGCGAAGCTGAAAGTAACGGGAGAAGAGGGGACGGACAGTCTACATGGACATGCGATATCTGTACCCTTGTGAACCCGGTTAGTTTCTTGTGTTGCGACGCTTGTGGTATAGAAAGGGGCGGGGAGGTCACCCGTAGCCTTGCCGGGAAATCGTCCAAGAAACAACCAACGTTTATTGACCTTACCCAGTCCCCACCAGCGAATAGACAAGGCGCTTCGACCTCAAGGCCAACGACAGGGTTAGCCGCACGACACTCTCAATCTACAACCCCTGTGAAAACAGCTGCGCCTACATGGACGTGCTCGTTCTGCGGGCGGATTAGAGAACGGCAATGGTGGTCCTGCGACCTGTGTGGAACCATCAAGCAGCAATCGTGATGATGGAGGAAATGATGTGATACGACTCTCACGACTTTGCTAATACCCCTTTAGATTTAAGAGACGTTTGCTGGCCGCCACGGAATACGCTCGCAACGCAGTTACACCCCCCTTTGTGACATCGACTTAAATTTAGTCTGAAGATTGACAATGTGACATCATATGCTAGCCTCATCTCTGATCTTTGCTATCTTAACTCTAAAGTGTATCTCGGATGAATTATCTGATGAGGAATGGCCTAAGGGGCTTCCGCTTTACTTAATTCTCTTAGATGGATTAATAGCATGTCCCACCTGCATACCTGTACCGTATATGATCGGCTAAGCTATCTTTTTACGAACTTCTCGAATATCCATCTTCATCCCATTGAACTTAATCTAGTTAGTGTATGGGGGTATGGGAGTGGAGGGAAGTGGAGTACTGTAGAGGCTTTGCGCCAGCGGTAGTTGATTATGATATGTAGACCTATGATATCATTATCAGCCCCGAAATATTTTCTAACATCATCTGAGCCCGCATCTACTGACGTAAACTCGACCGACCGATATCGAGGGGAAAAGGTCTTTAATCTAGGGCGCAAAGCCTAGCGAAAGAGGAATACATCGCCCCCCCTCTGACCGACTTATCATGATCTGATACATATGCAGTGTAAAATACTACCTCTTGGGGTTTCAGAACAAGGCGAAGCTGATCCTACGTAAGGCTGCGCAACCCCAACAGCCGCATCCTAGCAGCGTCAGTGGCTAGGCGGGGATACCGGCAGCTGAAGGGTGTGAAGCCCTTTCGTCGGAGGATTATCGTACCACGACGTCATTCTGGGGTTGGTCCCGCATGGACGGCCGTTGCAACCGCTTATCGATCTACAACGCCAAGCTGCGTAAGGTGAAAATTCTAAACCATGTCACGGATACCTTTTGAAAATTATAGGTGGTCACGAGCCATCATGTTTGACAATAGAAGTCTGCAGTAAGATGAAGGCTGTCACAGGTTAGCCACTCGGTGGGATTGTGTAGTGGACGTCCAAAGTTGAAGTCACCGAATTCTATTTCGTCTTGAGAAGTTTTTTTGTTTTTAGTCTGGTATCCCTTACATAGAATTGGAGAGAGATTATCGATAGTCGGGCTCTGTCAGCAGCATATCGAACAGAATCCTTCCAATCATAGTTCGGGATGGACGGAGTATAGAATTGGTACCGGGTACGGCAGTGCCCTAGCGTTCCACTTCCAGTTCCCAACCAGACCGGCGGACCAACGATCTTCGACTATTTGATCGCCTAACCAGCTGCTTAAGGTAGGACCCTGAATTGACATTCGCAACCGGGATTGGTCCTGTTGCATTCGAAGCTTTTGTAAAATCGGAAGGGACTGAGGATTAGACTAAGATATGCATTTTTTCTGATAACCGAAAACATCGTCTCGTGAGACACGAATCTACAAGGTTCTAACCTGTAACGGAATAGCTCCCGCCAAAGCCGTATAAGCTTCCCCCGTTACCCCCCATTAATTCCACTGTACGGTACAAGGATGCTGTGCGTACCTGCGATAGACCAGCGATAGACGTTTCTGATATGTAGACCTGTGATCGGCATGTACCGGGTACATCAAGCAAGTGAGCTGAGTGAGCTGCATACGCTCGAAATGGCCAATGCTTCACACCGACAATGGACCCGTTCATTTTCTGAAGACTCCAACAGATCTAAACCTAATTGAACTCGCACAATTTGCTATTCTGCCAGTCTTCTTGACTACCCGATCCTCTAGATTGACCGCGCTGCGGGCGTGCCGTGCATACTCCTCTCGAGACCCCAAAAAACCCTTCGGACGCCACACTTTTGTCACATTATACCTGTCATATTGAACCCTTCTCCTCGTCCTTGAAGCACCATTGGTAGCTTTCCCTTAGTGTCACCGACCGTTCGAGACCGTCCCCCTGTAGTCCCGTGGATGGTGTGCTGGCTAGCTTCGCGTGGGTTTCTTACTATAGCCCGAGACCGCCTAACCTTTGCCCTTGCCTAAGGCCCGTTGGGCTTGTGTATCTTAACTGTTCGATTCATGGCCACTGACTAGCAGAACCTTAAACAAGTCTCCCGTTAGGACCGCTGGAACAACTTCTCTCCCACCTTTCACGACCGACGGTCCGAGTGCTATTGCTGCTATAGCTCATGGGCTTTCCTCCAGCTTCCGTGCCATCTGCTCCGGCGATATGACGCCTCCAAATGCTTTGAGCGCCCCGAGTCCTATATCCATGGTCCCGGAACCCTCGTGTACTCCAGATACCACCCCGCCACCCAACCAGTGGTTAGATGAGAACTGTAGACCAACCGCCTCTCCGATTGAACCGCAGCTTCCTCCTCAGAATGGCGAGCCCCCCTCCACTAATACCAGTCGCGTATTGCGAGACACGCCGATTATGTCGCCGATACAGGAGAAACGATCCGCCTCCACAAGTCCCTTGAGACTGACAATGCCATTCATCTCGCCGGGTCAGCTCGCCTTCTCCGCCATGCAGTTCCTTCCTGTGCCTCTATTGGTTTTGAACAACCTGAAAACCGTCGTCCTGGCGAACGAGGCAATGGGAAAGATGTTGGGCATGGTGGGTGAGTCACCATCACCGACGGACGATCCGTCCGTAATATGCGAGAGCCTTAGAGGGCAGACCCTCTCGCAGATCGGCATTGATATGGTCCAAGATGGCAGACCGGTCTGGGTTTCTTGGGAGAATTTCCTGGATGAGCTAGTGCTCGAGATGGGCGCCAAGCAGGCAGGAGATGTCCCAAAGTCATATGCTAATGGCTTCGACGGCCAGGCCGCATCTAACACGGGCGATGCGAAAATAGAGCCTCCTAGCGGCGTTCTAGGTAAGCAGGCAACAGATTCTGCTGTCGACGTTGTGGTGGTACCTAGGGATTTCAACATATCTGAAATTCCAAAGTCGAAAAGATCTGAATATCAAATTTACGCCAAGATGATTATTACGATATGGGAGATTGAAAATAATCAGACCTATTTTACTCTGACCTTCACTAACGCCGGCTCGTCCTCCTCGTATATCCCTAGTAGGCGAGTTCGCGTTGCTCGACCTTCCACCCTCGAGGCCGCCGATCGTAAATCCATCTTTAACTCTAACCCCCCTTCCCTCGGCTCCGGTCATTCCTCCAGCTCACCCTCCTTCAATAGTAGCCCCGGTTCCGTTATGGTGTCAGCAAGCCTATTCCCGCCAATGGGGCCACCCTCACGTCTGCCTCCCTCGGGTACTCCGTCTTTCCTCCAGAAAATGACCGTCATTAAGGATGCGCTTCTCGACAAGACAGAAACACCTATATTTGCCATGTGGATCGATGGTAGTGCCCCCGTCATGAATAGAGCGGCTAGAGACCTTTTCATGAACAATTCCGGTGAGAGTTATCAGGATGGATTCGACCTCCTTCCTCGATGGGAAATCTGGGACGGTGACTTTTCGCGGAAACTCCTTCCGGCCGAGTACCCTATTGCTATTCTCGTAAGAGAACGGAAACCCTTCTCTTCGATTAGAATCGGCATGTACGATAAGTTAAAGGGTTCTCGAATTGTATATGACGTCCTGGGGGAGCTTATCACGGATGACGAGACCGGAGACGTCGTCGCGGGAATTATCACCTGCCGGGATGTTACTCACCTTGCTCAGGAAATCACGGATATCAAGGTAGCGGACGAGGAAAGGTTCAAGTTGATCTGCGACACCATGCCACAGATGGTATGGACTACTACACCCGAAGGGGTGCATGATTTTTTCAACAGCCGTTGGTACGAATTCACAGGATTATCGCCTGAAGAGTCTATGGGCCCTTGCTTGAAAAATCCATTTCACCCAGACGATATGGCTGCCACTTCAAAACGATGGCAGCATAGCTTAACTACAGGGGAATCGTACAGTACAGAGTATCGATGTCGCAGGAAGGACGGTGTGTGGAGGTGGATGCTAGGACGTGCATTGCCGCTGAGAAACAAGCATACGGGGAAGATTGAAAAGTGGTTTGGGACTTGCACTGATGTGCATGAAGCCCTCGAAGCGAAGATGGCTGCGAAGCAGACTAGGGAACAGCTTCTTAGCGTTCTTACTCATGCACAGACTACGATCTTCGCCGTGGATCAAGATCTCAAAGTCACGATGCTGGAAGGAGCATTGACTTGGAACGCGGCGGGAAACGATACATCGGGTGACAGTTCCGACAGAATTGATCCGCAGGAATATGTTGGAAAGAGCATCGACGAAGTGTTTACTAGTCTAAATCCGCGGCTACGTTCAAAGGAGTTCCCTGCATTCCTCGAACCGGTGAAACATATCTTGGCTGGCGAGCAGTCAACAGAGACTGTCCACGAACACCAACTAGGTAGGCATCCTCTATACGGCTAGGATGGTGTTTCATCTAACGAGCGTCTAGATGATTGTTTTTACCGTACAAGGTTCTTCCCTCATATCGAAAAGATCTCACAAGATGGTCAGACATCTGTATCGCACGTCAAAGGAGCTATCGGAGTCATAATGGACGTTACCGAGCTCAAAAAGCGAGAGAGAGAGATCGAAGAGCAGGTTAAGGAGAAGAGACAACTCAAGGCCAATGAAGCGGCAGCCAAAGAAGCCAGCCGTTTGAAGAGCCAATTCCTAGCGAATGTACGCGATTCATCCCTCCTTCACCCCCCTAAATTACCTAAAAGATTGACATGTTCCTAGATGTCCCATGAAATACGGACACCGATTACAGGGGTAATAGGAATGGCCGAACTTCTTCTCGACTCGCCTCTGAATGAAGAGCAGCGGGAATATGCGGAGAACTTGAGTCGATCTGCAAATGCATTACTAACCGTCATTAATGATATCTTGGACTTCTCCAAGGTTGAATCCGGCCGCCTTGATATTGAAGAAGTCCAATTCTCCCTCTCAGTGGTAGTGCAAGATGTTTCTAAGATGCTTAGTTTCGCAGCCTCAAGGAAGAGCTTAGATTTCCGCTCTGATATATCAGCAGATATAGAAAACGATCTCGTAGTCCTTGGCGACCCCGGTCGTGTCCGGCAAATTATTACGAACCTGCTCACCAATAGCATAAAATTCACTAATATAGGCTACGTCAAGTTTTCGGTATGGAAGGAAAAGGAGACGAACGACACGATCGAGATTAAATTTGTCATTGAAGACACTGGTATTGGGATCGAAGAGGATGTCCTGAAGCGTCTATTTCAGCCATTTAGCCAAGGAGATCCCTCGACAGCTAGAAAGTTTGGAGGAACAGGGTTAGGATTGACAATTTCGAAAAACCTCGTGGATTTGATGCGCGGAAGGATAACACTAGAGTCTACGATCAATAGCGGCACAACCGCGACTTTCTGGATACCATTCAACAAACCGCAAACCCCACAAAGGGATGCCCTCGTCGATCTTGGTCGCCTACCCGATCGACTACAGTCCGAGATGAGTGTCTCATGTAATAGTTCAGAACACGAACATTTCCTAGGCCCGCCGCCGGCAGATATGTTGCAAGGCCCATTGGATAAGTCGAGACGGTCTCGAAAGAGACCTATTAACCTAATGGCCCCATTCGCTTTTGAAGAAGACCTTCCTAGATCAGAACGCGCCAAGGTCCAAGTTCTTGTAGTCGAGGATAAGTAAGTTTCCCACGAGACATGGTACCGCCCAGTTTTCTAATGTGTCGTTCATCTAGTGCGGTCAACCAACAAATCGCAACCAAAACTATCAAGAAACTTGGCTTCAATGTTTGTGCAGCGTGGAATGGAAAAGAAGCACTCGAGCATCTCCAGGCGTGCAGGGAAGGCAAATACGCGAAACCTGATATTATCCTTATGGATGTACAAATGCCCGTGATCGATGG
This sequence comes from Hypoxylon sp. PDH2405, assembly GCA_023628415.1. NCBI lineage: Eukaryota > Fungi > Ascomycota > Sordariomycetes > Xylariales > Hypoxylaceae > Hypoxylon > Hypoxylon sp. PDH2405. The sequence goes on from JAMAKT010000034.1 coordinate 288,685, forward strand.
ATATAAATGCACACATATCCTGCGGCATCACGTACCATACAAGAGTTACACTAACGACGTTCCTATTGTCGCTATGACGGCTTCGGCTATCCAAGGAGACCGAGAAAAGTGCACGAAGGCAGGTATGGATGATTACCTATCGAAACCTGTCAAGAGCAATACTCTTGAAAGAATGCTAGTGAGATGGACGAAATCTCGTCGCAAGGCAGAGTCGATGTCATCCTCCTCGGCCAATCAGTCCGTCTCGGACTGTTCCGAGTCAGCGGACCGATGTGTCAGTGCGGATATACCTACGCCAGCCACGTACGGCTTTAACGCGGCCTATAACCCTAAAACGCCGGAGGAGCGATCGACACGTGGCGAGGCGGATTGTTCCGGGGATGACGAGCGGACAAATTTGCTCACGCCCAGGCCGATGACGTCAAGGACGTGCTCGCACGAGACTACGTTCCCGTTTGGAATATCGCAGCCGGTGAGGCAGCTTGATAGCGACGAGCTGGCGATGCAGTTGAGAGATGATAAGCTCATCGACGCTGCCGACGGTAGTAATGCTAAGAATGCCTCAAAGCCGTCGATTTCGCATGCCCTATCCGAGGGCGACTCCTTGACGGAGGAGAATGTACAGAAGCTCGAGCAGGTGGGAGCGAAGAGTTCGCCCCCTGCTAGAAAGTTATGATTCTGAGGATACAACCGTAAACGAGGTGTTTGAATCTTTTCTACCGGACTACATTTAGGCGCTCTTGCATCTAGGCTGGGGAGTGGGATCGAAGACGATCAGCCTAAACTACAGATATCTTATTATAGAAGCCGCCTCACGACCGTACTACTTTGGCAATATTTCGTATGACCGGCGTTGGAAAAGGAACGGGATGGTACGGGATGGGATATGGAGCTGGTGTTGGCGGCTACAGTGACGCAGTCGCTTTGCTTCGGACGGACTGGGGTCAGGCGTTTAGTGACCTCAAGGAGGTTCAAAACCATGCATGCTGCTTCAATGAGCTTTAAGGATTGAAGAAGGTCAAGTGGGTTCAAAGAGCTTAGGGTTGCACACCTAGAGGCACCATGTTGTGCGTAAAGGGCTAACAGCTACACGCATAGTGTGGTGATTTCACTGCACATGTTGAACTTATTATATAGTAATATTACAAGATGGCACTAATGAATAACTCTTGGTTATTTTTATCGCTTACGGGCACAAGTTGTCCCTAGGTGACAACAGTTGATCTCGTGATGGGATTGTACGAAATAATCATGTCCTAGTCGGGTGACCGAAACGGAGCCCAATAGGGGGGCGACAATATCTAATCCGACAGAATCATTCCAGCATCATTGCTTTCGATGTGATGAGTTCCTCCAGCTTACCAGCTCGGCCGGTATTTGCCGCCCAAACAGCTCACTTATAGGATTACCACTCGCCTCTGCATGAGTCTGGCGAACGCCGATATCAAGTTCTGATCTTGGGATACCGTCCAGCTCATCGCTCTCAACCCGACCCTTAACCTGACTTTCTATGACATCTCGTTTCTTTAGCCTCAACCCCTTCTTGAGAGAAAGAACCCGATTACAACAAGACTAACGAACGCCAGACCGCCCACGACACTCCCAGCTATGATGCGTTTAGAGGCCTTCGACGACCCCCGACCAGGGTTTTCCTCGTCGATGAGTCCTAGTGGGGAGAAGGGCGCGTTCTGGTCAGTCGTCCGTGTAAACAGATTAGCAATGGAGGGACTGCTCCATCCTCCTTCCGGAAGCATCTTCTCGGCCCCTCCGTCTGGCCCTCCTCCAATTACTTGGGAGATCTTAGGGCCGACCTGACACGGAGGGCCGTCGACGGTGAAGTGCTCACCCCAATTTACTTCATAAAGATCGAGAATGGCAACTCCCCTCCACTCCCAGTCACAGCCATTCGGAGGATTTTCACCGAGGCCGCCGGAGGTTAACATTTGACGATTACCAACGAGATGACATGTGTGGCCAAATCGAGGAGATTCCCCTGCGTTAACCTTGTATGATTATGTTTATCAGCGCTATTCTTCTAAGAGTTTTAATCTGCCGCCCGCCTACCTTAATCCATGTGAAAGACGGGATGCTCAAGACCCATACTTCATCATACCTAGTAATACGGCAATGTTGGATTCCAGCCTGGCACCGGTCAACATTTAGCACCAGCAAGAAACACAAGTGAAGGTTCATACCTCCGTACATGAATATTTGAGAGCTGGAATTGTCGGGAGCAGACACTATGACTAGGCAAAAGTCGACATGTGGTGATGGAATGGTTCCAGTGATATACTGCGTGTACCATCCGTTGTTGGAACCGGGTGAATCTGGCCCGTAACCAGATTCGACGTCGAATACGCTTATTTGACCCATGCTTACTAGAATCACTCTTAGGAACCACACTCCTTTTAAAACAGGGGATCGTAATATTGAATGTACCCAACTGTAAGTTTCCTTCAACACCCATTGCCCCTCCTACTGAGACTAAAGTTCCCATCTTCCCCACGCTAGCGATGTAAACTATTCCTCCTCTAGTTCTGGGTATGTTGTTTGTGATGATGTCGGTCGATCTGTTCACAGCCTATCACTCAGGGTGGTCAGAAATGTCCCTGCCTAAAGCCGGAGGGTATTAATGGTACCGTGTGGTTTTGAAGATCCAGCACTATCATACCCTCAATGTTGGTAGCAGTTGTATTACTATAGTAATGGGTAGCAGAGGACATATTTGTAATCATTGCGTTTAGATAGGTAGAAGGCCAATCCCCGCTCCGGGACCTCAGCAGAAGCACCTGAGCTCGGCCTCTCTGGGACGCTTATAGAGACGTCATACTCAGTCCAGTCATAGGTCTTTGTATTAAAACCCCAGCTGTGAAGAACGTAAGAATATAATTATATCATCGAGGAGATCAGAGACAGGAATTCATACAGAGTGTACGATAGGTTTGGCGGTGCTTGTTAATGATGCAACTGACTTATTTAATGCCGCTTCCTTAATATCCATGTGCCACCGCCAAGATGTACTCATATCAACGGTAATTACCTATATAATTGTCTTATTATATTAGTACAGAATTGACCTCGTTGTAGTTATTCAAGGAAGGCACTTACTAGGACCGAAAGTAATGGTGCCGTTCCAAGTATACTGGTTCTCATGGCTTTCAGGGTCGGCCAACGTAAGGTTAGCTACTGAAGAGACAGATAGTGCAAGAGACAGGAGTTTAGTTATTCAACTTACATCATTCGAAAATGAAGCGACTCCCCCATCAACGAATAGCATGCCATTTTTGACCTGACTTTGATGATACCAACGTCTATAACATCATATTAGAAACTTTAACATCATGCCTCATCGAGATTAAGACAAGGGCTCTATGACTAGAAACAAAGAGGGTACTTTGAGGCCTATTTGTTAGGTACACTTGACCATTTCAAACTCACCGACAAAAATTTGATATTGGATCTGGTTCAACAGCCTGGGCTATTGGGTGAAGAGCAAGGAAGGAGAGAAACACCACTATGGTGATTTCCATTGTCGAAGAAGGCATGGCGTTCAAGATGCGGGATTAAAACGCACTAATGAAGCTACTAATTAGTGTAGAAATTCGACCATTATCATCACTACCCACCTACGTTATTCCTAGCCTACTTCCTGCTAACAGCTATACAGGACACCGAACGGCCGAAAATCTCTTCAGTAGGACCATATATATAAAACTCTGCTGTTTAGGAGATTAACCCTACCATATTTTAGGGAACAAATGAGTGGGCACAATGAGAGTTAGGCTCCTCCATGTGTAACGTCAATAGTGGTATCGCATTAAGCTAGGGTTGTAGTTAATATACCCTTCGACCAACGGATTGAGTCTTTCCACCATTGGCCTGAATACTCCGCCCGCGTATGATGGTATATTATGCGTTAACTTATGAAATGAATCATCTTGAAGCAGGCAATCACCTCGTGTAACGGTTATGGATTGATAGGGGGGGTGGGTTTGTATCAACGATCAAGGGGCATCTGCCGAGCACGTACCTACATAAAGGCATACGATCATCATAAGCGGCATCGGGTTAATCCGCTATGGCATATCGTTATCAAGTGAAGCGCTCTGCTTAAAGAGAGTTCGATAACTTTCAAGGGCTTACTTTGAAGTCGGTAGCTCTACAACTTCAAATCGACACAATGCTGCTTGTAAAACTCAGCCAGACCACATGCTGCCATCTTGTCTTCTCTGCCATTCTCATGTTTGGATGAGTGGCTACATGTTGAACCTTCCTCGTAAACGTATAGTTTCCTTGACTTTGTGAAACGTCACATTAACCCCTTTTCACTTACAGCGAGAGAGCAGTCTTTCTCACCACTTCTAATGATGGAACAAATCCTTCCTCTCCTGACGGTACGAATCCGCAACCAAGAAAGCAAGCTCAAGGGCCTGCTTCTCGTTGAGTCGGGGATCACAGAAACTCGTGTAATTCGTGCTCAAATCATCCTCATCAAGCCCCTCGCTACCACCCATACACTCCGTCACAGCGTCTCCCGTAAGCTCGAGGTGCACACCGCCCAGGTAACTACCTTCCTCGCGGTGCACCTTGAGCGTCTCCTTCAGCTCCTCGAAGATATCGCCGAAGCGCCGCGTCTTTATCCCCGTCGCCGTCGACCGCGTGTTCCCGTGCATCGGGTCGCACTGCCAGATGCACCGGCCCTTGTACTCGCTGCCCTCGACCGCGCGGATGTGGCCCGGCAGCAGCTCGCGAACCCGCGACGCTCCGTACCGCGTGATCAGCGTGATCTTGCCGACCTCGCGCTGCGGGTTCAGGGTCCGGAGGAGTGACAAAAGGTCCGATGTCGGGGTCGTGGGCCCCACCTTTATGCCGATGGGGTTCGCGATGCCCCGGAAGAACTCGACGTGCGCGTGGTCGATTTGCCGCGTGCGGTCGCCGATCCAGAGGAAGTGTGCTGAGGTGTCGTAGTATTCCTTCTGAGGTTCTTGGGGAGTTGATTCGCTATTAGGGATGGCGCTGGTGCTACTGCTTTCCTCGTCACCGGGGAGAACGGGCTTCTCCATTAGCCGCGTGAGGCTCTCCTCGTACTCGAGTAACAGCCCCTCATGGCTGGTGTAGAGGTCGACGGTGTCCAGCTTGGGACTCTTGTCGGCACCAATGGTGTGCATGAAACGCAGCATATCCTGTAGGAAGCGCACGGCCTCGGTATATTTGGCCTTGAGCTGCGGGTCTTTGACGTGGCCTAGAGACCAATTCAAGGGCCGGTGCAGATCTGCTATGCCTGCTGCAAGGGCTGCACGCACGTAGTTCAGCGTGGCTGCTGAGTGATGGTATGCTCTGTATATAGGAGAAAAGGGGTCATGGTAAGCTTAATGCTCAATAAAGTTCAAGAAGATATCAGCCGTACCTAACAAGCCTCTGGGGATCCAAGTCACGGTCCTCAAGGTGGTAGCCATTCAAGATGTCGCCACGGAAAGACGGAACCTCCTTGGTCTCGCCGTTGATGACGACCTTTTCGTTCGGGCTGGACCGGGGCTTGGCGTACTGGCCGGCCATACGGCCAATGCGGACAACACGCTTGTTAGCACCCCATACTAGGACCAAACTCATCTGTAGGAGCAATTTGATCTTGGACTCGATAGCATCGGCGCGGCAGTAGTCAAACAGCTCGGCGCAGTCTCCTCCTTGCAAGAGAAAAGCCTCTCCGCGGGCCACGTCTCGTAGACTGGCCTTGAGCCGGGCGATTTCAATAGGATGTACAATGGGCGGCAATCGGCCCAACTCAGACGTGGCGCATTTCACGGCGCCGGTATCTGGGTACACGGCCGGCTGCTTAATTGGCTTGGAGCGCCAGGACGAAGGCGTCCAGTCTGAGGAGCCGTTTGCGGACTCGACTGAGGAGGCCATATTCACACTCTGGGGTCAATTGGAATGTAAATAAGAATTGAACTGAGAAAGGTTTACTCAAAGTCAAATTCCCAATACGATATCTCAAAACCGGCGAGGAATTCAACTATGAGTCAAGGAACTGAAAAGCTATAACAACCCGGACAGATTTATTACCTAATTCGGAAGACCCTAAGAGCGATCGTCAGCGGGAACAGAAGACTTTTCCCGCATACTGTACGTACTCTTTGGGAAGCCGCAACAACAAGGATACCCCTGAACCTGCAGTAGCTTACTTCTCATTAAGGAATATTGAACTCCGCATATTACATATTTGGGTATTAAGCAGTTAAGCATGTAGAGAAGCTGCCCCGCATCAATTAATCAATCCTCCATCGCAAAATCAATATCAAGTACCAATCCAACACCATATCATCATCTCGAAAAGAAACAAATATGGCCGAACCACAACCCCGAGGCGTACACGAAGGTGCCGGATCCGGCGATGTCGAGGATGAGGTTCAGACCACCGCAAAGTCGGCCGAGGACCGAAAGGCGGCTGCGGCCATGGCCAGTCTCGACGCGCGGGGAGACGACGCCAGTACAAGCAACGCAGTCGACCAAGAAGCCGTGAGCAAAGCTGTGAAAGGCCTTGGAAATGGCGGTGCTACCGAGAAGAAAGAAGTCAAGAAAGTCAAAGTGGACGCTGCTGACGTCGCGTTATTGGTATGTTCCGGTGAATCCAATAGTGGTAGTGGCATTATTGTAGATGCTGACGAGTCACGATGCTATGACAGGTTGACGAGCTAGACCTTACCAAAACTAAGGCTACCGAGCTGCTTAAGGCGCACGATGGCGACGCAGTGCAGGCCATGAAAGCTTTCATTTCCACGTGAACATGATTACTATTAAGATAATAAGCGAACTTTGGGTTGCATTTGTCGCATCAGAGGCGTCATGGACTTGGCACGGTGATAGAGAAAATCGATATACCCAGTTAGATACGGGGAACATGCTCTAGGAGAACTAGGAATGGTTAGCCTAGCGGAACGAGACATCCATACGGATCTCCCAGACATCACGAAAGAGGCCTACTACGAATCAGCATCACTTGGAAGCAAATGGTCATGTTGTGTTATCTACTTACGACCACCGCTAGAAGCTGCCATGGAATGGGATGTCTCTAACTCGCACACTCCTGGGTTTATTAATCTAGTTGTATTATGCATCTGGCCGGCGTCCGTCTCCATGATTATTATTTGGCTGATTATATGAACACAATGCGATTGTATACGTCACAACCTCTTGCCTAACGGACCCCTCTAGAATCTCACCTCCAACCCATTAATAGCTGTCTACGTGCAGCATCTATCATCTAACCCTCCATCTTAGATATAGGTAATCTCATATCTATTTTTGAATTAAGAGTTTCACGCCCCGATTATATTAATATGCTAGCATTTCTAGCTGCTAAAGAGCTTTGATTGCGTTCGGCGTTAGTTGATCGGTCTTAAATTCATCCTCTTTATCACCATATAAAATCTTCGGAAATCCTAACCAGAGCCAAACCCAGTATCCAACAGGGTCTAGTTCACAGGATCGCTAACTTGGCACTACCTGGATTCGATATAACTATTACGGGCAAAATATCTTACGGTCTTACTCAGCTTATCTATAGGCGTGTCACTTATTAATCAGCGTGCTGCTGATGGCGGAGATGTCAAACTACCCCGGTGAACAGCTCCATCGCATTGATTAGTCACAAGGCGAAAGTGGCCGAAGGATTCATCAGTGGCATCTAAACCCATGATACTCCATAACTACCATGCAATCAATAATTCTAAAGGGGTCTTAAGGCTGATATCATGATGATGGCGGCCAAGGCCTACGTCACGTCAATTTATATAAGGGACCGGTTCCTTCTGCAAGTTGGGCAGCTCGTAGCGAAGAGCCTCAGAGCAAAGCCTCAGAAGAGACAAACCTCCTAGGTAAAATCGGACTTCAGATCACCCATCATGCGCTTCCCGAACTTTGTTCTACCGCTTCTAGCTGTGGCAGCTCGAGTAACAGCAGCCCTGACGAAATGGGATGACTGGGAGCATGGCCGAGTAGCGTTACAAGACGTCAGCATACACTTCCGATATGCTGGCTCGGGTCCCCCGCTACTACTCGTCCACGGAAATCCGCAGTTTAGCTTGACATGGCAGTTCATCGGTCCCATCCTGGCACAGAATTACACTGTTATTGCACCCGACAACCGTGGCGCCGGCGATTCCAGCATCCCGCCAGACGGCAACTATAGCGCCACTGCGTCCGCCGCCGATCTGAAGGGTGTGTTGGACTTCCTCAACATCAGCTCGACGTACGTCTTCGGACACGACAAGGGCGTCGGCATGGCCCTCGCGCTAGCCGTGCAGAACCCGGGTTTAGTAAAGAGACTAGGCGTAGCCGAGTACCCTCTCCCGGGCTTCGGGTATGAGACTGCGGCTACACCCGCGCCGTACTGGGACCTGTACCAGAACCCACAACTAGCATTCTTCCAGATCCCCGATTTTGCCGAGTTCTTGATGAGCGGAAAGGAGAAGCAGTTCCTAGAGTGGTACTTTTACCACGGCAGCTACTCGGGCCCGACGGCGTTCTCGGAGGACACGGTGAACCGCTACACGAGTAGCATTGCGAAGCCTGGGTTCCTGAGGGCGATGCTGGGTCCGTTCTCGGCGACTTCTGTAGCTGATGACTCGTCTTTCTTTAAGAGGACTTTGGGTGTGAGTCCTTTGGGCATACCGGTCCTTGCCATGGGTGGGGAAGCAAGCCTTGGGTTGAGGAGCATGTTGCAGCAGTCTTTTGAGCCTGTCGCGAGTAATCTGGAACTTGACACCGTTCCGAAAGCGGGGCACTGGATTGGTAAGCTTGCCCCTATTCGTGCGATCCACGACTTGAGTACATGAAAGGCTAACGTATTGATGGTATAGCTGATGAGAACCCTGTCTGGGTTGCGAACCGTGTTCAGAAATTCTTAGCTAACGACTCGTCTCCTTTGGATCCTGTAGATCTCTCCTATCTTAAAGATATGGTGACGTTGAACGTGGGCTACTTCGGGACGCTGAGGAATGCAGCTTTAGGGGGCTTGACGGTTTCGTGAGCTCTCGGGACGGAATCACGCGGCGATCTTGGAACTGAGAGGGCTTGTATCTGGGAAACGGGTATACCCATAAACAGTTAATAATTGAAATGTGAGCTTTAATATGCCGTCCCCTTTCAGTTCTTTCCCAATGGAATCATATAAAGGGCATTGAGTCATGTTTTCAGTAGATAGAAGCAAGCATCATACCGTAACGGGCGCAAAACACCATTACGTAAGCACTAACTATAAACAGACCTTCATTATCCAATGTAGGGCTCACACAACGAATGATGGTTATCGATGAAGAAGCTATGAAGGCAATAAAGCAAGGCACAGATGTTTTTTGGTACCATTACGGGATGAGTGAATTGGTCTCTAAGCCTTCATCCATGGAGCTCTGTTTGATAGCCCTGAGACACTTTGACATTTAGCGTAGTCATAGTACCAATAGGTACTTATTTGTCTATAAGATAGGTAGGTAATCAGGGTGATAACGTTTATAGAGACGAGAAAAGCCAGAGACCAATCTTTCAACAATCTCCGTAACACCTGCCAACATAGCAAAAGGAGACGAAGAGAAAGAGAAAGTGTGTATATTCTATAATTTCTAACCAATGTATCTTGTATTTGAGCAAATGCTTGGTATCATTGTATCGGGCCTGGGCTTTCTCAGATGAACAAGTACTTGCTGGCTCATTACATTATGACGGAGTAATACATCCTATGGGTCTGCACACGGTAGTCATGTTTGCTTTTGTGACCTTCCAGGATCAAAGGTAATTACTCAATTACTTGATTCATCTATCAGCCAGGAGTTTTCGTTATATCGGTAAGCCTTAGAATAGCAAGCTAGTCATTTTATCTCTCTTATTTATCTACCGGTAGCCTTTCCCCTTTCTCTTCTTTTACCCCTTTCTCTCTCCCGTCTTAGAGAGAATAGGAAGAATGTACCATCGCCTCAAACTTAGCATTTCCTTCTCTTTAGCTTAGCTAAAAGGGGGTTTCTCATATAATAGTGTTTATGTGAGATTATGATGTATTAGAATGCTTCACTTCCCTTTTATATAAATAATGAAACGTACAAGTCACTACCGTAGATATTTCCTAGCTCGGTCCCCAGCAACGTGTGTGTGCTTTCTTGTCAGGCTTCCTCTTCACTCGTGTCAGCTGGCATGATTAGGTACTAAAAGGATATTCGTAATTCGAAGTTACTTTTCGTACCTACCTAGGCAAAGCGCCCATGCGTCACTTGGGTTTTGTTTGTGTGTTTTGTGCACGGCGCGTGTGCACAGCCCTTGAAAATTTGGACAATGATAATTTCACCCGTTCTTCCACACAAGATCTCTTTTCTATCTTGTTTACCTTCACTAACCTTTCTCGTCGTCCTTCATCTTTCGTCGCTCAACCATAAAGCCGCCATCACATTGAACCAGTTGATACACGGCACTCATCGACACGCAGAGCTTGCTAACTCACACGACTCGCCACCTTAAATAATTTGCCGACATACGGAACTCGCCAATAAACACGACCATGGGGTATTCACACGGTGTTTTCAAATTGATCCTACCCAAAAGAGACCTGCCGACTCAAACGATGAGTGTGTCAGAGGTGCGAGAACAAGGAGTGATCATGATATCTCGCATCTGGAAGCATTTCGAGAAGCTTGAAAATATTATCAAGCGCCATGAAAGGCAGATTCAGCGTCGTTGGCAGAAGAAGTCGAAAGTGGCGAGACAACACATGCTTAAACGGGCCTGGGGATCCTCGCCACCGATGGCTACAATGCACCGGCCTGACGTCTTCCATATAAGATGTCGTCATCCCTCTGCGCCCGTGGAAAGGTCGCATTTCATGTTGCCTTACATAAACTTGGAGGACTTAGAAAAAACAGAACCCTTGTTGCTGCTGCTAAACGCGCGGGGAAGAAGCAGCCCATCCACATTCGCGTTCACTGATCTGGAACACGCAATGTTTGGATATAGAGTTGGTGCATTGTGTGGACCTCCATTCCTAGATAGATGGAATATGAGGTTCACAGGCCGGGATAGCCCCAGTACGTACGGAGAACTCGTCTCTTAGGAAGACGACAACGATGCGTACCAACGGCTACATAGTCGCCGAGACCTCAGTCCCGGCGAAGGCCTCTGGGTCCTGGAAATTCAGGATCGCCTATACCAATTCTTGCTGGAGATATGCAAGGTAATTCTTCACGACTTGGATTTGGAAGATGAGCAGCTACAGACCCTGCCTATACAACAAGAGCCTCCCCTTCCAACCAATAACCACAGCGGCGATGCTCTTACCACCTCTCTCATGATCACCAGATATGAAGCCACGTATCACCTACCATCGAAACTCGACGTTCGGCGGCTACAATCTCTCATCAGCGCCAAGCGCTCTGAAGTAGAAGACCGTCTGTATGCGCTGCGTGAGGATCCGGGCTTTTTTGCTTCCAAAGTCTTGGAATTGTATCAGCATCGCCCGGAACAGCTGCTTGCCCCCAATGGTGAATGTCACCCACTCGTAAGGACAGAGGACCAACGCAAGGAGCTCATGGGACTCGTTACAATGCAAGTTGCGACTTATTCCATGGCTGATGTTGAGGTTTGGGCGTTCATGCATGAGCAAGTCAACCACCTCGCTGCCATGAAGGAAAGGTTTTTCGATGGTGCCGATAACAAAATACAACCTGAAGACGATCTGCCCCCAGAACTAGCACAGGAATTGTATTCATTTATCACTCACCTGGACAACTTTATGAAACCCTTCATAGTACAAGCCGAGCGGACGGCAATGACTTCGCCCACTCTAAGACATTTGGTTCGATGTGATCCTGATAAGGTTTCGGCAGAAACTTTCTATGAGGTTGAAGCTGTCAAGTTCGACTACTCTAATATAGAGCTAGCCAAAGTGGAGGGGGAATACCTTTGGATCTTGAAAAACATGTCCGACAAAACGTACAGCAAAAATATAGGAGTTCACACCTGCGTAGAGGAGCTTGAGCGTATGGCTAGCCAACCCGAAAGCCGGAAGCTCATCACAAATTATATGGCAGAGTATTACTCCGACATTTGCATCATGACCGAATGCAGACGCCAAATCGAGCTGTTTCAACCCTGGGCTGCTACATTTCATACCGCCATGGACGAAGAGGAGATGCGTCAGCGAATCACGACTCACTGCCAGCGCACCCTCGATGCATTTGCCCCATTGCTTTATTTTAAAGTGACGGAGGAAACATGCTTGGCTGGCGCTGCCATAGCAAAAATGAAGTATCCTGTCGACAAGCGGCCCAGTCAGTCTAACGTTGAAGCTATGCAAGCCGCCGAGACTGCGCTGGATTCCTTTTGGGAGAAGGTGATGACTGATTGCCGCCGGGAAGGCCTCTGGAGAGGACGCGTGAAAGACATCCTGCTACGCAAGCCTGAACGGACAGCTGGCTATGTTGACACATCCAAGAGTACCAAGAACATCTCTTCGGATAACACGACGATAGAGACCTTGGGGGACAACAGCCTGAAACAAGATACAGAACAACAGAGCAGACTCTTGACGGCGCCCAAAGTGAAACAGAAGACCAGACCACTAGAGCATCCAGTACAAGAAGATGCAGCCAACGGAGCCAACGACGGAAACCAGCCAGACGATGGAGGAAATCCACCACAACCAACATTCGAGGTGGACAAGCGTGCAAAGAAAGTCTTCAGCATGCTCTTCCACGACCCGTCCGTTTCCCGATCTCGGCTTCCAGGCGAGATCCCTTGGGCTGACTTTCTCTACGCAATGTACCATATAGGCTTTGGCGTCGAGAAACTGGGCGGATCCAGGTGGCAGTTTACTCCAGGGCCAACTCTTGAGGGAGACGAGTACTCGCGTGGCATTCAGTTCCACGAACCTCATCCGAGCGACAAGGTTCCGTTTCGGATGGCGAGACTGTACGGAAGGCGGCTGGCTCGAGCATACGGATGGGATGGTGAAATGTTCCTTGAGAAAGAGGGCACGAACTAGAGGTAGCACTAGGTCGAGTTGATATAACGAATGGAGAAACGTAATAGACAGAAATCGATGCACTGTGAATACCTTATTGCCACATGAACCAATGCGTATAGGTTTATCACGAACAGGCCAGAAAATGTAGAATGTATGCCCTCTCGCCATTATCTCCACTCTTGTAGCCCCTTTTATAAATAGGGGTAAAAATACCGCACCATCCCGGAAACACACCAAAAGGAGTCATCATGCTATTCTGTCACTCGACAATACTTTAACAGACAAAATCTACTTAACCTATTACATATGAGACCAACTTACTAGCAGAGACTCTCGTGGGCCTCCGAAAGTTTAGGCGACTTCAACGTTGAAATGCCTGGTGATCCTGCCGCTACTTTTGTGGTACCCCCTGCCCTTTTCTTAGGGTCGTCTCTTGGTGGTGTGAACTACCACAGGTCTCCATAGAGGAACTTCGCTGCTTACCAACCGTGAAATGATGATTGATCGCACGTTGTTAGGTTGCCTGTTCACCAAACCTAACAGGTACTTAGAATTCCACTCTTATTGACGTAGAATGTAGATCAACGAAGGAAGCGCACTTACGATGGTGTTCCTAGTACTGTATTTGGGGAGTGATGGCTGTAATTTGCACTGGCTCATTCTACATTAGCTGCTATCGTCCTGATGACGCATCTTCTAGGCTTATATACTCCCTCCTTTCTTGGTTATTTCTCCCTATTCTCCGCCGGTTACCTTCTCTTCGATTCCTAACGAACGACCGTAGACTCGGTAAACAGACAGCCACCAGACTAGCAACTATTTCGACCAGACACCATACGTTGATAGTATGAGTAATATTCGCCTTCGGTGCGTTTCGGACCAAGTACAGCGTGATCCATCGTGCCAGCGCTGCTGTGATGCTCAGCGCCGCCATACACACCACGAATACAATCCCGCTTATCTCTGCTTTCCCCATTCTAGTCTTCATGGTAAGCCGCCGACGTTCCCGGTTCATGGTAAATAACGCCAAGAGAGGTACAGTGAGAATGACTAGATCTGTTGAGATATTCGCCGCCGTGGATATGGATACGGATTTTATATCGTGAACGGCGGAACACTGATGGCCGGTAATATCCCAGTTCCTGCTTACAGGCGAGCACCACGCCGTTAGAAGCACCATATGAAGTATGAATGTGGCCCCCGTATATACACTCGCGCACCCAAGCATGACTTTAACAGCCTTTCGTTCTATCTGACACAGAAAGTTGGCAAAGAATAGGATTAGGGCGAATTTAGTGGCCCAGAGCGAGATGTAGACGAAGAATAGGGCGATCCAGGAGACGTAGAGGATGTGAGCAGACACGGACCACGGGACGCCGTAGAAGAGTTCGCTTGGCGGAGAGTGGATATAGTGCTGCCGAAGATTGTTCTTCCACGTGTTGATGCTGATGAAAACCATTCCCGAAAGCCACGACAAGAGCAGGAGACCATCGGAGATATTGAGTGTGATGGAGCGCGGTTCGGATCTCCTGAAGTATAACCAGAAGCGTAGAATTATCGGGATCAAAGCAATTGTCATGCCCACCCAGTCGATGACTATGAAGGCGGCTACGCGAAGTCAGGCTGTGCCCTTAATAGGTATTCAAGATTTGAGTAGGAAACGTACGCAACGGAATATCTATATCTTGGTACATTGTGTGTGTGTGCTAATAAAGTATCCATGTTGACGGAAAACTGGTTGATACTGAATCTTCAGAGCTACAAGAACATCGTGCTGTCATGGTATTGGAGTTATACGATATATCGATCATTGTCGATTACGGGAGGCATAAAAATCATCTGCCATACGGGGTTTCCGAGTGAACTAATATTCAGGCCATGGTCACACAGCATAGCATGCATCCTCCTATCAGCAGCTGTATAACAAGTATAGGTTACACAAGATGTAGTGCCTTAGCAAGGAGCCAGGCAGTGTAAACCGAGCACCTTATAGGTACAGATGTATATTAAAACAACCTGATTCAGAGCCTCGCTGGTATGGACAGAGTTGGGATTTATAAGGCAGTTTTCAGTGCCGACGTTCCATCGTTGTATGCAACTAACAGGCGATCCCATCCACATCAGAGGGGAGACATGAGCTCCAATCTTGGCAAAGGAACAATGTCACCTCTATTGTATGGTATATCATTTCTGAGGAAGGAGCATGCAAGCTGACTGGATTTGTTCCTGGTACTCATTGGAGGCATGTCGGACGACCGTATCGCCTGTGACACAGTCAGGATCCACGTCAGCAGCTTGAGAGGCCTTCAGTGCGACGGAGTGCTCCAATTCTGCAGTCATCATTTCCAAGCATTAAGGGTTTATAGTTGCGAAAAAAGGTCATTTTAACCTATTGCTTAAGGCGACTAGATTAACCAACTTGGGCTACGAATGGCTCTGGATAAGATACCCAATTTGTGCTTAGATTGAATGCACATCATCTGTAGGACAGGGGAAGAATAGGTACCTAGGTGGTTACCTCTTTAGCATAGTGACTACGCCTAATGCCCATTCCATGCAGATTCGCGGACGGAACAAAATCTGTCAATATATGACGCAGTGCTAGCAGAATCTGCAAGCGGCAGAGACGATTTTCTATTGATTGGCGAAGTCTCTTTCACGATTACCTGATTATGTGTCCTGGAGAACTTAAGGATTGAGAGATAGATGAGAAGTAAGGTACATACACTGATATAAGCCCATAGGAGGAGGAGGGATATGTTCAGACGAGGTGCTCTCCGTAATGCTCTGGATTCCTTGGCGACAACAGCAGGAAAAGTGTGTGAGATGCTGACCATTCATGATGTTCGGAGGGAGCGACAATTCAAGGTCGTATTGACTGCTCTAATCCGTCCTGGCGCTGTTGTACAAGCATCCTCCCAACCCCAGTAACGGCGGGGGATAGGGCTCTGGCTGACCCCTTGTAAGTTGGCTTTAAGGACCCTACCTTATGTGGCGTCTGCTGGCACTGGAAATTACAAGGCTGTCACATTTTCCAGACCTCAATTTCAACCCCCTCTTTTGACCTGAGACGTCCCATCACTTATGTACCTTGTTGTACATGTCAATACACACCTTGCAAGCCCTTATGGCGTATTAAAAAAGAGGTTTAATAGTTTGTCCGAAGCGTGGGAAGTCAGACAAGGCCGCAGGATGTCCGTAGTAGTTATACTTGTAGGGAAATGCTCAATATCTAATGGTTTTCAGCGGATATCAGGTATTTATCAAATTATCCCATAACTACACATAGGGTCTAGAATAAAGACTTGAGCTTTAAATCATTCATTAGGAATTCTCGCGAGATTAGAGTCATTTGCCAAAAAATGCGTGAACAGCCTTTTAGTTGAGACAGATCTATTTTAATCTTTATATGGGGGCTCATTCCCTCTAACGAAGGGAATCCGATAGGTAAGAAGCTTGGGGAGCGCCTTCCAGCGCAATTTACTGTAGTGTACTTTGCCGTCTCTAAGGAAGAAGCAATCCAATATGGTTCCGAGGATAACCGCATCTTGGACCAGGTTGATACGTTCTTCCAACACCTTGCGAGTTTCCTTTGACATCCCATTGAACAACTCATTCCAGAATGCCCTTTCCGCCATCTCAAACCCGGCAGGCATCCGGAACTCGCCTTCATCATCATATTCGCCTATGAGGACGTGAATGCGACCGAAGCCAACCCCAAAGGGCAGTGGGGTGGACAGCTGCCACTCGAGTAAGCCAGTGACATGGCAATTTCCGTCAATGAGCACGTTCACTTGGTCGAGGTTGTAATAAGCAACCCACAGCGGGAGACTAGCCAGGTCTTCAAGATTGTTAAGGAAGCCTCGAACAGCATCCTTGTATGGCTGTGTTCCCTTCAATGGGGATGCTAAGATGTCAGTTAAATGAGAGCGAACCTTGTTGGAAACAACCTCATTACTGTTATTAGCGAGACAGCCTTTCGAGAAGACACGGCCAAGTGAATAAATAACCGTAATACGGCCGACAACTCTATTCCCTGCGAGTTCGTACCCTGCGAGTTCGTACCCAGCGAATCCGTGCCCAGCGAGTTCGTAGCGCCATGGCTTGCCATGTATACGAGTGAAGGAATAAGCCCAAGCGCCCTGATCCTCCAGCTCTTTATCCTTAAGAGCTTTGACGTCGGGAACAACCGATCCCAGCGCCCGCCTTGCGATTTTGAATGGGTTAAGGTCAAGCCGATCAGTGCGGAATTGTATAATCACCTCACTACCGTCCGCTAGGGTGAAGAACAACTTTCTGCTGTATATAGGGTGTTCATTAACATGCTTCACAGCAATGCCTAGATGTTCAACAGCCAGCTGCTTTGCCTTTTCGATCCTTTTGGAAAGAGTGTTGATCGACGTAGGTAGGTCACGGCTAAAGTAAATCTCAGGCATTGTGAACCACTTTAGATGGAGGTTGCGAATGAAGTGAAATGCGGTTCTTAAAAGACCGATGTGTAGGGCACGAGATCCGTGGGATGTCCGGAGTGGCTTGGCTTGGGATACCTACCTAGGTAATATATCATTCTTGGTGAAAATCATAGGTGCTTGCTTCTGCAGAAGAGCCGCGGCTTACGCAGTGCCTTATTGGAGTCACCTCGCTCCATGAGACAACTATCTCTTAACGCAAGAGCCAACATATTCATCTAGTGACTGATGATAGGCAAGCCAACATCAATTGGCAACAGCGGTTTGCCAACTCTGAAACCTCAATCAGCCCAAAACAGTCTATACGGGATGCTACACTCTTAATGACTACTCGCTCAGACTTATTCCGTCAATAGGAATACGCTTGATGTCTGACTTATTCTTTTGTGTAGCCTTGATAGCGTCAAAGTTCCCTTACCGTAGCCGAACACGGCAAGCTTCAGCCAAACAGCCAACCTCTGATGGAAACATGCTTGCGTAGGTATAAATTCACCACTGGGCCAGGCGTGGATCTGTCGGCCCATGAAGACTTCGTCACCAAAAGTGGCGAAGTTGTTCTGGAGCTCGGAGGTCAGGATACTATAATATCAGCCTCAAAGGCGTTGTGGTTCTTGGGAGTCTTTGTGACCCACATGTTTGGAAATTAGAAATAAGTGCAACCAATACAGTCACTGGATGAGCCCCCCGGCCATGGAATTGATACAGATACATCGTGTGGAAGTACCACCAAATGTCGGTCAACCCTATGAGGTATTCATTCTCCACAATAAAACGAGCCCCTGAAAAGTCCCCATTCATGCGGGGGATTGACAGCACGGCAGCTTCGTGTTGGGACCTACCAAATCACGCCCAACGCATGCTTGGCAGGGACAAAGAGAACGATATAAACATCAAACATTTTATTACTCTCCATACTTAAGAGTCATATTATATTATATCCTCCCATTATATCTGCCCCTCCACCGCCGACAGGGTTAATCTGCAAACATGGCTACATACACCAACGACGATGATACGGCGGGGGTTCCCCAAGCTCCTGGCGTTGAACATACCGAGCTACTCTCCTTTCTACAATATTTCGAGACCCTTTTCATCATCGACGATTCCTCGCATATGAAAAGACAGTGGAGCGATGTGTCGGCTCTGATCCAGGCAGTCGCCCCGATCTGTCTCAAGTACGATGAAAATGGCATCGACATCTACTTCATCAACCACCGGCCCACCTTCTACTTCCCGGGCATGTCAGTCCGCAAGTCTGGTTACAACCACATCGGCCAAGTCCACAGCGACACCGGTAAGCGGGACAGTGCGCAGGGTATCTTCCGGGACGTCAAGCCCGGCGGCAAATGCAAGCTAGGAGCTCGGCTGAAGAAGATCCTATCTTGGTACATTGAGCAGCTCAAACTGGACCCGCAACGTCCTCCCCTCAATGTCATTGTCATCACGGCCGGGATATCGGACGATGACTTTGCGGGCCCGTTGACCGATGCAGCGAGGGAGCTCGACAACATGAAGGCGCCCCTGCACCAGCTGGGCGTGATGCTCTTCCAGTTGGGCGATGATGAGGAGGCGCGAAGTAAGTTCGAGCACGCCGACGATGAGATGTGGAAGAAGGAGGGTACGAGAGATATCGTGGACACCGTTACGTGGCGTGGCTGGCCTGCCAGCTTCGGTTCGGACGATATGGTTAAGGCAGTCCTGGGTGCTGTGTCGAAGAAGATGGATAGCGCGAAGTCGGCTCTTGTAGGAACGGTGCCGCCGGAGCGTCGTGAAACCACCCTTTGATCTGGCTGAGGGGTCGGGGACATGTTTTTGGTGATGATATCGACTTAAGAACATCCGGCCTGCAGAAGGCTGGATGATATATACCAATAGAAAGCATGAAATTGGGCGTTTACTGCAAATTTATTCCACTTGCTCTACCTATGATTCTATGGTATCACTCAAGGAGCATCCTAACCAAGTTGACATTGGATATTTTTCACTAAATATTAGCAATTCTGCTTTTTGCTGTGCATTGCGGTAAACCTTGCAAAGGTAGAAGTGAAACTTGGATCATTATTGAGAGATAAGTCGTGATATAGCTGTACCTAGGTACCTATATGAATTTAATCGGATAAACTAGGAATGTATAAGGCTCCTTACCCATATAGAAGCAAGTAACTCAACTACCTCTTTAGATAGACTTATCTTTTCGTTCTGGACCATAGGTAGCAATATGACTTTCCTTCCGCCCCTGCTAGACAAATACGCTGTATAGGTATGACTAGACATTCTGAGGCACCCGCATCTCCATTATATGATTTACTACACCGGTTTCTAACCTATATCCTACACTGTTCACTTGACTGATATTATGTATATTCACCACTGTGTCTAAGGGATCGGATCGACGTATCGTCTACCTACCTAGGTACCTGGTCGTTATTTCTTCCCTCGCCTCGCCTCGCCTTCTCTTTGCTAGTATGCTATAGGTAATAGTCTAAGTGGGTAACCTGCTCTGTTGGTCTATAGTCCACCCTCCACTAGTAGCAATGGTCTATGAAGCTTGTTAAGTTGACCAATAACATCCATCCGTCTTCGTGGCTCAGTTGGTTAGAGCGTTGGTCTCATAGAGATATGACCCAGTCAACCAGATCGGGATATCCAAAGGTCGTGAGTTCGAGTCTCACCGAGGACATTATTCATTGAAAAGCAGAAGTGCAACTTGAAAAATCTTTTTTGCTCCATTTTTATGTTTGTCTATGGAGTCTGGACCCTTACTTTAGTGTGCTTTAGTGGGTCCTGACACGGCTATCAATGTCTCGTTGGAATGGACTCTGATTCTCGCCCATAATAATAACTTATAACCTAACTCGATATTCTGCGTTATCTTGGGACGGATCAGCTCGCATGAACAAAGTGTGTTCCATGTACGTAAGCAGAGGGAAATGTTACATATCAGGTGTATTCCCTAGAGTGAATAGTATTAGAGAGGCGGACTCTGAGCCTAGTCTATATGAGGTACCTAGGCTACAGACCTGAACTTCGCAAAGAGCAGTTGATTCCTTTAGTAGACATAACTGCTGAATCATCCATGTATGCGGGCGTGTTTCCCCCTCAATTTTGCCGTCCATAATAACGCCATGCGTAAGCTATCAGTCCCTGGAATAGCCAAATGCACTCCTAGTTCACTTTCATGCGGGTATCAACTCCAGACTGGGCGGGATATTTGCGTATTTCATGTCGCGGGGCTCTCATTTGTCACGATCTCCACCAATTCTCTCCAGTGCTTCCAGCATGACGACGGAATTGCCTCGGATGACCTAGTACGGCTGTTAGCAGATATCGATATTGGCTTGTCGGTACTGGTAAACACGTACAACCATGCCTAGCTTGACTTTTTCGCCTCCGTCTTTCTCCTCCACGGCATCGTCTAGAACAATGTTTAGGAACACCTATGCGAACAATCAGCTCCTATGTACCGCGGAATAGCCATTTGCGACGCGTAGAAAGAGACGGGATAGGGTCGGTAGGTTGCTCACATCGTAACCGCGGAGAATGCCTAGAACCTTGCGGCTCCCATTCAGCTGGACGAAAAGTCTCTTGTCGAGGTACTATAAAATATTGGTAAGCCTGGTGTTACAAATTGGAATGCGATTGAGAAACACACTTTCTTGAGCTCTGGCTGTGCAGGCGCCATCTTGTCGTGATTTGTACGGAGTTGTGGTTGAGAGCCGAAGATGGTCGGTATTGCATTCGGTGTTACACTTGATTGAACGTTCGCGATCGAAAAGAACCTAAAGCTCGCGGTTGGCTGATAAGATAGCGCGTTAGCTCCCTATCGATAACGAATTACTTGGCCCCATAATACAAAGGGTACAGAGTGAATCGTGGATTTCTTCTTGACTTCAACAATCTTTTTGGAACAGCAAAACTTGTCATTCGATTGAAACTTCCCTCGTTCGGACTGGTGATTAGATACGGGAAAATTAAAAATGAGCGCGTTTGGGGCTAAACGGAAAGCGCGCAAGATCACTGTCCAAGATGACGATGACGATACGATCTCAACCGATGCCTTGAATCCACCAGAAGAGCCCCAAGGACCTGCGTTACAACCGTCGTTCAAGACAAATCGCAAGCCATTCAAGCACTCATCGTTAAGGAAAAGTATCAACGTCGATAAGCTCGAAAATGATACATCCCCTACTGATCAATCTGCGCCTACAGATACGAAAGACACAGAAGATAACGAGGATGGCGGTGCTCCACGAATTCGCCCGCCACTGGGAAGATCAGGGTCTACAAAGATCAAGAAACGAGCTTCTAGTTCACGCCTATCATTCGGTGGTGCTGTTGAAGATGTATCCGCGGATGAGGACTCAATGATACTAGGGGAGGAAGTCTCTACACCCAAAAGAGCTACAACTCTCGCGCATGCCGCAGCCGAGAACAGCGCCTTCAAGAAAGGAATAGCTAAAAATCTCCCTCTCGGCCGGCTGCCGATGCGCCCTACCGACACAGAAGACGACCGTCCGCGATATAGCAAAGAATACCTATCCGAGCTGCAACAGTCAACTCCAAACACACCCCAAGACCTCTCTAAGCTACAACCAGGATCCGACGATGAGATGAGCCTCGACCCGTCCGAACTCGAAGGAGCCCTAGTCGTGGAAACTACAGCAGCTCAGTCTACCACTCCTTCAAAGAGCACAACCATCCTAACCGAAGCCGAGATTCAAGAAAAGAAATCCCGCCGCGCCCGCTTAGCCAAGGAAGGCAAACACGACACCGACGACTTCATCTCCCTCTCCGACTCCGACGGCGACCGCCGCGGGCACGGGGACTCATACCTGTCCGTCCTCTCGCGACGCCAAGACGCCTCCCACCGAAAATCCAAAGACACGCGTCTCGTGCGCGAGGACGAGGACCTAGGCGAAGGCTTCGACGAGTTCGTAGAAGACGGGGGGCTCTCTCTCGGCAAAAAAGCCGAGCGCGAGGCGCGCCGCAAGCGCCGCGCAGAAATGGCGTCGCTGATCACGGCGGCGGAGGGCGGGTCGGACGACGAATCGGACGACTCGGAAGCGGAGCGGCGGGCGGCGTACGAGGCGGCGCAGACGCGCGCGGGCATGGACGGGCTGGCCGAGGAGCGCGAGCAGCAGCGGCGGCGGCTGCTCGGGCGCTATCAGCAGAATATGGCTATTCCGAAGATCGCGCCGCTGCCGGATTTGAGCGAGTTGGTTGAGGAGTTCAAGGCGAGGATGCGGCGGAAGGAGGAGGAGATGGCGAGGCTGAGGGCAAGGATTGAGGAGTTGAGGGCGGAGAGGGAGGGGATAGTGAAGAGGGAGCCGGAGGTCCAGAGGTTGCTTAATGAGGCTGGGGAGAGGTATCGCGCTTTGATGGCGGGTGTGAGTGGTGGTAGCGGTGCTGAGGCGGCTGCGCCGGGGGCACCAAATGGGAATGGAGAAGCCGGGACGAGTGCTGAAGATACCGTCGCAGCAGCCAAATCACTTTTAGATCAAGCCAGGGCAGGCGGAGATACGCCTGGTCAAAGGGGACTCGAGAGTTTAGGAACGACGCCGGTAAGGCAGCATTCGCAGATGGAGATATAGCGCTTGCACAATGATACCCAATACAGAATTCTTCGTGGCACGGAGAGATTCAAGTCAGGTCGTCAGTTTTTCTGCAGTATTCTTGTTTGATTTGAAACCTTCTACATAATGAAATACAGCCGCAAACCCCCCTATAAAAAGATTAGGGGAGACAGATATGCTAACCAGCGCCCGTTTGTTTGTGTCCCCGGTATCAGTACACGTATGATACATCCGCATCCGCATCTGCATTATCACCTGCATTACAATGTAATGAGACAAGTTGGCTTTCACACCATTTCCTTCTATCAATCTCCGTAGTGGCTCGGTACTTCTTCTTTCTCTCCATACAATCCAAAGGCCGTCTAGAAACTACGAGACCACCAAAATAGACACCTACTTCGTCCGCGAAACCCCAGCTCCAATAACGCCGGGCAGTTTCTCCTCGCCTACCTTAAACAGCAGACCGATGGCGAACGCAATGGTACCGACCAACGCAATAGACACACCAGTGAACAACCAGAAAGGCGTGCTAATATCACGCTTATGGCACGAGGAGCCGCCCCAATGGTACACTCCCACTTTGCCGCGGGCGTCCGTCTCGTTGGTAGCCATGCAGTGGCAGAAGAAGCACGCGGTCTTGCTCTCGTCGAGGCCCAGCCTCTCCCACTTGTTGATGCACTGCCCATGGCCGGAACAGCTGTCCGTCGCGCTCACGCACGCGTTGTAGCTGCTGAAGCAAGAGGGGAGGATGGCTGGTGGACGGCCCGCGGATTTGGAGGGCGAGGCGAAGGCGTGGAAGGGCTTGTCGTCGGGGACCGGCTTGCGGGATCCGTCGGCGTTGAAGGTCGAGTCCGCGGTGGGGATTTGCGTGGTTGCGGCGTCGTCGGCGAGGATTTTCTCTTCTCCTATGGCGCGGCTGCGGAGCTCTGAGGGTGATGAGCTGGGATCGGCGAGGAGGAGAATGGTGGTTTCGAGGTTGCCGGCCTGGGCTTGGGTGTTGAGGGATTCGAGGTTCTTTCCTAGTTGCTTGATTACGTCCTTATCCTATTCAAAGTTAGGATGTTATGAATACATGAGTCAATGAAGGAATGGTGTACCTTGGCGACGTTGTACTCGAGGTATTGCGTCTTGCCCTTCCAGCACTTGTCATTGCTCGGGTTGATCGACTGCTCAAATGCACAGCTGGACTTCTTCCCTCCAGTGGACAATCGACTCAGTCCAGGAGCCGTAAAAGCAAGAGGGACACCTGATATAGCGGTCTTTAAATCGTCATGCTTCTTAGCTGTGATGCCGGAGAGCGCGATCACTAGCTGCCTAGGCTCGTTCGCGTCTTCGACCTCGTTGAATAGCGGCCGAGGTGCCTTCGCGTATTGGTTGATGTATAATATGGATTCATCTTGGGAGAGTGACTCAGGCAAATGACCTAGAGCGGACGGTTGCTCGGATGTGCTGAGACGTTGAAGGAGGATAGCTCGGGCAAGCTCGTTTGGTATCGAAGGAGGATTCGCGGTTGCGTGTTTCGATTGTCTGATGATATAGGCCTCCGCATTTTGTAGTTGATCTTCAGAATTGGCAGTGGCAATGCCAGCCAATGCCGGTAATAAGAAGCTCTGTAGCTTCATGTTGTCGAGGTTGGTTGCTCTCGAAGCTTGTTTGGTTGCGATGGGGATGATGAAGACGAAGCTTGCACTATTGGGGATAGGTACATTGTAGTGAGGTAAGGACGAGTATGAGACACGTGATAGGTACGTAGATCTGATAAGATACGGGTGCCGCTGTAACGGTACAGTATGAGCAAGAATTACGACGGTCTGATTGGACGGTGGGGTTCTTAATCAGGGTCTCAACTTCTAGAAGCACATGGTCTCGGTCTTTCCACGTCTTGCAACGCCCAAAGGCTGAGATTTCGATTTCGATTTCGCCTTGTTTTCTTGCTATTTTATTTCTAACAGCTCGGCCGACAACTTTCCAACTGTATAGGTATTCTCCATGTCGGCTTGCTACGAGATGAACGACAAAACGCGGATAACCGAAATCTCATAATCTCACATACGAATACCTAAGCATTTAGATAGGCTACCCGACGTTCCTTGCCGCATCTCAACTTAGACAGTTTGCCACGTCTTTCCCTTCGGCCGCCGACCTCGGGCGCGCCTCGATCGTCTGCCCGTCATGTTGCGACTATTGCGATCGCGACCGAACCCATTTACTCTGGCTACTAGAGTTCATGGGTCTAGTACACCTGCGCCTCAAATCATCCAGGTCCATAGGGTCAAAATTCGGCGAAGATGGTTCAAGCCAAGGTAGGGGAGAACTAGCCTGACACATGCAGAGTCTTATCGATGCTGAGACCTATTGTACAGGAATATCATATTCGCCGGTTGCGCCTACTATTTCTGTTACCAGGTTTATAAATCATCTGTTTTCGGTACCCTTTCCGCGTGGCTGGACGAGCAGGAAAGGCAATTGACCAAGGAGGAACGAGAAGATCTGGACGAGGAACTACTCGAACCTCTATTCATACCCCTACCCTTAACTACGAGACTCGTCGCGTCCGAACCCTACAAGAGCACCGACCCGGAGTGGAAGGCTTTCATAAGGGTTAGTAGAAACCGGGAACTAGTGAGGAATATACAAAGTAAGCGAGTCGGGACACTTTGAGAAAGAAGAGTGTAGGGACTGACCCTGTATTAGGCGGCCTTGCTGAGCTCGTCCGTAAAGCTGCGGTTAAGAGCCCCGTACTTGTGCAGAGATGCGGCGGGGACATGAAGCTGGGGAAGTATTGGCTTGATATCCAGTATCCACTTAGGCCGCCTCCCATTTTCGTCCGGAAAGGGTACGACTTCTCACCTCAACTTTCTAATATACTATAAGTCTAACTCTCCCTTCAGGTTGACACTTGGCGGTGATGGAATTTATATCACAGAGGAGCCTATCGACACTACAACGGCTTTGTGGATACGGCGTGCTCTCTGGCCGTCCACACTTACCTTATCATTGTGGAGCTTTTCCGGAGCATTATTGAAACAGAATGCTTTGAAGTTCGCGCAACTACTCGGGTACGAACCCAATCCCACTCCGAATCCTGCTCTTCAACAGGCTATGGAAAAGGTCCACCAGAAATTAAAGAATCCCAAGCCCGAGCCTGACGCCAAGGCGCCTAGTTCGCTCCCGTCCGCGAAGACCCAGGCTGCCGACGGCTCATCTACGGACTCGGCTTCTCCCGTCGAGAAGAGGTCTAGTGATCCCTCACCACCTGAATCTTCAACAGCCTCACCGGGGTCTGGCGTAAGCAGTCCAGTTCCGATTGTCCCCACTGCTGAAGGAGACAAGCCGAAAAGCGCCAGAGATATCTATGGCATTAAGACCACACAAGAGCACACAAGTGAGCCTTGGAGAGCGTTCAAGAGAAAGTTCATACAAACATGGCGACCTATTCAGGAGCTTCCTGCGCGGGGCTCTATCTACGTGAGCGGGCTTGTCGAAATCACCACGTCACGTGCTCTCATCACCGTCGATGTTTCCGCATTCTGGGACCCCAAGACGGAGAAATTCGACTTAAGGAACGCTAGTTTTCGCCTAAGGACGCTGCGCATGAGGACGCAGACTCCTATGAGGTGAGAATTGTTTCTTCGTAGTATATCAGGTCAGGCCCACGAGGATACCATCACAGAGAAGATGAACCTGGTTGGAATGGCGTTCAGGGAGGGAAAGAGGTATAGGATCGAATGAAAATGTATATCCACCCGGTTGGCGGTAGCTGGGAGGAGATGCATAGTATATGCATAACGGAGGCGTTTTTTCGGCTGCTAGGTTTTAAGTCTACTTCGTATAGTGGTATAATGGAAACTAGAGCAAGCGAGTTTTGCAGTGAGCGAGTACAAGAGACTAGATACCATAGAGACGGAACTAGGGAGGTTCCTGCTGGATAATCAGGGGATCCAGCGTGTTTTATGAAAGTTGCTTGCTCCAAGCATCGGAAATATATTGAGACTTCATCGGTGCGCTCCGTCCACTGTCGATAAGGCTGCAGTAGGCGAGGTAAGCAGGATGCGGTATGGAGTCTGGCTTGAATAGGGGCATCCAGGCTTTGGCTTTGCAGGACCAGCGACTGTCGCAATAACGTATGCCAGCAGAATATTTCGTCTTCCCACAGCACTCATACGAGCGTGTTCCCTTATTAACAGGCATGAAATAACCTCCCTAAGTAGTAGTATTGATGACGCCCTATTTGCCTACTGGGTAATCTTCCCGTTTGGAAAGTTACGTTTTCTCATATGGCGTATTCATAATACACACCCTCAGTGAAAATATAGGTAATGTACATTTCCACCGTCCTCTTACGGAACACGTCATGGAGCCTTATATTGGGCATACGTATAGTGTTTCACCGACGAGTAGGAAGTAAATTCGAGATATGACATGTCAGTTACCCAACTTCCTCTTTCTCTGGGACGCTAGTTACGGGCCGCCGCGTCGCGGTGCTGTATTCACGAATGCGGAGGACAGCTAGAACAGCTACCCGGAATCCTGCCGACCTCCAAGGGAGTACGCATATCTAGATTAGGAACCAATACTTTCGTTTGCAAGTTAGCCTCGAAACTTTCCAGGCGGATGGCGGAAGTTGACCGAGACGTCTCTAAGCATGTCGAAAGCCTTACTATTTGCGGGGGTTGAGGGACGTCGTTGGCACCGTCCGTTTGTATTTCTATTTGCGTCGAACGGGATCCCACATAACGTGGGGGCTTGAACCGGCAAGAATGCCGTTCCAGGTCGTTTGAAATCTATCGCCCTTACCCAGGCTAGCTCAAGATCAGTGAGAGGATGTGTCGGGATCTTGCTGGTTGATCCAAAAGGTGTTGCTTGCTTTGTTGATTTTTCGAGGCGGATCTGATTGTACTCTTGAGAATGAGAAGTGACAGACATGGCTGCTGGCCACTCCTAAGGCTGAATGAAACCAAGACACTCTGGTGAATACCTGAGTACTCCGCAGCGAGTTCAACGAGTATAAAGCATGGTCGCTAATCACAATGTCATTTTGTTTCTGGCTAATAAGTCGATTCTTGTATTCTTCATGAAAAATGAGGGTCACCAAGGTCTCAATACTCATTACTGCCATCCTTGGCGCCATAATCACCGTCCTTATAAGAAAATTCATTGTCTCCATCGTCAAGAATGATCATCTTAGACAACTAGCCCAGGCTCGTCAGGATGTTCGTAGACATAGGGCCATCGTTGACTTCAGCTTCCTCGGTTCGAATAATCTTTTGGATAGACTCGCCTCCCGAGCCACGCCAAACGGGAGGTTAACGGAAGTCTTCGGCATCCGAAATTCATTCACCACTATTAGTGCAACTATATATAAACAGTCTGTCACGGACGTCAGAGGCGTTATTCGAGCCATGGATCCGAACAAGTGGGTCGACTTATTCCACGTCGCGGAAACGGTTCTGGGCAAAATCGTAGGCTCCCTTGGAAGATTCGAAACCCCTGTTCATCTAACGACAATAGTACGGCCTTTAGTTTTTGTAGTCATGCTCTATCCGTTCTTCAGCATGGAACGGACCCAAATCGAGCTAGCTGACGTCGTCGAAGCGACGGATATGATCAACCTTCTATGGGTGGAATCCAAGAAAACACCGCGGGGGGACCTACAGGAATATCAGGAGCGTCTCCAAGCCGCTCTTCGACGCATCCTCCCCCATTATTTTCCTTGTCGGCGGGAGGAACATCCACTGAATATCATCATACCCGCATATGAGACCATGTGGCGCGTAGTCCTACTGACTTATGTCTCCGCTGGATTTCGGGCCACCGATCAGGAGACAGCGGATCAATTCCGGCAAGTAGTCCAGGATTGCCCTCGATACTTCAACATAGGAGTTGATAGTGACTTGCTGGGAGTGGCATTGAACTTCGCTAAGGTAGGTTGGCAATGAATTCCCCCCATCCCTGTTGCCATCTGTTATGTGCAAATTGGGATGTTCGCTCACATTAGCAGGAGGGCCTCCGCCTATATCCCCCAACAAAGCGTATACGTCGCGCGGTACCATGCGATCCTCTAAATGCCCACGTTAGCTCGCACGTCATCGCTGCTGATGTCGAGAAATGCCATAGAGACACACGTATCTGGGGTCCTGATGCGAAAGCATTTCGTCCATCTCGGTTCGAAGAACTCACGGATGCCATGAAAGAGGCATACATGCCATTCGGCGCTGGTAAACATCAGTGCCCAACAGCGAGCAAGTTTGGGTACCGCGCTATTATCATCTTGGTAGTCGCGTTGGCGAAAGGCCTAGGTACACGAGACTCGGGATTGAAAATTCGGTTCAACAATGTCAAATTAGATGACGACTTAAGCGAAGTGTTGCCTTCTGGGAGAATGGATACGGAGGATTGGGTCTGTGAGATGAATTTAACTGAAGGGATGGAGCAAGGGAATAGTGGAGAGCCATGATATGCGGGATTGGGAGGACTCATCGTAAATGAGCCTTCGTAGGTGAGCCCTCGTGTTTGTGAGACGAGCACTTTACTGATTGAAGGCGACCCCTGACGTTGGCGAACGCAAGCGGGGATGGATCCAACAGAACGAATAATTCTAGAATGTATTATTACTGCCAATTTTTTAGTCGTCTTGCTAAGTAGACAGGGAACTATTTTGGGGGTTGATTCTTATTTCATCTTCTTATACTCTTGCAACCTTGGAACGATCATGAGAGCTACTACCCCATTAGGTACTACATTGGGGACCGGCGAAGGCTTTCTCTATTGGATGACTTCGTAGGTCATCTCGCAGATTAGGTGCCATTCGTTTAATCTTGGCGATGCGGGAAGACCGATTGTGCGTCGATCTGCTGGAGCTGCTGGCGCCAGATCCAAGCTATATGTGCCTTATAGCACTTCCCTGTAGTGGCCTAGCAGCAACCATAATCCCGGCACCAGAGGATGCTCGCAGCCACTACCTGGCAAGGAATCTCCAGGGTTTCAAGCACGTCATTAGCATCTTACTTTGCTTGATCGCAGCTGAAGCTTTCCCCAGAGTTTCTTTTAAACAAGAAGCCTTTTCAGCACGGAATGCCGATACAACCATGTTTAAACATTCTGTTATATAGGTAGAGAGCTCGGGTGCTAGGTACCTACCTAAACTGTTCACCTCAGTGATGAATCGTTAGTGTCTTCGTCATCAGCAATTATCGCCTTGGTTCAGTTTTTTTTCATCTTTTTGAGTTACTCTCCTAGCGAGCGAGCGAATCATGGCTGTGAGTCCAACCCAAAAGGGAAATGAGAACAGGGAGCAGCAAGGTGAGGATTTCGCATGGGAGGTCGCGGATGTTAGCACAATTCCAAAAGGCACCATTGATCCAGTATACGAAGCGAAAGCGATTGTGTTGAACAAAGCAGTAAGAGCTTCTGTATAGAAACTCATCTTGAACCCATTGTCTAATAATTTGAATTATAGATTCAGGATATTGGTATGGGATGGTACCAATGGCAGCTTTTCATCGTTGTAGGGTTCGGTTGGGCGTCCGACAACCTCTGGCCAATTGTCACATCGCTCATCTTCACTCCCATCTTGAACGAATTCCACCCCACGCGCGGCCCGCTGCTAAGTCTCGCTCAGAACATCGGTCTGCTTGCCGGTGCCATGTTCTGGGGTTTTGGCTGCGACATCTTTGGTCGCAGATGGGCTTTTAATCTGACACTCGGCTTGACGGCGGTATGGGGCATGATAGCTGCTTCGGCGCCCAACTTCGCCGCCATTGGAGTTTTTGCAGCATTCTGGTCGTTTGGTGTTGGTGGCAATCTCCCGGTCGACTCAGCGATTTTCCTCGAATTCCTCCCTGGATCCTATCAATATCTGCTTACGATCCTCTCCATTGATTGGGCCATCGCTCAAGTTATTGCTAACTTAATTGCATGGCCGCTGTTGGGGTACAGGACCTGCCAGCAAACAGACACTGATTGCACCAGGAGCAAGAATATGGGATGGCGCTATTTCATGATCGCAATGGGTGGGCTGACCCTCATCATGTTCATTCTTCGTTTCTTCTGCTTCACTATCTTTGAGTCCCCCAAGTATCTTATGGGTAAGGGGCTAGATGAAGAGGCCGTGCGTGTAGTCCACGAAGTCGCACGGCGAAACAACAAGACCTCGTCACTGTCAGTCGAGGACTTGAAAGGCTGCGAGCCAGATGGATATGTAAACCGAACTACTGCTAGCGATGCTGCGAAACGCAAGCTACAAGCACTCAATTTTGATCATATCCGCTCCCTGTTTAGGACGCCGATGTTAGCATACAGTACAGGTGCATTGATGTTGATTTGGGCTCTCATCGGACTCGGGTAAGCATGAAGAATAGCCTGCCTTTTTCATTTACTTACCTTGTCCTACAGATACCCACTATATAACGCTTTCCTACCATATATCCAGAGCACCCGCGGCGTTGACTTCGGGGACGGTTCAACTTACATTACGTATCGTAACTCACTAATTATCGCCGTCCTCGGCGTTCCTGGCGCACTTGTTGGCGGTGTTCTGGTCGAACTAAATCATTTCGGGCGAAAAGGAGCATTATGTCTCAGCACGATTCTGACGGGAGTCTTCCTGTACTGTTCGACGACTGCGACCAATTCTTCGAGCTTGCTTGGGTGGAATTGCGCCTACAATTTCACGAGTAACGTCATGTACGCCGTATTGTACGCATTTACTCCTGAATTATTCCCGACTAAGGATCGAGGAACCGGCAATGCGCTGACGGCTACCTCGAACCGCATCTTTGGTATCATGGCCCCCATCGTTGCCATGTTTGCGAACCTTCAGACTGTAGCGCCCGTCTATACGAGCGGTGCATTATTCATCGTAGCGGGACTTCTTGTAGCCTCTTTACCTTTTGAATCTAGAGGAAAAGCGAGTTTGTGATATGGAACTCTTGAATTGCAACACCAAGGAGGGTTTTTCTTGGTTGGAGATTGCCACTTGAGTTTAACAATGGCATTAGGACAACCTACCTATCTTCCTGGTATATCGGAAATTTCAGACAAATAATGTTTCACTTTATGTCAGCATCAAGCGCGCACATAGATAACAATGCATATTTTGATCTGGCTACTCTAGCTAGTCTAACAAGCGCAGACAGATTCGGCTTGATAGAAACTAATGAAATAAAATAGGTAGATACATTTGACTACACCGTCCCTATTTTTGAGCAAGCTTTCTTGTAATGCTGCGTAAAATCGTACCTCATCGAGAAGAACGACAGGTACATCTCCTTTTGCTTTTCGAGGTCATTCTCCGCATCCTTACACGCCTGCATGACAGGGTCGCGCTCCAGAAGTGTATCCGGATCACTGTCGGACACACGGCGGAAATTGCTCTGGGAGATAGGGTCGATTACAGTCTTCCACTTCTCGATACGCTTTTCACTATACAAGTCCAGGATCGATTCATCTGCCTTGCCGTCCCAGATCCCTGCAAGACAATCATACAACCCGCCCACATCGACGAATCCGCCTGTAATGCCCATGCCGCCCCACGGGTTACACAGGTGCGCCGCGTCGGCAGCCAGGAGGATGCGACCTACGCGGAACTTCGGTGCGCACCGTTGGTGCATCTTATACGGCGACATGTTGACTAACTTGTACTGACCCGGTCTTGGATGTCCCGGAAGCATCAGCTCGTATTTCAACGGCTGCCTCACCCGCATTTGGTCCCAAGTCAGGCCCGGAGCCTCACCGTACGTCACCCGATAAAGCCCGTCCTCAGTAAGCCTAGCCGCCATCTAGTGCTCATCTGAATTAGTCTTCACTGAAGCTGGGTATTCCTCGCGTGATGAGACCTAACTCACAAAGAAGTGATCAGGGTCCAGGATGAAGTTAGAGTCTTTAAATCCGAACTTATCAAAGTCATAGTACACCTATAGGCTCGGGTTAGCCGTATTCGAGCTTCTCCACTGTAACTTGACATCCTACATTTGTCGCCACAATCTGCCTCTCCCAAGTAAACCCTGGGAATTCGTCACCGAATAGGGACTTCCTAACGGCACTTCCCGCACCGTCGCATCCAACGACATAGTCTCCGTAAACCTTCTTCTTGCCTTCTAGAGTCTCGACATCCACCCAAGCTTGCTTCTCGTCCTGACCCGTGCCCACAACTTTATGGTTCCAGCTAATATTGCCGTTGTACTTGGATAGGAACTCCTCTAGCAGTAGCCGGTCCAGCTCGTCCAGAACTAGGCACGCCATGCGCAGATCCTCACCATCGAGGTCCTTCAGAACTTCGGCGTCCATTCCCGTGATCCAGCTGTGGTCCTTGAATCTTCGCCAGCACATGGACGTTGGGCTCATTCCCCGCCGCCGGATCTCGTCGATAACGCCCGCTCGACGCAGATCCGGGATGGCGGGAGACCCGTAGATAGCGGCACGGGGCTGCTTGTCCAGCTCATGAGACGCTTCTAGGATTTCCACGGGGATCCCGTGTTTGGATAGAAGGAGGGCGAGGAGTAGACCCGAGGGGCCGGCTCCTACAATTATTACCTGATATAATTATTCGTGTTAGTTTGGGTGTGCGATATCTTCCAAAAAGGGGGAGGGGTATAAAATGGTAACGTCATTCTGTTTTTTTACCTACCTTCTCGAATGGTCGCGACATGACTCTTGACAATGACAAATAACTGCTTCGACTCAAGGGGCTGTGAGAAGAATATTACTATGCAACGAAGTGAGACGCGGGGTGAAGTGAGGAAGCACAGTGGCTCATTTTCGGGTAGTCCAACTACAAGATTGATGATCCTTTCGTCGACCATTTAGTCCCCTGCCCATGCTAGTTCGAGTATCCCCGAACCCCGACTTTGAGGGCTGGCTATACACTTGCCGAGCCATGGGCTTGGTTAATAGATCGAGCCGACAACGTTTCCCCGCATTCTAGACGCAAGTCCCTGCATGCTGGCGATGCCTAGGTACCTATTGTTTGGGACACGATAACTCTACTACGACCGGCAGAACGGACTGGTAAATAGAGTAGATCGCCGGGATGATGTCATTCGCCTTATAGAGAGGTGTCAAAGAGAGATATTGATGCGCGATTGTCGGATTCTGCGTGGCGGAGGTAGTTTACTGGTTGCTGGCTGACTACACCATCCAACCAATCAATCGTCGTCAATCGCCGTGCCACTCCCTTATTCGAAGAAGGCAGATCGTTCGTCTCCAAAAGGGAATCTCAAGAATGGACAGTCGATATTATCACGAATAAAGATTGTAGAAGTGTATTTCTGAGTTTTTGCTTATAAAATTCAAGGTATTGTCAGGCTATGGAACCCATTATAAGGCGTTTTAGCTTTTCTATGTAGTTGGCTTATAGCCCCTATTCATACGTCACTCATCATATATGTAAGGTGCCTCTTAGTTCTTGTCTACATTAATACGTTAGGTACATATTATAATCAAATGATATAGCTCTCGACATAAAATACCGAGTTACCACTAGAAAGCAAGGGCTCGTCCACGTTTGCTGCTCTAGACCTTGCCAAACACTGATCGTTTATCAATAGCTTCATCTTGTCGTACAGTATTTAGAGATACTTAATAGAACATTCAAGTTTGTTGCTCACTTTTTAGAATCATCCGTGACATTTATAAGAAGATAAATCCGGCTTATTCATCCAATCCATCCGGATATTCTTTTATTTCCACTGCAGGAGCCTCCACGTCCTTCACAACCCCTAACTCGGCACGTGTGAGGAGGCTATCCTCAGCTGGCCATACCTTACTTAGAAGAGTATAGATCAAGAACGCACTTAGGAACCCATAATACCAGACTAGGTCCGCAATGTACGAAGCGCCTCCGATATCAATCGACGGATTGACACTTTTCACCAGACTTGGCATCGTTGGTCCAATACTAACAAGCATAGCAGCCGCGGCTCTCCAATTGCACCCGGCCGTGTAATGGTATCTTCCATGCGGCATGTAGAGTGCAGAGACATCAACACATCTCTGCTTGACGACCCAGTAGTCTGCGATGGAGATAGCAATGATGGGCGACAGGAATATGCCAAGGCTTGACATGAAGTCGAGTAAGCCAGCGGCACTAGTTATGATCTTCCAGGGCACCATAACCCAGCCTCCAACAACAGTGCAGAGGATCGCAGCACGGCGAATGTTGATATATTTAGGGAACAAGCTTGCCAGGTCGTTGCTTGCTGAAATAACATTTGCCGATACGTTAACCCCTATCTGCGCCACCATCCACGCCAACCCGCAGTAGAAGGCAGCAGCGCGAGCCCTAGGCGATGTCCATTTACTGGCTAGAACCAGAGGATCCCAGATATACTCCCCATAGAGGGCATTAGTCGCCGAGGCGCTTATCACACCGAGGCCGGACACAAAAACGCAGATAAATGGGAAGAACACTGCCTGGTAGAATGTATTTCGGGGCTCTCGGATATAGCGGGTGAAATCTGAGATGTTCGTACCAACTGTGGACCAACTGCCCGTCTGCGACGTCAGCGTCGCGATGATGAGCCAAGCGCGATCCCAACCCTTCACCTCAGGCTGTTGATCCCACATGTCGCCTGAACTGCCTGCTATCACGCAGACGGCGATTGTTGTACCAACTGCAGCAGTGATCGTAACGAATGCCTTGAAGACGAAGAACCATTTCAGCTTATGAGGGTGAATAGTGAGAAACGGCAATTGGATCATCCAAAAGATGAAATGGCTTAGAAGCCCTTGGCTAGTGATACCAGCGCTCTCGGGGAGGTGATTTGGTATATCTAGATACCTCGGCCATATGGACGCGAGCATGACCGTCAAGGCCGTGCTTCCAGTGTAGGTCTGGATGGCATGCCAGAACAAAGCCGTGGTCATCCGACACACTACTGGGAACTTGGCAAGCTGGAAGCCAAATGAGGATCTAATCCAGACAGCAAATGGCACCCCAAGGTAGGCGCCTGGAGCACCATTGAAAGCAATGGCGAAGGCCATCACTATGGAACCGACGAGGACACACCATATCGCCTCTCGCCATGTCAATCCTATCGCTAATACAGAAGCCCCGATCTGCCAGCTTTGGGCTGATAACTGGATTCAGCAAGGTGAGCCCCTTTCTTGAATAATTAGGTGCAGTGTTGGATAGGTCAGCGGCTTACGATATCAGATACCCAATATCCAAGGACAGATGCCGCGGTCCACGTACGCCGCTCTGGGGGTGTCACGTCTAGGTCTGCATTTGTCCACTCCCCATAACGTGCGAAAGACGTTTCCTGTATGTGTATAACCCAACCCCAAGTGTGGTTTCTGTCCTCCAACCCCTCCCTGGCACTCTTCACCTGTCGGCGAACAAAGCCCATCGATGACATGACAGCAGTCGGAGCAGCACACTATCAACGTTAGGTCATTTCATTTTGAAACAGTAGGTAGGCAGGTAGGATAATGTCTATGAGGGTTGACTAAGATTGCAAGGATAGGTAAGTTTCTATTTTACACCATGCCGTCGGTTGATACCCGATTGCTATCCATACGTCCGCAGATGGAGGCATGCATAACCACCTACTACGGGACCTTACATGTGAAGACTTCTTCCGAACACGGGGGCATGATTTTGTGGCACGGGAAGCGCGATTTTCAGCATTAGCATCGAGCTCCGATACTTGATAATATTCCCCGACGTCTATAGAGCGGGGAAGTATTATGAGCCAGGTACACGAGCTCATTGGTAAACTGAATGACATCGAATTCTTGTAGGAGGGTTGGCCAATCAGGCAAATGAAGCACCAGGGTCTGAAATCCCGCATTGGGTTACCCGAGCAATACGTAGATCTTGGCTTTAGACACCGGTGGAGATATCGTAAATAGGGCCGGAAATAGTCCTTTTGAGCTTCGTCTGGCATGTGACTACCTTGGCCGAATCTCGGGAGCCTAAATCAACGGCCTCCTGTGATGTGACCCAGTACATTGAATATGTTGATTGGATATTGTCGCCCAGCAAAAGATTCTATTATAATAAGGATTGATCGTCCTTTTGAGTACAGTTTTTTCTTTCTGTGCCTAATCGACGATAATATGTGTAATTTTCGATATTAAAATTTCAGCTTTCTAGTCTATCAACGTTTCAGATACCTTAGCTCTAAGTATCGAAGAGGCGGGAATATGATAGCCGTCAGAACAGCTCCACATGGCAAGCCCATCTTCAATAGGAATATTAGCCTTGGGATTATGATGCGTAGAGTTATAAGCAGACACGAAACAGCATAATTGCTGGGGAAAGGGAAACTTACGTCGGCACCGTTTTCGCCAACCAACTTCGCCAGGGGTCCTACAAAGTACGTCTGGTCCATGGCGAGCACGACACCAACCCAACCAATACAGAATGCGGTGAAGGCAGCCATACCAACTGGGAGGTACTCTTTGTTGTCCCATTGATCCCATTCCCAACCTCTCTTGCGTCGAAAAAGAACGTGTTCTTGTAAGGTAATAACCATATAAATGGCGATCCAATATCCAATGATTGCCAAAAGGTTATTAAAAATTGTCAGTAGATGTCGATAACCGGCAATGGCACATACAACATATATGACCACCGTCAAGGTACACCAGAATATCCGAGGGATCCTCTCAGCTTGGCCATCAAGAAGCTGGAAAGAAAGGCCAGTGGAGTAAGTCGAAGGAATCATGTTCGCACAGATGCCTACAGCGAGAAGAACGCAACAGAAGTGTCCAAAGGTCCCCAGGGGTGAGAATGCCTCCACAAGAAGCGCTCCCAAGGAGACATTGAATGCTGCAGCCCAGTTAGGATTATTAGCTAGTCCGGTGGCAAGCCCGATGCCAAGGAATTCGACCATAAGTTTCCCAAGAACAAGACCCATAGTCGTCATTAGAAACACAAGACATCTGTTGCATGATTTCGGGAAGTACACGTAGAAATCCGCCGATTGTGAAGCCCACCCAAGAGGAACCGAAGCAGTTAGGAAGAAGTAGCTCAGTCTATCTCCAGCCACTGTAGCCTCAGTTCCTTGGCTGGAGGTTACGGTATCGAATTTAGGGCTCGCGCAGCCAATGAGTATAAAGAGGACAGCAACTTGAGGAATCCAGGCATGCCTAAGACTTATGTTAACTTGGAGGGCGCTATTACTCTAGAAAGACACTTACATACCCCTGATATGGGTGGAATAGTTTGATACCAAAAGTGCTGACGAACCAAGTTATGAGGGCGGTGATTATCACTCCAACGACAGGACTCATAGAGCCACCACTAACAGCGGACAAGATCTGCCCACTGACAATGCAATCGATGAGTCCATAGCCAACGTTGATCACGATGTTGAAGAGAGCAGCCAGTTTGGAGGGCCAGTAACCCATAGTGAAACGAGTAACCACCATTGTTCTATTTCCCGAGATTGCCCCAAACGTGGCAATGTAGGCACTGCACATTGAGCCAAATATCGTGCCAAAAGTACACAACCTAGATAGATTAGGTACCTATTAATTAAGAATCAAAAGATCGGTCCGGAGCAACGGAGGACTCACAGCGTAGCATCAGTAAATCCAAGACCGAAAACGACTGGACCCAATATGCCTGCGGTGAACTGAGTAGCAGTGCAATTGGCCGAGAACCAGATAGACCACATTTGCACATAATCTCTAGCAGTTGGCTTTCCAGCACGCATACAGTCGGGGACTCGTTGAATACCTCGGGCTTCAATTCCGAAACGTTCGTCGAATTTATTGGCCAGTCTTTCGAGTCGATTTCTCGGCGCGGTGATCATGAATGCATCCGCCACGGTAGCGCCGTGAGTGTCTTCCAAGAAGTCTTCCGAAGTCGCAGATATCGGGTCGCTTCCGCCGGCCCCCTTCTCCGGGTCGGAAGGAGCTCGGATGGAACCTTGGTCTGCCATGGAATTCCGGTCGAATGAAACGAAATACTAGAATACTCGGGATGCTTTTAAACACGAATGGAATGTTTTCTCAGATGAATGCCCCGTCGACCTCGCCAATATATTGATATCAGAGGCCACTGCCATCTTATAAACTTGATTTTCCTACTCCGTCCTATGTAGTGTAATAGTATAGAGAAGCTGATTGGATTCCACTTTTGAATCATGGCCTTGACACTCGGTCTGTATCTTATCAGTTATAATCTTGCGAATTACGTCCAAAATTGGGTCACAGTTGTAACACTCCTGCATATGTATCCCTTATCCGACGATCATCTCATGTAGGCATGGGCGCTGTCTGGTACTGGCACCAGTATGTCCCTGAATCCGGTTGTAATCAACTACACCACTTATGATAACTACTAAAACCATAGATAGGCAAAGAAGGAAAATGGGGGTAGTGGTTAGACAGTTCCGAGAAAGGTAAGATATGTCCTGGAGGAGAGGAAGTCTTGTTTGTATAACGGTCCATCTCAATGGCCGTCCGCTCAAATGCTTGAATGCAACACGCTGTGCGGCAAGTCTCTACAGATGTGAAAGACGCCGAACTATTCATAAACCTTAGGGATCAAAATTCGGTGGATCTATACTCGCCCGGTAGGTTTTTATATATCAGCACTGGTTTATGAAATTTTCATGGAGAACCATAAATAGGGGTCGGTCACGCTAGGAACGTACCGCGTAAGCCGATCAAGAAAATTGTCAACACTCGTCTTAAGTCGTCGCAATGTAAATACTCAGACACAGTAAATGTGTATTCATATTCGGCGTAAGCCACTGATCTCTAACATGCGACTTCATAATCAGGGGCTTTCGAACCCGAAGTCAAAGAATTCAATACGTAACTCCACTCATCTATGTATTTTACGGGGGTATATCATAGAAAAAACAACATTTCGTGAAAATCCGGATCAGGTAAAGGCCTATCCGTTTATCCGTATGCAAGATCATGAAATCATTCAGATCGTAAGCAAGGCACCATGCGCCCGGCCTCACTTTCTCCTTTTCTAAGGACTCAGCATCGAAACACCGAGCTGAACACCACTGGCCTGGTTCAACGTAGCCCACCAGGCCCCTTCTCAACCACAAACGCAACTCCGGGCCTAGCATAGCGGTCGCGCTCCGAGCTGCGCACACTATTCCCCGGAGACCGCACGCCCGTCCTCCCCGGCTCCGGCGAGCCCACCTCCCTAGCCGGGCTCGGACTCAGTGTTCCGCCGGTCCTATTCTCAGCCCTCTCATCGTACCCCCATCTCTCAACACCTCCCCCTTTAATCCAGCTCTCCAGATTCCGACACTGACTCACATCGGCCCAGACCAAATTCCCACAGCCCTCCAGCACGCTCTCTATCCCGTTCGCCGTGACACGCACGCACCCCCTGACGCTCAACCTCTCGAGATCGTTCAGATGCAGCGCAATGCACGCGAGGCTATTATCACTCACCGCGCTCCCGCAGAACGCCATCTTCAACTCCCGCAGCTGCGGCAGGCCGAGGGCGACGACCTC
Source organism: Hypoxylon sp. PDH2405 (assembly GCA_023628415.1). Taxonomy (NCBI): domain Eukaryota; kingdom Fungi; phylum Ascomycota; class Sordariomycetes; order Xylariales; family Hypoxylaceae; genus Hypoxylon; species Hypoxylon sp. PDH2405. The sequence continues at coordinate 329,166 of JAMAKT010000034.1, forward strand.
GGTGGCGGTGTCGGAGAGGGCGCAGCAGAAGGACAGGTCGAGGTGGGTGAGGGACTTGGCGGCGTGGACGAGCGCGACGATGGCGGTGTCGGAGAGGTACGTGCAGTCGGCGAGGCACAGGTGCGAGAGGTTGGCGAAGCGGAAGGGCGCCCAGGACTGGAACCCGGCGTCGGTTATGGAGGTGCAGCGCGTGAGGGAGAGTGATTGTAGACGGTTCGAGGCGTGCTGCGCCATGTGCAACATGGAGCGGTCGGTTATGTGCTTGCAGTAGGATAGGTTGAGGCGCTTGAGCTTCGGGCAGCCGATCACGGTGCCGGGGGGTGGGAGGACAATTGTTTGGGCCTGCGGCTTCTGCTGTTGTTGTTGCTGCTGCTGTTGTTGTTGTTGTTGCTGCTGAGCTCGTAGGCGTGCGGCAGCTGCAGAGTTCGATATCACGACTTGCTTCGGGTTTGGAAGGTGTTCGGGGACGACCCAGCCGACCACTCGTGCCAGCAGGTTATCGCCAACCTTGCGACAATTGCTCCAGTCCACCTCCTCTAGACCCTTGGCATTTTCGCTCATATCTAAGATTTGGTTGGCCGAGACGTCCCAGACGGATTTCATCCTCCAAGTCTTGATGTTTTTACCGCACACTTTCCATAGGGCCGAGAACCCTTCGTCGGTGATGTGGAAGCAGTTGCTGATATCCATCGAAATCGGCCGCGGCCCTACGAACGGCGCAATTACGTTGATGAGCGCCTCATCCGTCACGTAACGGTTATAGGGCGTGAGGTCTACGTGGGTGCATAGTTTCGGTGAGGTAGCGAGGAGTTTGCGTATGTGGGATGAAAGTTGTCGTAGGCGCAGGAGCTCCGCTATGTCAAAGAACCTGAATATAAGCTCTAGGATGTCGTCAGGGAGTCGGGGTTCTTGATTAGTGCCTGGTCGGCTTGGCAGTATTTTGGCCTTCTTCGCGGGTACTTCTGAATCTGGGGATATAGACGCGGTGGAGAATTTAGGTGATACGGAGGTGTCGAGCATGCGTAGTCGCAGGCCATTGATGATAGGAGTATTGGGAGCTTCGGTCGGAGGTGGTGTTGGGGGAGCGAGGGAACCTCGCCGGCGGTTTCGTAGGTTTTCCATATCGACGCTTAGATAGGGATCTGGATCTTTTGGTTCCATTTGATCTGATTCATCCTTGACTGGTGAAGCGGGCTTTGAGGGTGTGGTGAATGTGACTTGCGGTGGTGTAGAACGTCTGGGTGTCGAGGATGATGACTTATCATGATCCGACAGCTCGGCGTCTATCATCTCAACATCGTCATCTTTCCGTCCGATCCTAGTCCTGGCTGTGTCTTCAACCTGTTTCCTTATATCTGGCGGACACCGCTTCCATAATTCGTCTAAAGCTTCACCGCTAATCATGAGACATTCAACAGCCGTGATAGATCTTACGGTCGCTGTACGTCGAAGCGACAGGCCCAAGCTAGCAACCTCTCCAAAATATTGACCTTGTCTAAGACGCGGTCTTATCAAAGACGATCGCGTTATCCTCTTCGGGCGTTGTCCCTCGGGCGGCTCGTGAATTACTTCTGCTTCTCCACGTACGATGAAGTAAATCTCATTTCCAGCTGTTCCTTGGCGAATTATGTCGGTGAAAGGTGGAAAAGTCTTGGGCTGTGCGCTCATCCCGAGAAAATGGAGGATATCGGGAGGCAGCGTCGAGAATAACGGGAGCTCTTTAAGCGTCTGCCGCACATTTACGAGGCCGCTTCCTAGCGCACTACCTGAGGCTAGGTCTTCGATCACACCCGGACTAGGGGATTTCCTCTTCTTCTTGTTTATTACGACCCCTTCCTTAATAACACCGACTTCTCCTGTAGAGACTTCACCAGGAGCAGCTTCTCGAGCTACCATCGACCCTTTCGCAACTTTTAGACTATGCCCGCTCTCCTGACGTTTCTTGTTAAGGATGGTTAGACGTTCATGCGCCTCCTCTCTAATGGCCTTCTCCATATCGGGGAATCTAGGTAACTCCCGCTGGAGATCCTCCTTCTTAAGGACTAGAAGAAGACATTTCGTGCGCGCAACGATGGTTGCGGTTCGGGGCATATCCATGAGCACTCCTATTTCACCAAAGAAGGCGCCTGGTTTCAGCTCGGCGTATACGGCCTCGCCGTCGCGCGAGGTCACGCCTACGACTCCCCGAACCAGCCAATACATTGCTTTAGCTTCGTCGCCCTCGGTCAAGATATGATCGTGTGCGGAGTGAACCTGAGGCCTCAGATGCTTGCCAATGGCGACTAGGAATTCCTCAGGGGCTGACATGAAGAGCGGGAAAGACCTCATGCGGTCGAGGAGGTCCAGTGGCATGTCAGGGATGGTCGAAGCGGTCAGTGGGGAAGGACGTATTGGCCGGGTCGGGTTCGTCTCGCTATTGAATGACCTAATCAGAGAGACGGAGTCCGGCGTCTGGCCATTAGCCGGATGGTGGGCCAGGGCCCTATAGGGCGAAGGCGGAGAGTGCGGGACTCGATTCCGCCTCATGGCTGCTGTTGCGAGCCCCTGGCGTCAAGCCTAATTGTGTTTAATTCTTATAGTAGCCAGTTTAAGATGTTCAAACTCCGAGTGTTGTATACAGTCCCTTCCCCCCTTTGACAGCGGGTACTGGCTCGGGATCGTCTTGGAGCTCTCTAAATTGAGGGGAAAGCTTCGTATGGGCACTTTAGGCAAGGAACGGTCCACGCTATAGCCTGCCGAGAAAATCGTCGTGGGCTCCCCATGCGGCAGCGCCAAAGACGGGGTGCGGGTTTGGGGGTGAATCTCTTTATGCCACCATTAATATGTCATGTGGAGAGTGTCGATCTTGGTTGAAACCAGAGCGGGAGCACGGGAGCTAGACTGTACGTCGGAATTGGGTTTATGAGGTTGAGCTTCTGGCGCTAAAGACCACTCGACGTCATTAGTAGGACTAGACAAGGCCTACTTGACTCGTGTTCTGGGGAGATATTGGGGAAATTTCACGCCAGGGAACGAAGATACATGGCGGGGCAGCGCGGTCGCGTGCTTAGTGAATCGGAGTACAGCACAAGGTTCGTGGAAGTCTGTTAACGGAGTCGTTCAAAATCGATTCTGACCGCAGACGGAGCTTGGTTAGTTTGTTTTGCTTTTCGCAATGTGGCTTAGGAGACGTCGCATAGCCCAATTTGAAACTCACAATCATCGCACACCCGGCCAGTCATCAGGTAGACTTTTTTTTTGAAGTTCAATTACCCCCGCAAGGATTAAAATGAGAGGGAAAAGGCGGAGATGGCGCGCGCGGAGAACACGTTGGTGGCTGTCAAATCCAAAACCCGGAACGTCGATGAGGCGCAAGCAATTTCCCAGGAGTGGCTACTTCGTAAAAAAACACCTCTTTTTCGACAAATTGTGCGCCAACGTACGTAGGGATTGGAGGAGAAAGATGAGGGACCTTCGGATTATTCCCAGGGTCTACGTCCTTTCAGGGGTGAATCTGACTAGGACTACAAACAGCAGCAACAATGGCAACGGCAACGACAAACATCTAAAGGCAGATGAAAAGCTAGTTCAAGAACCAAGGTATACAATAAACTCTGTCTGGTGTGAGAGCCCTAAAATTATGATGTGCATGTACGCGAGACGTTGCCTCTTTGTTGCATGCAACTTGTCGCGCGTGCAGCTGCAGAAAACCGTAGCCCGATGCGGATGGAGCTGCTGTTGGTATTCGGTGGGTTTGGGGTACTGTTACTTGATAGTACATCAATTAAGGAAAGGCGAAGAGAGGCAGTCGAAAATGTGCGTCGAGGCTATAACACAGAAAAAAATATGACGAGAGTCTGAGACACACTCTTCGAGCTGATGCAGATCTACCCCGACGTGTGGGTGGAGTGGAACCTGGTTTCTTCATCGACTTTGCTTGCTACCTACCTGTAGGTACTAATGTTGTCTTGTGCTGAACAATGTACATTTTTAGAGATCGTACATTGTGTGGACAAGGAGCTTCAGCACGGAGCACATCCTGGCTCTAAACCCTTCCTCCACATGCTCGGGCTTCCTGGAGCCGTCTCAATGAGGGCTACTAGTTGCTAAGTTTAGTAACAGTAAGGTCCACGACAGGTCAGGGGTAGTATCAGCCTTGGCCTTTAAGATCTCTAGAACATCAGTTATCAACCAGGATTAGTTCGAAGAACATAGGAATATAATGAGAAACGGTCATAACCGAAAGACTAGGTGTGAGCAGTACGAATGAAATATGGCCGCTACCTACGGAGTACGCGAAATTTTCCTCTTCTGCCCAATGGAGGCGTATGGAATACGTCCTCGTCTTAGCCTATCAACTAAGCTGCTCTAATTATTTGCAAAATGACATCATTGTGATACTCTAATCCCACAAGGTGAATAAGCGTACTCGGATGTTTGAGATCTTGTACTCTAAACAGCGAAGGCTGCGAGTAAGATTGCCTTCTAGTGGTGGTCTCGCTCTGTTAGCTGATTCTTCTGAAACAAGTGCCATCCAAAATACCGGGTGTACTAATCAAGTACAGCCTTCCCGGTTTCTATTTATACACCTAATGTTAGGAATGAAGGGGAGGAAAAGACAACACATGGAGACGGAACAGAGAATTCAGGATTGGGGTTTAGACTTCCCACACATCATAGAATTGTTAAGATTGATTCGCTTAGCAATTATTGCCGCGCAACGCCACGTGGAGGGATTTCGACGGTGGTCGATATTAAAGAAATCGCTAAACTAACCAAACGTTTTTATTTATTTATTTAAGCAATATAAGCTATTCTCTTTAAAATGATATATATTTATTAATATTATTATATAAAAATATATGCTTATATAAAGCTTTATATTTATATAATATAATTTAAAAAAACCTTTTAATTTTAACTTTAAATATTTTATTTATAAAATAATAATATATTAATTAAATAATATATTAATTAAATAATAATATTTAATATAACGAATAATTTATTAATTTATATTTTATTAATATAATTATTATTATTTTTAATAATATAATTAAATATTAAAAAAGAAAAAATTAAATATATAATTATTAACTTTAAGTAATATTTAATAAGTTAAAGGAAAACTTTAAAATATTTACCTTTTAAAATTAAAGTTAATTTTATTATTTTTTTTTAACTTTTACTTTTTCTTATTGTTTATAATTATAAAATCGTTTAAGTTATATAATAAAATTTTAATAAAAGTTAATACGAAATAATTAAAATTTTTAAAGTTTATAAAATAAATTTTTAAAAAAATTTAAAGATATAATTAACTATTATAAAACTTTACCGTAATATTTTTTCCTTAATTATTATTATTTTATTTCTTAAATTTAATTATTAGTAATTATTAAATAAAGTAAACCTTTTAAATATTATTTATTTAATTATTATTTATAATAAAAAAGCTTAAAAACATTATTTTAAAAAAAAGTTATTAATACTTTAATTATTAAATAATATAATAAGTTTATTATTAATTATATTTTATTTATTTATATAATTTTAAGATAAAATATTCTTAGCTTTATTATATACTTTAACTTAATTTAAAGTAGTTATATTTTTATTATAAATATTTTTAATTTTAAAATTATTATTAGTTAAAGGTTAATTAATTTAATTAAAAATAAATATTTTAATAGTTTTTTTAAAAACATTAATTAAAGGTTAATTAATTTAATTAAAAATAAGCGTTTCGGTAATTTTTCTAAGAATATTAGTTAAAAGTTAATTAGTTTAATTAAAAGTAAGCGTTTTAATAATCTTTTTAAAAATATTAATTAAAGGTTAATTAATTTAATTAAAGGTAAACGTTTTAATAGTTTTTTCAAAAATATTAATTAAAGGTTAATTAGTTTAATTAAAGGTAAGCATTTTAATAATTTTTTTAAGAATATTAATTAAAAATTAATTAATTTAATTAAAAGTAAATATTTTAATAATTTCTTTAAAAATATTAATTAAAGGTTAATTAGTTTAATTAAAGATAAGCGTTTTAATAGTTTCTTTAAAAATATAAATTAAAGGTTAATTAGTTTAATTAAAGGTAAACGTTTTAATAATTTCTTTAAAAATATTAGTTAAAAGTTAATTAGTTTAATTAAAGATAAGCGTTTTAATAATTTCTTTAAAAATATTAATTAAAAGTTAATTAATTTAATTAAAGATAAACGTTTTAATAATTTTTTTAAAAACATTAATTAAAGGTTAATTAATTTAATTAAAAATAAACGTTTTAATAATTTCTTTAAAAACATTAATTAAAGGTTAATTAATTTAATTAAAAATAAGCGTTTTAATAATCTTTTTAAAAATATTAATTAAAGTTAATTAATTTAATTAAAAGTAAGCGTTTTAATAATTTTTCTAAGGATATTAATTAAAAGTTAACTAATTTAATTAAATATAAACGTTTTAATAATCTCTTTAAAAATATATATTAACCTTTTTATAAACTTTTTAAAAGGATTATTAATATAAGTAAAGTTATTAAAAATATGCGGCGGTAAAATTTTATTCTTTATAAACTATATATTTTAAAAGTTATTATTTAAAAAAATATTTAATAAAAATAATTATTATTTTTTAATTAAAGTAAAGCTTTTATTATTATAAACTTTTATAAGCTTAAAAATAATAACAACTTTTTTTTAGCTTTTAAAAAAAATATTAAATTACGTATATTTTGTTTTAAATACTTTAAATATTATAAGATAATAACTTAACTATATAAAATATATTATTTACAAAAATAATAATATAGTTTATAATTTTATAATAAATATAGCTTATTAATTAATATTATATAATTATTATAATGTTAAAGTTTTTATATAATTAAACGATATAATTTATTAAGTAAAAGAAAGCTTTACTTTTAATAAATAATACGTTTTAAATATACGTATAAAATTACTTATAAAATTACGTGCGAGAATATATAGTTTAAATCTTATATTTTATTTATAATATATTCCTTAGTTATATATAGCTTAAGATTAAGTTATTAATTAATTTAATAATAGCTTAATTAACCTTATTTAATGTTTTTTAATATGTTATATAACGTATTAATTAAGTATATAATAAAAGAAATAAATAAATAAAAAAGCATTTTACCCCTTTATTTAAAAAGTAATATTTATATAACATAATTATCTTTTTAATAAAGCAATTAATAAAATAATTTTAATAACTTTATATAAAAGTTTAAAATATTATAATTAAATTAGTAATAATTCTTTAAACATATGTAAATAGTTTTATAATTCTTTAAAGCGTTAAAATAGCTTATATAAAACTCCTTTCATTATTTATACATAGCTTAATTTTATTATAAACTTTCTTAAACCTTTTTCTTAATTTTATTTTTTAAGTTATTTATAAATAACTTTGTATTTTAATTACCTCCTTTTTTAATTTAATATATTTAATAAATATATTAATAATTTTATTAAAGCTTAAACAACCTATTAAATTAAACTTATTATTATTATCATTATTATTACTATTATTATTAAAGCTAAATTATTTATTTAAGCTTTATTAACTACTTTAATATTTATTAAATCTAAATTATTTATTCTTACCGCGACTTTAATAGTTGTTAAAGTAGTTATTTCGTTAATTATTTCTTTTATTACTTCTCTCATTACTCCTTTAATTATTTCTTTAATTACTCTTATAAATATCTTTAAGTTATTATTTATTAATCCTTTTAAGTATATAATTATTAAGCTTTTTGATAATAATAATAATAATAATAATTTTAAACCTTTTATTAAACCTTTTATTAATAATTCCTTTATTTATAAACTATTAATTAAAATGAAAAAGTTATTAAACTATTCTTTAATAATTCCAATATTTATAAGTAATTATAATATCCTTATAAATAATAAGCTATTAATTCCGCCATTTACTTTTATTATTAATAAATAAATAACTTTTTCTCCTATTTCTTTTTATACCTTAATTATTATTCCTTTAATATTTTCCTTAAGTACTTATAAATATAAAGAAAAGGTTATTACCTTAAATAAGGCTTAATATATTTTGCTTTTATAACTTTATAAAGTTATACCTTTAATAATTGCTTTAGGTAATTATCTTTTAATAATTTCTTATAAATATATAATTATAAAAAGTAAAAAGTCTTTAAGGATTTATTAAAATAACTTATACCGTATATATATTAAAAATGTATTAAATAATAAAATTAAATAAAAATATAAAGATTTATTTAATTTATAAAATAATTAATATATTAAATATAAGAAGGATTATAAATATAAGCTTATATAAATTATTTTAAACTTATTAATAACTTAATTCTAATATTTTAATTATAATAGTAAATATATTAAATATATTTATTAACATTTATAACGTAATATTTTAAAAGGAATTATCTTTTTAAAGCCTTATATAAATATTTATATTTTCTTAATTTCTTTTTTAAATATTAAAATTAATTAACAAATAATTAAATATAAATATTATATATAACCATTTAAATGCTTATTTTTAACATTTATTATAATCTTAAATTATTAAATATTAAATTAGAAAATAAAATAAAGCTTAAAGAATTCTTTAATAATAATATATTAAATCTTATTAAACGTTAAAAAAATAACTTTAATAATAATAATAAGGATAATAATATAAGAATTAGTTTAAGAATAATTAATAAATTATTTAAATTAAACATTATTTTAAAAATATTAATAAATAAAACTTTATAATTTATATATATATATTTAAAAGCTTTTAATTATTTTTTAAGTTATTTTTTTACTTAAAACTTTTTTAATTTTAATAAGGCTTATTAAGTTATAAAATAATATACTTTATTACGTATAACTTTTAAGTAATATTATAATATATACTTTATTTCTTAAGTAAATTAAGAATATATATTAATTCCTTAAGTTATTTATATTTATTATTAAGTAATTAATTACTATCCTAATTATTTTTTATATTTATTTAAGGAAAAATCGTTTATGTTAAATTATTATAATTTTTCTTTCTTATATAAAACCTTTATAATTAAATAATAAATTATTTCACTTTATATTTAAATATTCCTTAAATTTAAAATATATTTAAGTTAAGCTTTTAATTTATTTTACTAATTACTTTCTTATATTTTTAAATTATATTTAAATAACTAATAAATACTTTAATTGTTATAGCATTTATTAAAAAAAAAACTAAAACTTTTAAACGTTTTAAGGCTATTTTATATATTATATATTATTATAATTTAGAAAAAGCATAAGCTATTTATTTCAATAATAAAGGAATTTAATAATAATCATTAATAAATAATAATTCTTTTATTAATATTAATAATTTAAGATTTAATGGAATTAAAAAATATATAATATTATTTATTAAAATAAGCTTTATATTATTTAATAAAATAAGCTTTATTATTAGTTTTAATATTTATAAAAATATTAATATTATAATGTTATTTATTAAAATAAATTCTTTATTATTTAATAAAATATGTTTTATTATTATGGTTAATTTTTTATTAAGTAATTTTAAAGCTTAAGCTTTATTCTTTATTCTTAGAAATTTATTATAACCTTTTAATATTTCCTTTACTTAAGAAAGTATTTAATTTCTTATTAAAATATTTAAATATATACCTTATTTAAGATATATAAAAAATATATTATTAAATTATTTTTATATACTTTATAATAATATGTTTTATAATTATAACATTAAGTATTAGTTTTATTTTAATAAATATTTTTATATTAATTTATAAGTAATTTCTTTTATTATATTAGTAAACTTAATTATTAATTAATATATATATAGGTTAAATGTTATAAATAAAATATAAGATTTAAACCATATGCTTTCGCACGTAATTTTATGAGTAGCTTTATACATATATTTAAAGCGTATTACTTATTAAAAACAAAGCTCCCTTTTACTTAATAAATTATATTGTTTAATTATATAAGAGTTTTAATATTATAATAATTATGTAATAATTATAAGTTTAAAAGTGTTTAATGTTAGTATTTTAAGTGATTTTTTATATATAAATTTATTTTAAAATCTTATTCTTTTTTTTATTGAAAAATTAATTATTTAATTAATTTTTAAGAGTAAATTATATTTTGATTTTATTAATTATAAAAACCTTTAATAAATCTCCTAAGTATATTAAATGCTTAAGCATTTATAACTTTATAAATTAATATTATTATTTAATATAATTTATAAAGGAGCGTAATATATAGTAGTATATTAATTTTAAGTAATTTAATAAATTAATAAAAAGTTTAAAACTTACTTAAGCTTTTGTTATAAAGAAGGAAATTTAAAAGTATATTAATAAATATGTTAATAATTTTGTTAAATATAATTACTAAATGGTTAAAGCTATAGAAAATATAAAGAAAAATTAAAATATATATTAAGTAATTATTATAATAACTTATTTATGCTTTTTAACATATATATAAACGTTTAAAGTTAAAATAAATAAGTTATTAAATACTTTAACCTTTTTAACGCTTTAACTAACCTTAAAAAGTTTACTAATAAATGTATTAAGTGTTATTATAATTTCAAAAGTTTTAAAACTAAAAACATTAAATAAAGTTAAGCTATAAACTCTTTTTAAAATAGCTTTATTTAATTAAAAAAGTAATAAAAAGGAATATAACTTTATTAAAAAGCGTTACGCAAATATTTCAACTTAAATTAAGAAAATAATTAATTTAAAAATTATAAACGCTACATTATTTAAACTATAACACTAAGGACGATATAATTTATAAAGTATAATTAAAATCTTTAAGGATAACTTAACACTATTATACATTAAAACGTTTACTTAAGCATAGAAAAAATATTACAAAATGTTTACAAAGGTTAAAATGCTAAACTTTTCACCATTAATATAAGCACTTAAATACGCTTAGGTATATAAAGAAACAAAAGCTTATTATTTACTTAATATAAAAAAACTACTTAATATTAAAGCTTTCCTTAAAACAATGAAAACATAATTTACCTTATTATAAGCTTATACTTAATTTTAAATAATAATTTAAATAAATTAATTAAAGCATTTAATACTTTTCCTTAATTAGTAAATCGCTTTGTAAAACGCTTAATTATACTTATAAAATGTTAATGTAAATAAAAAAGGGTTTAAAATGCAATTTGCTATAATTTAAGAAAATAAAATAAGCTTTAAATTTAATGAAGTTACTAATAAATCCGTTAAAAATAGTAAATAATAAACTAAACACTAATATCCTTATTAAAGAAAAAGCAATAAATTATACGAATAAATTCTTAAGGAATGCGGGATATTTTAATTCGTTATAACCAGTAAAATTAATTATAAGATTAAATAATTAAGTAATAAGTAATATAAGGAAATTTAAACACTTTATTAAACGTTTATTTAAAAGTAATTAAAAGTAAAAATTAACGCTTATAAATAAAAAATTAAAGAAATTTATTATGAAAAGAAAACTTTTTATTAAAAGAAAAAAAAAGTTAAAGGTAATAATTAATTAGAAGATGTTATAATAATATTAATTAACTTATATCTTTTATAAAAAAGCTTAGAACTTATGAAATAATTTATTAAAGATTACGTAACTCTTAGAATATTTATTACGTTTAAAATTAAAAAATATTCGCTCTTAAAAAGTATAATAATAAATAACTATGAATTAATTAACTTAATTAATAATTAAAAGCTTTTAATATTAAGTTCATTTAAACTTATTAATAAATAAAACATAATTTAAATAAATACCACAAACTTTTTAATCTTTAAGATAAGAAAATAATTAATTTTTAAATACTTTACAAACAAATTAAAGCTTAATATACACGATTTAATATTAATAAATATAGCAATAATAAAGGGATTTTACGTGAATATTATCTTTAAGATTAAACTTTAATTTATAAATATATAATATAACGGATAAGATTACACTTTACGTTTTAATATATTAGAAAAGAATAACATAATAAAATAACTTATACGTAAGCATAATTTAATTTTCTTTAAATATAAGCTTATTTTTATTTACTTATTTGCTCCTTTAGCACTTTTAACGATTATTTTATTAAACGTACTTATTAACATAGCTAAAATAATAAGCATATTAGAAACTAATTAAAAGCACAACATATAATAACTTAATAAGGATTTACTAAAGCTACGAGAAGATTTAAAAAATCTTTAATATAAACGCTTAAGGTACTTAAGATTAAAAGCTTTTTAAGCGTTAATATATAAAGCTTAAAACATAAAAATTAATAAAACCGTTAAAATTAAATATAAGCATTACGTAATTATACATACTCATTAAATTATTAGTTATAAACCATTAAAAAAACACTCGATTAAATCTTTTTAAAGAATTATTTAAAACTTATTTTTTTATAAGAAAGAATATAAGGAATTGTAAATATTATTTATAATTAAGGATAAATATAATAGAATATTTTTTATATTTTTTCTTATAAATAAAAACCAAATAATAATAACTATATAGTTTTAATTATTTAAAAGAACTATATGAAAACAATTTAAACTTAATATATATAAAATATAAAATAATAACAAATATATTATATTTTTACATTAAAGAATAATTAAATTTAAGCGATAAATTAAATAGAAAGGAATTAATTTAAAAATCCTACTTAGTTATATACATAAATTTACTAAAGGTATAAAATAAATAAGTTAAAAGGTAGTAAATTACGTACTTAAAATATTATTTAAAGCAAAACTTTTAAAAAACTTATAGTTTAAAAGCACTTTAACGGTAATTTAATTAATTAATAAAAGTTTAAACTTTATATATTATATATACTCGTTAATTAAGGTATTTAATAACTAATTTAAATAATATTTTAAATTTTATACCTTAAAAATCTTTAAGGCATTTACTAATAATTTACGCTTTAATTAAAATAATTTATACGCTTATAACTATAAAGCATATTCATTAAAAAAAAAGAAAAAATATAACATAAATAAGAAAGCATTTAAAATAATAAGGAGAGCTTATATAAGGTATTTAATAAAATACTAAGCTTTTAATTTATATTAAGTATAAATCCTTAAAGAGAAAAGAGTAATTATTATATAAAATATATAATTTAATAAGGAAAATTTTTATATATTAAAATTTAAACGCTTTATAATTAACTTAATAATACTTTAAGTTAATAAAATAAACAAACTTAAGGAATAACTAATATACGAAAGAATATTTAAAGCGTTAAACCTATAAAATATAAAATTATAAAGCCATTAAAAACTTAAGCAAACCATTAAACTAAGGGGTGTTATAATAAAAAAGTAATTAAATAATTAACCATAAGCTTAAAATTTTATAAAAACACTTATAAATTTAAATTCGAATTCAAATAATATATTAAATGAAAAGAAGCTTAATAAAGGAGGAAATAATTTATAAATGAGTTTTTTAACCCTTAAAAAAACCTTAAAATTAAGAATAGAAAAGGGTAATGTTTTATTAAACACTAAGTAAATACTTTAAGGGATTATAAGCCTTATAAAAGAAAACCCTTTTAAAAAAAAGCACTTAATTAATGGTTATGCTTAATAAGCGTTAAAAAGAACATTAATAATATAAATAAAAGTAATATGTTAATACTATTATTATAATATAATAGAAAATACCTTAAAAGCTTTTAAATAATATTATATATTATAATAAAGCTTATTAAATCCTTACGTAAAAATAAGTAACTTAAAAGTTAAAAACTTAAAAAAAAAAACTTAAATAATTTTATTTTCATTACCTTAATTTATAGAAATAAAAATATAATTATCTTATTTATTAAATTAAAATAGTTTAACTTCTTAAAAACATTTTTATTTAATTAGTAAAAAGCTTTATATTAAAGAAATTATAAACATTAAATATTATATATAATAATCTTTATAATAATATATTAAAAAAGTATTAAAAGAATTAGTATAATCTTAAATAAATTAAAGATATATTAGGATAAGCTTTTAAAACCATTATTAAAGGAATATAAGAAATTAGCTAATCATTTATTAAATAAATAATTTTAGGAAAACGTTAAGAAAGAAATTTAAGCGTTTAATAAAAATAGTATATAGTATATAATAAAATGAAATAAAGTAAAGAATACCTTACTTCCTTTAAAATAAGTGTTTATATATAAATTTAATAAAAATAATTACTTAAAGAAATATAAATTATAATTAATAATATAAGGTAATTTTTAATACTTAATACTTTAAAATATATACGTTATAACGTTTGTAATAAAATCTTTTTATGTTATAATAGTATTAATTATAAAACTTAATATAAATATATAATAGTTTAATATAAAAAATATATTTATAAATACTTTTTAAATAAGGAAAGAATTAATTGCGATATAATTTTTAAAAGGATATAAGAATAAAAAAGGGAAATATATAGAATTATTAAAAGCATTATATAAATTATATAACTCTTTTTTATTATAATATAAGGAAATAGTAAGTACTTTAATACTTAAAAAGCTTATTATATTATTAAAAAAGCTATATTTATTTTATACATTTAATTAAAAAGTTTATATATTAATATATATAAATAATATATTAGTAATTAACGTTTTTAAACATATAACTAAGGTATAAAAAGTAATAAATCACTTTAAAAACTTATATAAGATAAAAGATTAAGGATTAATTAATTAATATTTTAATATTAAGGTTATTAAAAATAAAGAATAATATATTATTATATTATTTTATAATAAATATATTAAGAAAATCGCTTAAAAGTTTAATTTAATTAATAGAAATTAAGTATTATTAACTTCTCTACCCTTTAAAATGCTTTTTAAAAATATAAGGGAAGTTTTTAAAGTAAATGTTAAAGCTTTTTAAAAGTATATAAGATTTATTCTTTATATAGTTATTATAATTAAGTTAAATATTATATACACAATTATATAACTCTTTTATTATTTAATAAATTTTATACTTAAGCATATAATAATAATTAATTAAGTAATAAAGTATTTATATATAATATATACCTTATACATTATATATAAAGGTAAAAGTTTTAAAGCTTAAGCTTTAATAATTACAAATAATGTATTATTTATAAATGATATAAAAACTAAATGATTATTTCATAAATGAATTATAAGCTTATATAATAAACTAATAGCTTAAAAAGTAACATATTTATTAATAATATTAACTTTAATAATAAAGGCTAAATTACTTAATATATTAAATATAATAAAAGAAATAATAGCGTTATAATAATTATTTAGGAATATATAAATTAATTTAAGGAATAAATAAAAAATTTATAATAATAATTAATAAACAATTAAACTAATTATTAAAGAAAAGGAAAGGATTAATATAAAGCTTTATTACATTAATATATAAAACATATAATTATAATAAAAATATATTTTAAAGATTCTTAAAATACTTTATTTATTTATAAATTAAATACTTACTAATAAATTAATAAAAAATCTTATAAAATAAAGATTTAAATATTTTAAATCATTATTAAATCTATAAGATATTTAAGAATTATTAATAAAAAATTAAAAAGCTTATATAAATAATCTATAATATTATTAATTATTTTATATTAATAAATTAATATATAAAGTATAAAATATAATAATATAATAATAAGTAAAGTATACCTTTAATAAAATATTTTAAAAAATTAAATAATATTTTAAATAACCTTATTATAAATTATACCATTTATATTATTTATTTCTTAATTATTATTATTTTCTTTTTAATAAATAGGTTAAAAATTAAATATAAAGGAATTAACTTAAGTTATACTTATAAGCTAAGCTTTATTATAAAACGAGTTAGTGTGTAAAATTGTTGTTAATTTTAAGATTTATATGTATGTTATGAAGCGGAGCTATTTAACTAATAATAGGGCTATGGAACATAGCTTAATTAACGTAATAGTAAATATAATAATATATATAGCTTAATGCTTAATATTTGCCCCTAATAATAAAAGAAAAATGGCGTTTTTATTATTTAATTATACTTAAATGCTTTATAATTTTAAAATTAATATACGCTTATATTCGTAAACGTTATTTTATACGCTTATATTTTTTTAATGAAAAGAAAAAATGCTTATTCTTAATGTAAAGGAAATTAATAACTTAGCAAATTAATAACTTAACTTTAACTTAACCTTTAATTATTATTATTTAATAATTTAACCTTTAAGAGCTTATACTTATTTCTAAGTATTAATAGTAGCGTTTACTTTGCTTTTAACGCTTTCTTATTTAAGACTTAAGTAATTGCTTAAGAGAACTTTTTTAATATTATTATATCTTTAACTACTATCTTAATAAAAGAGTTAAGCTTCTTACTAAAGTGTGTTAACTTATCGTTAACCTTTTTTATTAAGTTAGTAATATTATTAATTTAATTCTTAATCTTCTTTTTATTATTATTAATTTATTTCCTTTCCTTATAAATATTTTTTATTATTTCTTTAACGTTTTAAAATATTAATAAAACCTCTTTATTTTTATTATTATATTTAATATTAATGCTTTTTACGTTAATTCCTTTAGGGAAAACTTATTATTAAAATAATAATATTACTTTATAGCTTAATTATTATAATAGCTAATAAAGTTTTATATTTAATAAAGCTTTAATAATTATTTTTAATATTATATTAAATCTTACTTTTTAATTATTATATATTCTTAAAGCTTTTAATGCATATTAATATAAAAAATGTTATTTTTAGCCATTTTTAATTTTTATTATATCTTAATTAACTTTTTCACTAATAATTTTAATTATTAATAATTACTTAAGCTAACCTTTATATTAATATATAATTAATAAGATTATGCCTATAAATATTTAAATGAAATTTAAAATAATGATTTTTAAGTTAAATTAAAATTAAACCATAATGTTATAAATTAAATTTAATTAAAATTCTTTAATGTTATCTTTTAAAGCTTTATATATAACTTTTTATTATTTAAGGTTATTAATATTTAAAATATTATGCTTTTTATAAAAATATGGTTAGTTATAAATAGTTATGTTTTCTTATTATTCCTTTAAAATATCTTTAATTACGTTAATAATATTTTGTAATAATTTATTATTATAATAAATTTTTAATTAAAACTTAGTAATATTTATTTTAATTTTACTATAATTAAAATAATTAAATTTTAAATGTTATTTTTTATTATTTAGTTACTTTTGTTAATTTATTTTGAATATTTCTTTTTTATTATTACTATTATTATCATTATTATTATTGTTATTTCTATTATTATTATTCTTATTATTATTATTATTATTATTACTTTCCTTATTATTTTAGTTAATTTTCTTTTAATAAATTTGCTTTGTGTTAGTTTTACTTTCGCTTTTCTTATTTTAATAAGGTTGTTTTAATGTTATTATAATTAATTAAATAATAATAAAAAGGGTTTAATTATTAGTGGAATATAAGGCTTTTAAGTAACTTATAGGGTTAAATATTCCTTATTATATTAACATAATAAATAATAAGGTAATTATAAAAGGAAGTAAATAAGTATAAGGTTATAAGGCTTATATATAAGAAATATAATTATGTTTTTAAAATTAATAAAAATGCTTAGAATAAATAGAATTTAAAAGATTAAATTTATAAAATTTTAAAAATATTTATATATAAAGTATAAAATATTATAAAAATTAAAATAATAATATTATATACTTTATTATATAGCTTAAAATGATTTTAAATATTTAAATATATTTGTATAACATAAAATCCTAAGGTTAAATATATTAAGAATTTTAGAAAAGAATTATTCTAAGTATAAGTTATAAAAAGGTAAACTTTATTAAGATTTATAAAAAAGATAAATATAAATGAAGTATATAAGTTAATACTTTACATTAATACGTTTAATAAGGCTTAATATATATTAGGCTTAATTAAGATTAATTAGTAAAGGAATTTTCCAAACTTTTATTAAAGTTTTCTAAGAGCTTTTTTATTAATAAAATTACTTTAATATTAATTTTAGGAATTACTTTAACTATTTTAACTTAAAAATTAACTTTAACATTCCTATTTACTTTATTATTAATAATAATCTTTATTTTATTAATATTTTTTATCTTATTATTAATAATAATCTTTATCTTATTAATATTCTTTATCTTATTATTAATAATATTCTTTATTTTATTATTAATAACGTTTTTTACTTTATTATTAATAATGCTTAATTTTAACTTTAATTCCTTAAGCTTTAATAAGAGCAACATTAAATGTGCGGTATAATTCTCCTTTTTTTTATTATGTGGTATGTGGGGTAGTTACATTGCTTTTGCCATTCCTTGGCTTTAATTAATTATTGCTTAATATATCCTAGGTTAAATTTATTATAATTTATATTATTAAGAAGTTATTTAATTTACACATTTATTAATTTAATTTATATTGTTTTAGGATATTTATAGCTTAAAATATTTAAAGTTAAAGCTAAGAGAGATATTTTATTGCCTGTTTATGATTTGTATATCTTTACCGCTTTTTATATTAGGCTTACCTTTTGTCATTATTATTAATAATAGCTTTAATTTAAATTTGGTAAGAGTACCCATTTAATCTTAATTAAATTATAATAAGTTATTAATAATTATTTTCCTTATTTATATATTATGTACTTTTCTTAATTGTTATTAATTTACGTGATTTTTATTTATTCTATATGTTATTATTATTTATTTTATAATATTTACTTCTATTCTAAACCCTTTTAAAAGAGGCCCTTAAGGCAGCTTTCCTTTAAAGGATATAATATCCTTATTTAAGTCCTTATAATAACATATAAGAAAAAATGGTTACGTTATTATTCGCGTAAACGTTAATAATTATAAGGATAAAATCCCTAAATATTATTTGGTTTGATATATAAAAGATGTGGAGAGGCTTTCTAAGGCTAAAAGTAATTAAAAAGTTTTTTATAATAAGAAGATTAAATATATTTAATAAGGATATATGATAAATATTTAATGAGATAAAGGATGGATTTTTCATTAATATAAAATATATAATTAATATATCAAATATATAGTTAATAGATATCCCTAAGGTAAATTTATTTATTAAAGGTTTATTAAGGAATATAAATAATATATTATAAGTTTATATAACATTAATATTTAAATTATATAAATTCTATTATTTTTAAGCGTAATATTCCTTAATATTACCATTATATTAAAGGATGTTTAAAATAAAATCTTAAGATTTTATAAAGCACATTTTAAAGGTTTTATTTTAATATAAGCTTTTATTATAATACTTAAAAAAACGGTTATAAATATTATTAAGGATTTTAATAATAGTTATAATATGTTAATTATATATAAATTTAAAGATAAAGATTTTAACTAATTAAAATATACCTTTTAATTATATAAGGAATATATAAAGTTTCTTAAGGTATTCTTTAACGTAATTTCCTTCAATTATACTTATAAAATTAATCGGTATTATATACCTTTTTTAAATATTATTAATATTATTAATAAAGGTATTATATTTAACGTTACATTTATAATATTCTTTAATAAAATATAAAAATCTTATAATTAGGTTATTTTAATATTTATTACTTTCCTAGAAAACTTTAATATTTTAAAATTAAGAATTATTATATTAAACTTTTAAAAATAATTTAGATAAGTTATCTTAGAGTAGCTATTAAAGATGTAATTAACTTTTTATATTTTTCATATTAATAAAAATATTTACTTATAAATTATAAAGAAATGGTAATTAATTAATAGTGAGGAAGAGGATAATGATAATATACCCTAAAAAAAATAAAAAAAAAATTTAAAGTTTAATTTTTAATTTTTTATTAATAATATAAAAGTTAATATATAAGAGATTACCTTTTTAGCTAAAATAGATTGTATTAAAATATATAATTTGAATAATTATGTATGTGAAGGTTTAAAAAAGTTCTTAAGGCTTATACCTAATAAAATCCCTCATTTTTAATACGATATTTTATTATTATAAGCATATATAATTTATTCTTATATAAAAGATAAATTTAATAAAGCATAGTAGTATTTGAATATTAAGTTTAGCGTTGATTAATTATAAGTAATGGCTTATTTAAGAAATAAATATATTCTTCTTAAAGCTTAATAGGTAAATTATTATATTTATAAATATTATAATTATAACCTTTAAATTATTTTATTAACAAAATTAAATAATAATGGTATTAAAAGATATCTTTAATATATAAAAGGTAAAATCAATTTTATAAAGTTATATAAGGCATTATATAATATAATAATTAATTAATAGAATAATTTCTTATTAGATATAAAATAAAAATTAGTTAAATATTATTGGTTTAATTTAAATTTGGTATAAATTAGAAACCTCTTATAGATATATACACGTAAAGTTATTAATTTAATATTACTATAATATTAAATTATAAATAACTATTTATTTAATTAAGTTAACCTAATTCCCTTAGGTATTATTATCTTATATTTATTTCATTTTTAATTAATATGGCTTATTATATTATTATAAGATTTATACTTATATTAGAATTATAGAAGAAAATTTAATAATGTGTGGGATTTCTTTAAATAAGATTAACCTTTAATGGTGGATTAAGAAGAATATAATATATTTATTTATTAAATTATTATATAACGCATATTTATAATTAATATTAATAATATTTTTAGGTTGATGATTTATTTATATTACAAATCCTTAAACTATATATTATTAAACCTTATAATTAATTAAATAATATATTTAATATATTATTAATCATTATTAACTTAAAGGATTTATAAACTTATTAATAATATAAGCTACCTAAAAATTTATATTATCCTTCTTTATATTATAATTCCTTTTAATAAAAAGTTATAATAGATAATAAAAAAGATTTAAATATATAACCAAGTTAATAATTAAAGAAAGGTTTTAGTAGATTATATAAGAATAATTTATTTTAATTATTTAAATCTTTATAAAAGTAAGATCTAGGTAGATCTTATAAGAGAGTTATATTTAAAGATATAAAACCTTAATAAAAGCATGATCATAAAAAACCTTATAAGGAAGTTTAACCATAAGGTTTATAGGTTTATAAACTTAATAAGGATATTAAGGAATAATAATGGCTTAAATATCCTTATGAATATCTTTATAAAAAACCTTAATCGTAATCTTTACGAATTAATAAATATAATAAATTTAATAAAGATATTAAAGATATTAAGGAATAATAAAAGCCTAAATAATATTATAAAAAATCTTGTAAGGAAATTTAAAAATGGTAAATATTATTAAATAATATATTTAATGATAATATATTTGGTAATAATATAAAGACTATTATTAATATCAATTATAAGAATAATATATATTAACCAATTATAATTAATAATAATAATAAAAATAATAATAATGATAATAATAATAATATAGATAATAATAATATGAATAATAATGATAATAATGATGATGATATAAATGACCTTATTTATAAAGAACATTTAAAGCTTAATCTTATTAAGGTATTATTTAATCATTAGGTAACTAACCATAAGGAAATCATATTTTATAATAAAGATTAAATAAAAAATAGGCATTATATAAATTATATGGATTCGATAGGATTATTAATTATAATATTATAGGTAATTAATAAATTAAGCTTAGATTTTAATATTAAATAATTATATAATAACTATATCTTTTCATATAATTAAATCAATTATTAAATTATTTTATTATTTATTATAAATATCTATATTATTAAATATTTAATAATAATATTAATTATTATTATTACTTAAACCTAACTTATTAATATTATTAATTTTATTTATTAAATACATTATATATTAATTATCTTAATATTAAAACGATATGAAGTTTAAAAAGCCTTTATTAATGGCAATATAATTTCTCTTTCCTCCTTATATAATAAGCGCTATGTTACAATATTTAACCACATTTATTATTAAAATCTATTATCTTAGATATCCTTATAAATATAATCCTTTAATAAAATTCTTTGTATTAAACCATGGAGGCATTAACTATGATTTAGCATATTATATTTGTTACCTTTTAATTAATAATGCTTAAATTAAAGAAGTAATAAATTAACCTTATTTCTTATTAATTTTTATAATTGGCGCTTGGTTTTTATACCCTTTTAATGATATTCTCCTTATGAATGAATATTTCTTTTATAATCTTATATATGAGAATTAATCCAGAAATTAATAATTAATATTTATATTTATATAATTAATATATAGTTAATTATACTTTATAATTTTATATCTTATTATATCTTATTTTACTTATTAATCCTTCCCTTATAATAATATATTATCACTATGGTATAATCTTAACATTACTACCATTCCCATTTATAAAACCAATGCCTTATAAGCTAAAGGTTAAGAAGTAATTATCTTATGTAATAAATACTGCCATATAATGTAGGTTATAATTAGCATAGAAAAGGCATATATCCTTCCTTAAATTAAAAAGCCTTGGTTTATTAATAATAATATAAATCTATATATTTCATTAATAAATATTAAAAAAAAAATAGATAATGTTAATAATCTTTTCCTTTTTTACACTAATATATATAAAATATTTGATATTAAGGCGATTTTACTCCTTCCTAAATTTCATAATAATTGGCATATTTTAATAACTTATTTATTTTATTTAATATTAAAGGAAATATATAAATTAAAATTATTTTATTATAATTACATTATATATTAATTATATAATATTTTTTTTGAGTATTTATTCGCCCATTTTACTTAAATCATTTTTAAGAATATAATAATATAACTTTTTAATATTTTAAAGATAAATTAAATATCCATTCGCATCTATAAAAATGTATAAATAAATATACTTATAAATTCTTAAATTATATATATAAATTTAATAAATTAAATATCTTATATTATATCCACAACCTTCTTAACTTTAAAGAAATATTTTTAATCTAATAATAATACTCCTTATATAAATATTATTAAGGATAATAATTTTAATTGTAATATTTAATAAAATTTATTATTTATTATATTAAAAAAGGAGGAAATGGATGTTAATACCAACATTAATATTAATTTAAAATTTAAAAATTATGGCTATCTAATGAAACAAGGTAGGTCTTTATCTTGGCCTTTATTTTAACCTTTATCTTAATCTTTATTCTAATCTTTATTTTAACCTTTATTTTAACCTAAAATACCTCTTTTACTTAACTTAATGATTGATTCTTTCAGAACCTTTTTAAGTAATACTTAAAGTAATAATAATATAGTAATTAGGATTAATATAATTATTAATCCAAAGGTTTTAAAATATAACCATAAAACTAATTAAATCATTCCTATAAAGTATTTAGATAAAAGTTAAAGTAAAGATTAACTTTTATATTTTAAATATTATAACAATTAAACCTTTATTTTAATATACGATTTTATATAATTTAGATATTTATATATGATATAATTTTAATAATATTTATAATCATTATAAGGCCTAAAAATTAGAAAGGATTATCATATAATATCCCAAAAAAATATCTTAACTTCAACCTTAAGTAACTTTAGCCATATATATCACACCAATATATAACTTAAATTAATAAATACACAATTAAAATACCTTTTTAATTATGTTAATTTTATAAAATTATACCTAATATTCATCGCAAAATAATTAATTAAAGTTTCTACCACGCTCTTAGAAATTCTACCGGTAGTATTCATACCACATAGCAAAAAAAAGGAGAACCATACCACATGTTTAATGTTGCTCTTTAATAAGTTAATTTTATCATATATATCCATTAACTTAATGGCATTTTACGTTAATAATTCTCTTAAATATTATTAATTATATGCTTAAAAATAGTTTTTCCATTAAATTAAATATTCTAATATTTTTTTACTTTTTATTACATTAACTTATTATTTAATAAGCTTTTTTATTTTATATAAGATTTATTTATTATTATTTCCCTATATAATAATCCTTTTAACTTAAGTTTTTCATTATTTATATAAGTTTATATTCTATAGAATTTTATATAAATAAATAATAAAAATTACCTTATATATTCTTTAATATAATAATATATTAACTTTATATGTTAAATTATTAATTTAATATATAATTAATAATGGTTTAATTTATTAAATTAATTATTTTCTTAATAACTTATTTAATAATATATATTCCTTATATAACTTAAAATATATTATTTTTTTAATTTTAAAGTTTATAAATTCATATTTAAAATTATATCTCACTTTTACATTAATTATTATATAATTAATTATAGCTTTTGCCTTAACTTAATATAACTTATATATGGTTTTAAAGTTAATTATATTAATTAATATATTTAATATTAATAAAATTATTTACGGCTTAAACCTATATATTATTTTATTTAATAATTTATTTAATATTAATAATTTCATATTATTTAAGTTATATTAAAGGATTGAAATTATATTAACTTATATTTAATTTAATATTAAATAATAAAACTTAATAATAGTTTTAATATTTTAATTTTTTCTTTTAATTTAATCATTTATTTGAGAATAATAATTTGTTAATATTGTAAATTTTATTTTTAATTTGGTAAATATTATTTATTATAGTTTTAATATAAATTTCAAATTATAATTAAATATTATTTTTAATAGAAATTTTTAATTTAATATTATTAAAGCTTTAAGCATTAATAAGGCTTAATTTACTACCTTATATTTAATATTCCTTAAGATTAGAATAACTTTTTTATTAAACTTATATATAATTACCATTAATATATTAAAAGTTATATATCCCTTTATTATTTATAATATATTCTTTAAAACAATAATTAATAAATTAATAATAAAGTCTTATATAATTATATAATAAAGTATTAAAATTAAGTTAATTAATAATAATTTTCCTAATAACTTAAATTAATTAATCCTATTCTTTTAATAATGGAAATATTCATTAATATATTCTTAGATTTTCCTTAAGAAGTTTTAAATTAAAATATTTTTAAATTTTTAAATTATATGTTTTAATTTAAAATAATATTTTATATTATGGATAAACTTAAAAAACTCCTTTATACATAAAGATAGGATTATTAATCTTTATTATTTTAACTTTATAATATAATATATAAGACTTTTTTTTAGCTTATAATAATATTATTTTGTTATATTTTTTAAAGGGTTTTACTTAATTAATTATAATATTTACTTTAATTAATATAATTTTTAGTTGTTATTATAACCTTTAATTATCTTTTTCTTAAAGTCTTTATTAATTATAATCTTAGTTATAATATAATTAAACTTTTTAATTATATTATTTAATATTAATTTATATAAGTTATTCTATTTTATAATATTATTTACTAAGTTTATTATTAATAATTAAGATAATGTATTTAATATTAAATTCTTTTTTCCTAAGATATGAATTATATTTAAATTAAATTATAATAAATATAATAAAGCTATTATTAATTTATTATTCATTTTATTTATATTAGTTATTCTTAAAGTTATTTATTTTGTTATACCTTTAATAATACTATAATTAGTTAATATAATAATTGGCTTAATATATAATTATAATTAAATTTTATATTAATAATAGGTTTAAATTAAATATGCTACCTTTAGTTTAGTAATTATATAGTTTAATTTATCTTTAATAAGAATCTTTAATAAAAATGAAATAAAATAAATTTTATTTATAGGAATATTTTTCTTATCTTATTTTTTATTTAAGTAGAATATTATAACTTTATATCTTTATTACTTTAAGATATTAATCTTTAAGAATATAACATTATTATAATCTTAATAAGTAAATTTTAAGGGATTTATTAATTCTTTTTAAAATATTTTAAATAATTTCTTTTTAAAATTTAATAGCTTAAAATTATTTCTTTTGGTATACTTATATTTAGTTATAGCTTTTAATGGAATTTCTATCTTTTCTTTTTTAATTGTAAATATTATAATTTTACGTTCTTATAATAGCAATACCTTTTATTAGAATTATGGAATATGTTTATATAAAAAGATAATTATGTTAATATATATTTTAAGATTAATTAATATTATTAATATTTTAATTTTCTATAAGGCCTTAATGTGTTTGGATATAATAAATATATCTTAATTATTAATATTAAATTTAAGTAATTAGATTATATTAAAATTAATGAATAACTTTTTTGGATTTAAAGTTAATTTAATCTTATTAAATAATTTAAATATTTTATTAAGGTATTTAATATATTCTTCCATTATGTTGTTATAGATAATAATATTATTAATATATACTTTAATAAAATGTTTAAATGGTTTTAATTATTAATTTATAAACCATTAACTAAAAGAAAATAAGTTTTTAAAGCCTATTAAGGTTATCTTTAAAATCTTTAATCTTTTAAGCAAAATAATTATCATTTTATTGCTTTAATTTTTAATAATTAATAATTAATAATTAATAAAAATATTGGGATATATTAATAATGTTAAAAAATTTCTTACTATTTAATTATAAAATGATGTTTTCTTACCTTAGAAAAGGATAGTTATTAGCTAAAGTAAATTTATTAAAATTTTTAAGGTTAATTATTACTTTATCTTTTCACTTATTATTAACCATTCACTAAATAATAAAATAAGGATACTTAAATGAAGTAAATTTCCTTATTTAATTCATTTTTCTTTAATTATGAAAATTATTAAAAGTTTAATTTAAAAGCTTTTTATTTTAAATCCTAAATAGATATATTTAACTTATTTTATAATATTTCTATTAATTATTAATAAGTTTAATGGTTATTTTTTCATTTTTTAATAGCTTAATAATATCTTTATCCTTTTATATTTTATATTTTTCCAATACTTTAATTAGTTTTTTGGTAAAAGTTAAATTAATATTATAATAATATATTTCATACTTAAATAATATCTTAAATATTCTTTTAGGTTTTAATATTCTTAATGATAAGATAGGCTTTTTATTAAAACCTTTTTTTTATTAAAAGAATTTCTATATATCCTTTAGCGTTTTCTTATTTAAACATAACACTTTTTTAATAACATTATTTATTAAAAATTCTGTCAAAAATATATTTATTTAAAATATATCATTATTATTTAAGCTTATAATAACTTAGGTTATATTAGCCTTTTTTTAAATTATTAAATAAAAGCTTTAATTTTTAATTTCTTTAATAAATCCTATTTATATTTTAT